>OX104064.1:27402171-27418617 GCA_944474145.2 Dicrocoelium dendriticum
CCGCCACCACACCCCCACACACACACACACACACACACACACACACACACACACACACACACACACACACACACAAGTATACAGTCTAAACACAAAGAAATTAGATCGACAGCCGCAATTGGTTGGAAGACGGATTGCATTCCATCGACATGCACGTCATTCACGAAGGTAACTAAGAGGGATTCACTGGAACAAGACATGCACAGGTTAGTGTTTGGAACAGGGCGCGTTTCCGTATGGAACTACGCATTTAGCTCAGCACTGTCAGGAGGCCCCTCAACGAGATTTATCATAGCGAAATTTCAGGACGCTAGAGGTCAGTAATCGAAGTGGTAACATTGGAAGCAACGGATACGCTTACACTGGGTAATTATCTATTGGATTGGTGTAAAGGTCAAACTGGAGCAACAAAACGCAAAGTATTGCTTTCTGTGAGGTTTGTGAACAATCGATTAGTTTATTTGATTGGCAACGTTGCCAATGAAAATGCACTAACCGATCGTTCATAAACCTCTCAGAAGTCATGACTTCTCGTTCGGTTCCAAGTATATTCTAAGAGTTCGAAGACACAAAGTATACTATTTCAGTTTCAGTCCCGTGCGAGAAAAGTATAACTAATCACTGTAACTATCCAGATGGGTAGATTGCATGCACAGAGGTCGGTCTGTGAGATCAACGATACGCACAACTGAAGCACATGCACTTAGTGACTTCATACGTAGAAGGTAAAATCAAGCTACACATTACATAGATAACCCAAGGTTATCAAGTACAACAACCGACTAGAATATAAATTATAGCACACGATGTACTTTAGTTTTCCTTTGAGTTCACTCCAAGTATTTACAAAAGAGGAGTACGTCAGCTACCGTTTCTACTCTACTAGATGCAGTGATCCCGAGAGCAGGAAGTTAACTCAATGGGAATTGGACAGCCTGTAGAATTCATCAGAGTTTGTGGCTGAATTGCACGTTGTTTGGTCCTAGACTGACCTTCCAGTGGTACTTGTCATCTGCACTGCAATCAAATGCAACCTGCACGAGGCTGGTTCTTACGATAACTGCCCACACTTGCTCTTTTGAGACAGTGATTGCGACCTGTGATATAGTGTGTATGCGGTGACCTGTTCGGATGCACAGCGCAGCACCCCTAAGTATCGCAGTGAACCGATACTCCTAATGATACATATGCTTCTATTTATCATTTGATGAGTGATATGGTCCTTACCAATGCATGTGTCTCACTCTCTGTTTGCTAGGCGACAGGGGGTCGCTTTTTACATAACTCTCTCGGTAGGTAAGCCATAGACTTGAGTGTCAGCCAGTGTCACAAAATGGCAAATGCTGATAGTGGTTAGCTGCGGGTTGCAAATACGTGCAGGTTTGTGGATAAAAGTCTCGTATTTGGTGGAAAATTAACCTGTAGATGTGTGGTATAACTAGAAGCAGTGCAACATGCTTGAAACAAAAGGAATTTGGTGAAGTTGGTTTGGCCCATTTGAAGCAAGGGTGCACAATCTAGGTAAATATTGACCTCGATAGTGGGAATGCACCTTACGCTATAAAAGCGTTTACACAACTAGTGAAAACCAATAACACCAACACCGTGTTATCCTACCTCTTCGTGCATAATCTAACATACTCCTATGGTAATTGCAACGATCATTCGCGTTTGATGATGAGTCTTTGATCAGTGCAATACGCAAGTCGGGAACTACAGTGTTTCTCAGGAACTCTGTAATAAAACCATCGTACTGATGAAGCTGAGTTGCCATACTCGGATAAGCATAACAAAAGAAAAAAGGCCATAAAATCCAGGAGAAATTCAAAAATGCTTTCGTACTTTCATCCTTCCAACACTTCTGCTCCTACCTGTGAAGCTCTGCACATATTAGTTTATCCTTATGTGCGAGTATAATCTCGAATATTATGGATCTGGTCCTGCGTGGCATTATCTTTTGGCAAAATAGAGAAACATACACTGTATTCATTTATTCCTTGTCACTTTTAGTTTTTATTTCAATGAAGCAGAGTAGTGTTTAACATATCTGATTCCTGGACACCAACTAGTTGCGCTTTAAGCAAATGATGGTTAGAAACTGAACTCTCTGGTATCGACAATTTATTGCTGACTCTAGAAGATTGATAACAATTACTGGGGAGAGGGCATGCACACAGATGATACTGCGGCTGCGTTCAAAACGCTTTGTTCCATCACTGAAATTGCCACAACCACGCTACCACCCTGGACATGTCTGATGTCCATCGCTCAAGGAATGCTAGACTACTGGGACCTCAGGATCTGCCTCCTCTCCGAAGTACACACTGACCCGTATGTCCAGTGCATGTCATGATCGTGGGCTATGCTGCACGATTGCCGTCTGCTGTTGCTGTGGCGGTTGTGCGTGCTGAATGGCATGGCTCGGCTCTAGACCGTGTTTGGTTATGGGTGAGGAGATGGATCATATAGCTAGCCATTCATGGTCACTCTGTAGGTGCGGTTCTTCAACTTTGTTTCTAAGTCGCAGAAAACATAAGCCATTGATGCAAATGGTAGTGAGCCAGGAACAGTTACCGGCCCGAAATGTTGAAATGCTTATATCAGGTGGCTGGTAATGATACGATGATGACGAGCAACCATCCTCTCTTTTCACCTTTGTCCCAGTGGAATTCCCCTCCCGCCTCCATATCCCCACGGTACTAAACCAAGCCACGCCCATTCATCTCCTCGACAGTGTTCAATGTACGCACTCTAAAGTAGCTGAACAGAAGGCGATGCTTGCGAAAACGTTGAATACCCGTAATGTTTACTGTGTCTTGCCTTCCAACTGCAAATTCACAATTAGTGTGGTTTTCGAGCATAGCATATCCACTTTGTCCAACCCAGTGCTAGCCAAGCACGTATGCGGGTGCAGGTGTGATGACCGTACATCAGTGGTCCAATCTTAAGAAACTGCATGGATCACATTCACCTCCAAATACTTGGCCAGTAAAGCATGTACCGTTGTCTACCATGACTGTCTGGCTTGGTTTCAAGAAGACGTGGAGTCTAGTTGCATTGTTTGCATGATATACTTTCCTGGGAAGGTTCCCAATGAAATTAGAATTTTGAATTTAATTTATCAGCATGCTACACCTGGGCATACAGTGACGTGTCTTACGACTCCTCAGCAGCAATAGACTTTCACCGGTGTCGTCCTATCCTGCACTTCAACCTAGAAAATGAAGAAAGTAAGGTATGAGCAATATGCCGGTACGCAGTGCGGGCTAAGGATACTGCGAGCGTCGCTTGGAGGCTCGAACACGCGACCTCAGATTACGAAGCAAGGTTGTGATCTATAAGGTCACGGACCGTCTTAGATTCACTCATGTGGCATCAAAAATACGAGCATTTGAATCCAACCTGACGGTAAATTGGCTATTACACATCATGCGGATCAGATCGCCTTACGATTCGACTGTTCCAAGATGATACAGTCAGTCTTAGACCCACTGTAGCATCATCCTTTAGCAAGCTCTTCACATCCGTAAATGACAAAGTGAATCCGCTTGCCTATCATCAGGTCGCCGAAGCTTGGAAGCTAAATATAGTAAAGTAGATCGCTTATCTTTGAGGATAGATGACGACTGAGTACTGTAAATGGGTGGAGGGAACATAATAATCTGCTTGACTACACGGAAGTTCGCTCGCGTACAATATACTACAGATGTACACTATCATTTCCAAATGCGATAAGTCCGCTTAGCCTAAACTCCGCAGTGGGAGACTAGGAATTCTGGAATTCCGATTTGGCATTTGCCAAGACTATTGTCGCTGGGACTTGTCCCGGCATTTCGCTACTCGACACTTGAAGTATAGTGGGTGAGCTACCCTCTTCAGGTCCTGTACAACAAGCCTATACTACGTGTTCGTGTTTGCTAATTAGTGTGCACTTGTGGAGCAGAGGCCTTAGTATGAGGAGATCACTCGGTGGGTCATTAAATCGTCAACTGGAAACCAACAATAAGTGTGTAGAACACTAATCTCCTGCAAACTCCGTAAACTGGGGATCAGCATGGTGGCTACACGATGAACCCGCTCAATTTTTTGCACTTTGCTCCTGATCTTATGATGTAGAAGAGTTGTATGGTAATTTCCGCAAATCCAGTACAGAAGCTGCGTTGGAACACCCAAAACACAGGCAGTCCGTCAGGACCGATTTCTGAATGACGAAGTTATTTCGGACACTGCAAGAGTATGGTTAGTCTCAAATGTCTGTGCAATATTCGGTCTTGGAAAATAATTGCACCGGCTCTAAATTATGTGTGGGGAGACGCAGAGTATGACGCGTCTTGTCACTTCGTTCATACTATATGACGAACTGGATTGCACTTGGCGTTCTTTCTCGAGTAACATGCCGAGTCCGGCTGACAAGACACCTACGCGCATAGTTGAGCCACTCCAAGTATTGGCTACAGTGGATGGCTGATCACTGATAAGGGAGATGAGCTGTACTGTATTCATGACATTGCTTAACTCAGTGCGTGGAAAGAGAATAGCCAGGCCTCCGCCCCGTGCACCCCCGATAAGCATGTCTCCTCCCATCGTATATGTGCGTGTTGCAAGAGTGTGCGCCGGATGCAAGTCAAATCTGGTGTCACTTTGTATAGTCAACATTCTTGGTTCTTTTCGTTCACCAACACAGGACATGTGTGGATTGGGCTCTTATTGTAAGCATCAAATGAGGCTGCTCTCAGTCCCAGTGGCGATGCCCGGCAATTCTCGAGGTGTACGGGTTGACAGCCTTCCTCCCATAACGCAGTGAGGACAGCAGGGGCTTACAGCTTCTTAGTTGTTGCTGTCCACGGCGCACCATTGGAGATGAGGGAAAGCAGTGCATCCGCAATTGTTGGTGGGACAAATGAATCACGCATCGGTCCTAGCTCGTGAAACTTGGGGTCGCCCACCACTTATGCAGGGGACCTAATTATTTAGCCGAATACATGGTTTGATGTAAGCACTTAACGGGCAGGCGGAAATGAACTCACTGACTTCTGGATTGCATGCTGTCGGTCCTTCTCGTCCTCCAAGATGGGATTCCCGCTATCCACCCTCTGCTTAGTCTGCTACATCTTGGAAAGTGCTCTCAACCAGCATCATGAATTTGTGTTCTGTAGTTCCTAGCAGATCAGTTTGTGTGCATATTGTATGTGATGAGGTTAATTAAAATGCAGGATATAGCGAGCCTCAAGGAAATTCCATCATTGATACCCACTGCTCCCGCACCATGGCCGGATTTGAGACGGTATCTGGGTCACAGGGCCTAAGCAACTGGTAATGCTTTTTGTTCAATGCATTTAAGTCTCACGTTAAGCCACCTTTTTCCCATTCTTATACTCTTTAAATGAGGTCGGACGGCATAATTAATAGCTACTTACACTTAAGTGCTATTATAACATGCTACACAGTTAATCTTTTCCCAACCCACTAAATAAGGCATCATAACTTGCCGAGCATGTAGTTATTACTTCAGTCCTCAAAGTATTTTCTGGTCGACGAACAGAGACGAGAATCATAGTGTAACGCAGTGGGTACCCATGGACCGCTGTGTTACTTGACAAAAGGCTGGATGAAAGCAAGCCGGCCCCCGTTAGTTTTTGTTCTATTAAGATGCGGACGACCGCACATCGCAGACACTCAGGTACGAAATTTCTGTTGCTCTGTTAGGTCACACCCACTCACAACCCACAGTTCCAAGCGAAGTTTATGTTTGGATTCATCCTGCTAAATGCCGCCGTGCACTGTAAGTTGCCGGTTTCAGGTGTAATGTCACTGCGGTTTAATTGAGCCCTTAACCAGGTATCCCATTACTAATGGAGTACCGGAGTATCATTTGGGCTTTGAGCACATATTGAGCATTGTGATATTCAGTTCCAGTTTGCACCGTGCTTGACCTTCAGGCATGCCCCGACCGTTCGGATCATTGAGACTACATTTGAGGGAGAAATATTCCAGTATGCATCACTCTCAGCACTACGGTGAGAATTTGTTGCATTTTCCGCATAACTAGCTATCATTTTACGTCTAAACTAACTTCCTGTGGGCTGTGACAAGCGTTGGTCAGGAAATAACTCGATCCATTGTGGAACACAAGCAGTCAGTAATCAGTTCCCCCTAGACCACCTTCCCAACCAACTGATTGATTTGGAATTAGTTTGGAATTGACATCAAACCCCGGTCTATTGCATCTAATTGCGTTAGCATCAATCTGCTTTGACTGTTTTTCTTCTCTCCATTATTGGCGTATCTACAGTTATCAGTATTCTTCACGTTCACTTTATTATGGATCGCAATGCCTAGGGTTTTCAAAAGTTTTCAGCTCTATTCAGATAATGGCTGTGTGTACGAATAGTATATCAAATGAACGAATACACCACCTGCTAATCTTCCGTTTGTATAGTGTCCGCCCCACGACCGCTTCCGTCCACTTACGGTAGTGAGAGCGCGAACGGTAATCAGTGTACAATACAATGTTATTCACCGGGAGCCGAAACGGCAGCCAGCCGTCCGTGAGTACGAATCAATTGAATAACTCAAATCAGGACATATACACAGCAGATGCAGAAAGGTTGACATTCGGTCAGTCAAGACTGGTCAGTTCAAAAGGGAAGGATCGATAAAGTGCCTCACGAACGAGCGAATTACACAGAGTAACAGAAAAACTAATACGCAAAAGATTCAGTGTTACTATAAGCTAATCACAAATATGAGCTAAGGAGAAACACATATGTGGGGAACCATAAAAGAGGGCGGGAAGAATAGGGGTGAGTGAGGCAAATTCGCAAAACAACGGGGTGTGGTGGAGTTTTCTTACTCGAGCTATAACGGTTTGCTGCCCCTCAAACCTATGTCGTTTGTTCACATGCAATTTTGCAAATAGCGTAATGTAATTCTGGCCTACGAATTCGTACATTATGGAGCCAATATTATAAATAAATAAATAAATAAACGTTTTATTCCTCAACAGTGCGAGGCACAGACCAATTGGGTGGTCGTATCGACATGTAAACGTGATCACATAATACAGTTACTTTTACGTCTTTTGTTCAATGGTTAACATATGGGTTTTAGAAGTGATTAGCAGTTTGAAAATAGTAGAGAGACAAAGAAACTGGGAACAAGAATAGATGTAGATTTTGCGGAAAATTCAAGTAAAGTAATACGGTCATCCATGGAACTGTCCCCAGGGGACTTGCTTCCATGCAGGTTATTTCCACGATGGGTTTCACCCGCACTTCCATGCTCCAACTGGCTCTGCGCCGGTGTGGCAAAATAGTAAATAGGCCATCAGCTAGGTATCAAATGTTTTTTCAAAAGGGCTGTTTTCTACAAACATTATGAGTGACGAAACCTCAGCCCGTTCCATCATGCAGATCAATCAAGTATGGCACTTTTTTCTTTAAGCTAGCGAGTCAGTAGTAATATGATTTACATGGGTATACTTTTTTATTTTGGAAGCTGTAATCCGTCATCACAAGAGATCAACCCAGTCATAACCAACAATGACACCAAGAAGAAGATAAAGTATGAGGAATTATGAAACATAATAATGAATACAAGCGCTTGCAGATAAGCCAATCACAATTTGATGGAAACTCTTGGCGAGTGACGACGATAGTACAGAGACATCAGCTTGAAAGGCGTAGTGCATCTACGAACCATTGCATCAAAGGAGAAAACAGAATTGGTTAGACGGATTGATAGGAGTAAGATCGTTTACAAATACATCCTCAAGAATTCAACTATATGGAGGCAACCTTATAATATTGAAACGAATAGAGGATATGGTGACTCATATGTATCCAGGACCTTTCTCATACAAATCATCTAGAATCACCGTTTGGCTTAGTTTTAACCAGATATTTGCAACAGTCAGCTGAATATTAATCATGCGTCTGAGTTGCGGATAGGTAGTGTAGTTTCTAATACTCGATGGAAGTTTGTTCCATATTAACGCATATGTTACGGGGAAAAAATTTGAGCGGAGCTTTGTGCGAGACTTTCCTATTTGCACTGTGCACTCGCTGTTTCTTAGTTCATAGCGCATACGAGTCTGAAACTCAAGTTGTGGTTGAGCAGTGAAGCTTAATCCGAATATTAAGCGGTATAGAAGGCACAGATTAAGTTTGAGTCTGCGTAGCCATAGCGACTCCGGATTTAGCGCCTCGCAACGCTCACGGTATATCAAAGTATTAGGCATGTTCAAAAACCTCTTTGTGAATGCTCGTTGAATGTTTTCTAGTGCTATAATGTCCACTTTTCTCAGATTACTATGCACTATCGTACAGTACTCAAGTTTCAGCCTATCACAAATTTTGAAGGCTTGAAGCCTGGAATCCCTCAAAATAGGAGTTCGACTTATATAGGCGATCACTTTTCTGGCAGAAGCCTGCAAGAATATAACATGCTCTAAAAAGTTAAATGAGGCAGAATACCTTAGACCAAGGTCTCGGACTGCGCCACCCGCAGGAATAGGGGTATCGTTTAATGTAAGGATGTTCAGAGAAGGGCCACAGCCGTAGTACAATAGATTACTCTTGTCAGTGGCAAAGTGCAACTTCCAGTAGTTACTCCAGAACTCCAATGCGGACAAGTCAGACTGAATATAGGCTAAGTTAGGACTACATTGCCCAGGGGCGGAACAATACACAATTTTAACATCAGCAGCGAAAAGGAACGGCTTCCCATGCGAGATTTCATCAAGGAGATCGTTGCAATAGATTAAGAATAAAAGCGGGCCTAGCACGCTACCTTGCATCACTCCACTAGAGATTGTAGTGGCTTCAGATGTATAATTACCGATTTTGACTACTTGCTTTCTACCCTCGAGGTAGGAAGACAACCAATCTAGAAGCGAATTAGTGATACCATAGGACATAAGCTTCCGCAACAATAAATTGTGTGGGACACGGTCAAAAGCCTTTTGGATGTCAAGAAATATTACGATGATGGCACTTCCGGCGTCTCTTGCTCTAGTCATATAATCAAGGTAACCTAACTGACAGGTAGTGCACGACCTACATTTCAAGAAACCGTGCTGATGTTTACTGAGAAGGCTCATAGAACTGAAATATTCTATTATGCGTTCTTTAACTATCCTCTCCATGATTCTGGAGATAATAGATGTGTAGTGGATTGGGCGGTAATTTTTTACATTTTGCATAGATCCGCTTTTGTGTCGTGGTATTATAGTTGATTGTTTCTAGTGTACAGGATACTCCCCATTGAGCATGGCAAGTGTAAATACATTATGCAAAAACAGGGGGATGTCTGGAACTCCGTGTTTTACCAGTATTAGAGGGATGTTGTCAGGGCCTGGTGAGCATGATGGCCGAACTAATCTGAGTTGGCGACATATGTCACTAAGTGTAAATTCAACAGTTTGGAGTGTATTACTGCCTCTGTGTATCAACTTGAGCTGAGGATCTTCATTCGCATTAGTGCTATAAGTAGACATGAAGTAGTCATTGAAGATCGAACATATGATTACACGATCGGTTATGGCAGTTCCATCAGAGTTTACAATAGTGTTTGTACTACTTGATTTTCTATTCTGCCTACGGTCCAAAGTTTTGAGATGCAGCCTACCATGTTGGCGCCCTTCAGTGCCATTACTTCCTCAGAGCATAGCATTTTGTGGTGGTCATGGTATAACGCTGTAAGCAATCTGGTGTGGAGAATCAGCAGAGTAAAATCGTTCGCTTTCCTAAATTTTTCTTTATTTTATGAAGTTTATTGGCTACCTTTTTTGAGATGCCTGCAGGTGCAGTACTCGTTTTCAACTTCTTCGTACGTTCTGGAGCCACATCTTCACCACAAAGCTGAATGCGGTGGTAGAACTCATTACAAGCAGTTTGTACATTCTGTGCTAAGAAGAATGGATCCCAATATGAAGACCTTATAACATCCGAGAAAATTGACCAATTCACAGAAGATAATGGGCGTTAACTGATCACTGATTCTATCGGTTCAGAAAGTATTTGGAAAGAACAACCAACGATGTTATGATCACTACCCGGCAACTTGTCACTGATGTATGTGGACACATGCGAACATCCCATAGTAAATATCAGATCAAGTGTGTTACCAAGCCGTGTAGGTTCTGTGACGTGTTGTACCCATTCCAGTCGATCAAGAGTAGACATAAAAGGATTGTGTTTTGTGGTTTATTGTTAAGGGACCATGGGATTTCGGGCATATTAAAATCCCCAGCGATTAGTTTATTAGTGCATGAGAAGTCAGAAATACAAGAAAATGTGTCCGACAAGTCATCGGTTACGGTGAGTGCAGACGATTGGGGTCTGTAAATACAACCTACTATTAGATACTTTTATCATGAATCCTAGCATATATAGCCACTAGAATTGTTATAACACTTCGCATCACTTCCTGCTGTGGTTAGGTTTAGTATATTTTTCCTCATACCTATGACAATCATTTGGTAAAATCGTCAAGCACCACGATTTCTCTTCCATGCAAATACGTTTTCTGAAGACAAATCAAATGACACAACTACCTGGATTAAACGAAAAACGAAGAATTATCCTCTTTTGGTAGTTTGTGACCAAGAAGAAGAGAGGAAACGTGCAGTGATCCTTAGCTTCTTCACTGACAGCTCTTAGAAGAAAAAAATGAAACTTAACTGAGTGGCTAACTTGACATTTTTATATACCTTGAGGAACTACTGTGTTTAATTTGACTACCACAAAAATTTATACTCTTCGCAGGTGACGTTCGGAGTTGGAAGGCGATCAAGGGATTGGAGGACCATGATAGCCTCCATGGTGAATTTAGTGAGGACTAGAATTGGTCGGTGGGGAAGGCGCTGCCATCCATTGTGAACAAGCGCCTAGTGGTCATTATGCGGACATCTCTACATAAAGAGACTTGGTCTGCACGATCTGCAGACCGCCACTCAGGAAGGTGGCTTCGGTGGACTCGTACAGAAATAAGACGCAACCAGCGCGTCGGTCTTTTGTGGAAGGGGGGGGCAGTCGGGAGTTTGGATTAATCCAGGTTCGCTCTGATGCCCAATGTCTACGTGCGCCTCCACATGGAATGCTTGTCGGCATCCGGTTTCGGATTTGCCTGTCAATGTGGCCAGCCATAGGACAGAGGGACAACAAGTGGCTTGCGCTGCAGCACCCACAGCTCTATCCACACATCCCATATCCAGTGTAAAACCGAAGGAATAAGACCGAGAGGCATGTGGATGAGAGCCACGTTTCATCAACGGAGCCGGCCCACACTCCTTCACAGGCAAACACAAGCACGCTGTATTTGGGAAATCAAGCGCACACAAGGCGGTGGCTGGACCGTAGTCCGCTCCACACTGACTGCATGGAACCACTCTTCGAGCCTAGCACGGCCACAAGGACCGTGCACCCCGTCCCCTCCAGCAACGACCAAGTGTCTCCTGGAGCCAGTATGGACGAGGTAGTGGGTAATAGACAGGTAGGTACCTTGTCAACATGCACATCAAGCGCAGCCATACCAGGGATATCACGCAACAGCCAATCACTTGAAACGACAAGATGAAATAAAATAAATCCGATAATGCATACAGATACGGTGGCATAAGTCTTCGATAAATTAGCATATGAAGTAAGTTGGTTAGTAATGAATCCGCGATAAGTAAGAAATGTCCACAATTTACTTAAAAATGCTACAAAAGCAATTAGTGTAAGCAGCGTGGCCAGTTAATGGAAGATTATTCAGGTAGGCAGAACAAACGAAATAAAGTGGAATGCAATTTATCCAGCTTACAAAGACTTAGTTTAAGTGTAAGTTGGTTTAGCCCAACTGCGGTGAAGAAGCATCATGAATGTAACATCAGCCTCAGCATGGGGCACGTGGAATACTCTATCCGTAATTAGCAAACTTGCTCAAAGTCTGACCTCGCAGATTCCGAGACCACACAACGTGGGGCAAGGAAATTGTCAAGGCTTTTCGCCACCTTCCTTAACAGAAATGACGGGGCGAACTCAGAGGGTTCATTGGATGCTACCGGTGGTTGCGTCGTAACCTCATAATGGTGCACCAAGTACTGAGCGATCCCAACGTCGTATTACAGAACTTTCTGGAACTCAGCCCGAACACTAGGCAGAGAATCAATAGCATGACATCGAATCAGTTGCACAATCCTCTAAATTGTCGGGGAACTTACTTTCCCTCCGCGTTCGCCAAATCAGGAATGTCCCTCCAAACTCATTTGTATGTGCTCCATTTTAAACAATTATCTTGGATAGCGTGCTCATTTCCCCACACTTTTTAATGAACGGATGCTCTGGAGTGAATTTCGGCCAACTAGATATTTTGCAATTATACTCCACACTACCGCACGTAAATCAGTGCAGGGGAGTGAGAAATCCGATTATTCTTTACAATAAACCTTATGCACACTAATTTATATTCCGTTTTGTATCATCATCATCATCAGCAGCAACAGCAGTACATCAGCCATTTGAACTGATGCTTCGCTGCCATACAACCATGAGGACCTATGAAATAAAGAATAAGAAGAGGGAGAGAAGGGGGACTTGCCTGAAAACCTTAATGCCCTAAGCAAACATTCAGGGTCAAGGCGCCTACACCTTGTGTAGACAACATTCCGTCACAAACAGCTGGCTATCGTGCAAAGATAAGGCGGCATCGGCGAGACAGCTTCTTGCGGCTTTCACTGCCCCGCGTCATAATCAGCCATTACCCCGCAGATAACTCAGCACCAAACACACTTTAAACAGACAATCCGATTAGGAGACGGCAGCAGACGCGCCACTGGTGTCAGTTGCGAGCCATGTCTTGCAAAGTCTCGAGACAAGCACAAGGTGAGTCACGTGGACTCCAACCCGGAAGGCGAGACGGACCAACCGCACCCAGTTTGGTCGTCAGTGATTTCATTTCCCGCTGCCAAGTCAACTTCTGTCCACCTCGAGTCTTGCGCCATCCTACACCTGGAAGACTGAACAAGGCCCTCCTAGGTAAGCGGTGACCAGGCATGCGTAGCACGTGCCCGAGCCAACGCAACTTATTCAGTGCTATCTGTTGTTCTAAGGAGCGAGCATGATCATCACCACCTAGTACTCGCCTACGCACATCATCGTTGCGGACACGCTGGTGCCATCCGACACCAGCCATGCTTCTCAAACAACGGTGAGCAAAGACCTGAAGGCGCCTCAGATCTTCAGACCGAAGGGGCCAAGTCTCACTACCATACAGCAGAACGGCCCTCACTGTGGCCTTGTATACACGGCCTTTCAGACGGAGGGAAACTCCCTTCTGTCGCCAAAGATGACGCAGGTTCAAAAAGGCAGCTCTGGCCTTTGCAATGCGTGAGCTCACGTCAGTTTCTACGCGCCCAACATTGCTGATGCAACTGCCAAGATAAGTGAATTGATCAACCACCTCGAGTTCCTCGGTAGCAAGCGTCAAGGGGTCATCAAGTGGCTGGTGGTCCTGCAGCAACACTTTGCACTTTGAAGGTGCGCACTGCATACCAAATAATGGGACCACTCTGGATAGGCTATTCAGGGTTGGTTGTGCCGCCTCAACATTGTCGAAAAGCAAGACGATATCGTCCGCATAATCTAGATCAACTAAGCTTTCACCAGGCAGCCCTTCAACGTCTACATCGTGAGATTCCGCAACGGAACACTCCATGATAGAATCCACGACGAAATTGAACAAAAACGGGGAAATCGGGCAACTCTGTCGAGCGCCAGTTGTAGTCGAAAAGCTATCCGATAGGGCACCATAGACTCTGACGCAGCCTCTAGTGTTCGAGTATAGAGCACGAAGGATGTTCACATATTTCGTGGGAACACCTTCCCGCGCAAGTATTTCGAACAGAATCGATCGATCGACAGAATCGAACGCACTCTTGAAATCGAGGAACACAGCTATTGTCGGTCTGCGGTATGCGTGGCGCTGCTCTAGCACCTGTCGCAAAGTGAATATATGGTCTATACAGCTACGTCCTGGGCGGAAACCCGCCTGCATTTCCCTAATCCGAGATTCCCGTACCGCAGTGAGACGACGAACGATAATCGAGGCCAGTAATTTTGTCACAACTGGCGATAGGCTAATACCCCTGTGGTTCGCACAGTCTGTGCGACTGCCCTTTTTGTATATTGCCACTATAATCGATTCGCTCCAATTAACCGGCACACTCTCTTCGTTCCAGATACGTTCGAATAGGGAGGTCAGTGCTTTGCAGAGGACCTCACCTCCATCCTTAAATAGTGCAGGTGGGAGGGAATCCGGGCCAGCGGCACGAAAACGATTGAGGGCTGTGATCGCGTTTCAGATCTCGGCCTCCGACGGAGGCTCTAAACTAACCGTCCATGGCTCGTCCTGCATCACCTGAGTAGGAAGAGGTCCGGGAGCAGGGGGCCAGTTGAACTGATGTTCAAAGTGCTCAGCCCAACGAGTCATACGGCGCTCCTTATTGTGTATTAGCGCAACCGCGTTGTCTCTGATTGTCTCACTGACGCCTGGTTTTCTCGGACCAGTGGTGCGTATTAGCTGGAAGAGCTTAAAGGAATTGCCTACTGCTCCTGCCTCCTCCATTTCTTGAGCCCGACTGGTCCACCAGGCTTCCTTGTCAGCACGTAGGCTCCGCTTTAGTTCACGCCTAATAGCCCGTCTGGTCACATTGTGTTCAGAACCAGCCGGGAGGTGCCTTCTAGCTTCCAAAAGGTTCACGGACCTCTCGGATATCCAGTGACTGGTGCGATGACGACTGATAGTGCCACAAACAGATGCTCCTGCGTCGCACATAGTGGCCGAGATCCTATTCCACTGAAGTTCAGTGTCATTAGGACAAGACAGTGAGAGTTCGCTATGCAGTGCTTCTTGATAGGCTTGCCTGACAGAGGGCTGGGACAATTTCTCCGTTGCCAATCGGACGAGACGCTTTGTGCGCCTTCCGGTAAAGTTCATGGAGAAACGACAGCGCACCAAGGCATGGTCAGAGTCGACACAGGTACTCCAGTACGAGCGGCAATCCAGAATGGAACCGCGCCACCTGTAACTTATGGCAATGTGATCATTTTGGGTCCATCGCTGGCCATCTACAGGAGGACGCCAAGTAGCACTTCGGCGCCCACTGTGTCTAAAAGCAGTGCTAGTAAGAAACAACTGGTGCTCCGCACACAGTTGCAGCAGACGCTCGCCGTTGTCAGTCCGTTCGGAGTTAAGTCCATACTTACCACCCAGCTGAGCTTCTGAAGAGCTCAGACGCCCTACTTGTGCGGTCATTTCCCCTGCAAGTACTATAATATCTGAACTAGTAGCACTGCGTAGCAGCGTGTTCAGTTCGTGATAGAAAGTGTCCTTGACTGCATTAGAACTGCAGTCGGTGGGAGCATAAGCAGAAGTCACAAACAAACAGCGTTTTGTACTACTTCTTGAACCAACCTTAACTGATGTCGTCAAACGGGCTGCACATAAACGGCTGTTCACCGGAATCCAATCAACCAACGAAGACTCAGCCTTGGAGCTGAGAATGATACCTACACCAGCTTGACCCATGAGTGCCGCATCGGCGCCTCCGGATGCGTGCAACCAATAACGAGAGGATAAGCCGGGGGCAGTCAATTCAATAACCCCGCTAGGGTCATTAATCCTAGTTTCGGACACACAACACACATCAACGCCGAGTGTGTCCAAGGTGCGTGCGAGTGCAGCCTGCTGACCTGTTTGTCTTAGAGTGCGGACGTTGAATGTCGCCATGGAAACGGGATAGCGTGGCCTTATAAGGAACTTTTGCCGATAGGCGTCCGATAGGTGCTGTGGGATGGTGGCTGCAGACGGTGCTACTCCAGTAGCACTTCAGTTGCTGTCAATTAAGCTGGGAATTATAGAGGGAAGGTTAGTAATAGGGGTCGGGATGGGAGTAAGAGAAAAAGGTGGAAAAGAAAGAAGGGAGGCGCCAGCAGTAGCATGTTTTCGCTTATCCGCCCTGCTGTATGCAGCAGATAAGGCGACCCTTGATAATCTGCGCGACGGCCGATGCAGGATGAAGTTTATGTTTGAAGAAAATGTCATGGTTGTATGTGGGCTGAGATACTGCCAAGGCGCCCAGACCTAGACAGGAGGACGATTAGGGTTCTCATCCAAAGTCTTTGGCTCAAAAGCCTGTCCGCAAGACAGCGGGGTGGCAGTGATTTAGTTTTACAGAAATGGACGCCACCCAATTTCAAACCCCCAACCTGGAGGACCAGGAGACTGAGTTTGTCTGACCTCCAGCCATTGGCCAACCTGGCAGGAGTAGCTCTCAAGATGCTTGGAGGCATCACGCAGTATAGCTCAATGGGTCAATGAGGTACGCAAACCGTCGCACCACGTTAAGGTCCAGTCTCGATGCGACGGATTCCGTTTTGTATGGCGCCCCTCACAGTCTGTGTG
>OX104064.1:27419117-27443675 GCA_944474145.2 Dicrocoelium dendriticum
CCACCGCTACATGACCAGATGGGGCGTGGAGGTGCTAGTGAAACCTCTCGACGGACTACCGTGCATGGAAGCAGGTACCCGGAAAACGGTTCCACGAATGATCGTATTGTAGAGGGGCCGCTTCCAAGAATGCCTCGGGGGAGCTCTTCAGAGCTAGCTGAGAGCACATCGAGAAGGACGGCTAGCGACGAGTCTGCGCCCGGAACTACGGAGCGGGAATATGTGGCCAGCGCAATAAATCAGACAGATACGCCGCTAGCGCAGCCCACAGGACCGACGCCGAGCCGATTGACACAGCCCAGAACAAGCAAGTCGAGAGCTCTCGAACGACTCCTGGCCGATGCAAATCGGGTACAGAGAAGTGGAGATCGAGGCGAAAACAGGAAGGCGGGTCTTCCAAGTCAGAGCTCCCGAGGCGAAAAGACTGGCTCGTCTCTAACATCCGTACCTGTGTTGCGTTGTGGGACGGAAATCTAGTCGACATTGGATGGCGCGCGTGAGACCCGGGTGTGTGTGCCCATTTTCGGTGTGCAATAAACCTCTACCACCCTGTCGTGTCGTTCTCGCTGCAGTATTACTTACTTGTTTTTTCTTACCCTACTTCATTTTGCACTGAATTTGTTGTGCTCCCGGTTCCTAGTTGCTTCACCGCTACCGTCCTACTGCCTTTCCGATATTTCTCATTAACTTATTCCTTAGACCATAGCCAAGCTGCTAGTTGTGGTGCATTTCCTCTGTATCTCTACACCAAAACTCGGATAGCTATGGCACACTTACCTAATCACCCTGACTTTAGCATCTTCTATTAGACTATGACCCACTGAATAAGTCCAGATTAAAATGAAAAGGCGCATATTTCTTTGTCTACTTCTGTTTAACTCTCCCTTTTAAACACTATCTTTTCCGTTCGTAGCCACGCGCGCCCGAACTATCCACTTTTAAGTGGAGGCTGAAAAGAATGCAACTAAGCTCACCCAGCATCTCAACCATCCGGCTGCCCAAAACATAATTTGATTTGTTCAACACCACAATGAGATCAAGGAATATCTAGACACTACGCTATCCCTTAACGCCTTACGATGTGAAATTTGCGTTTATTATTCTTATAAATCAACTGCTAAATCCACTGGATTTACCTTAATATAGTATGTTCCTTATTTTCGCAACACAATAACTTACTACTCACAAATTGCACAAACTTTATTGCTCCAGGCTAGCAGTTAAGACTGGGTATTACTCATCTGATCTTGATTGGTTGATCTAACTGTTTCATGTTTTTCATACTCAGAGCACGAACAAACACCGCGATTCGGGGCATCTGATACCTGCTTATACATCAAATACTTCTCGAGAGTATGCAACCCATCCAAAAAAGATTAGTCACAGACCCTTTAATGGTCGGCGTAAACTCATTTGTTTCATCCATTCAATCTAACACACTTTTGGTCTCCGAGAAGCTCTCATGCATGTACACAAATGCCTTACGTCTACTCAGCAAATTAGCTGAATTAAGACTTCGAAACGCGTCTGCAGCTTGGGACCTCATCGCTGTCACCGAAACGTGGTTGCACTGCGAGATAACGGATGATGAAATTGCACTAGCGGGCATTTCCGTTGTCCGGAAGGATCGAACCAGCAAAGATGGTGGGATAGCCCTTTATTTTCGCAACAACATGCAATGCGAACGCACAAAACGATACGGAAACTGATGTACTTGACGCCATTTGGTCTACTTTCCGGCTAAGAGGGAACGATCTTGGCCTATTGATTGTTGTGTACCGCCCACCATCGTCTACTCCTGAGATGGACTGCAACTTGATGGCTGCGTTGAGGCAAGTGATAAACAGGAAGTACAGTCACATTTTAATCACCGGTGACTTCAACTTACATGCCCTTGAATCCCAGATCACACCATGACAGCAATTCAAAGTAGACCTGCAAGATCTGGTTTCAGACTTCCCGCTTTATGACCACGTCACTACGCCCACCAGATTCAGGGGAACTACCAGGCCATCCATTTTGGACCGAATATTCACCAATGAAGAACTGTTGGTCGAGAGAGTAATAACCCATACTCCTCTGGGTCACAGCGATCATGCGACGCTATTGTTTCATTACATGTGTTACGCGGATTATCCTAGAGAGCATACCGAGGAACATCATGTCGTAACCAACTATGACGACCTGTCCAACCACTGCGCTGCAACAAACTGGTCTTTCTTAGCCGAATTGACCCCTCAGGCGGCCTGCGGAGAATTCATCAGCGTATTTAAGAAGCTCGTGGCAAGCATGTCCGAAAACAAACTCTACCGGCCTGCCGGTCTTTCGTAAGGAGCATGACACGTAAGTGCATGGCATTAAGGGACTTGGCATGGCACACATATTTAGCCTCCCCGAACCACCATACCTGGGATGTCTACACAATCCATAGGAACCACTGTGTCAAACTCGTCCGGGAGGATAAACTGAAGAACCAACGAAGTCTAGTGGAAAAGTTTTGCTCAAATCCCAAACTGCTGTACAGACACGTAAACAATTTGCGCCGTGTTAAGCGCGGTATTCCTGCTCTGCACACAGCATGCGGATTAGCCCAAATCGCACAAGAGGCGGCCAACATCCTTGGAAAACAATTTGGCCGTACCTTCCAAAGCGCGTAATCACCATACATCCTGCCTAAGCAGATAACGCCGCCATCAGGGATTAATCACATATCGTTTACCTCCGTAGCTGTACTGAAGAGGCTGATGTCTCTGCACGAGTTCAGCTCCCTGGGTGCGGACGGCATTCGCTCGAAGGCGTTGGAAGTTGTTGCTATGAGTTGGGCAGGACCACAAGAAATTTTCTTCCAACGATGACTGGACGAGATGCCCGTCCCCATGACGTAGAAGCACGGAATCATCACGCTTATCTACAAAAGTGGTAGCCGTGCTGAACCAGCAAACTATCACACGATAACACTACTTGCTGTGATCTCCAAGGTTATGGAATCCATTGTAGCTGAGGCTTTAATGGGGTACCTGAAGAACAACAAAATCATCGTTCCGGAATAGCATGAATTTCGCCAAAATCACCTCTGTACCACCAATCTGTTGATTGCTAGTGCAAACTGGACGGAATCTGTGGAAACCGATGTAGGAGCCGAAGTGCTCTACTTGGGTTTCCCAAAGGCATTCGACCGTCTAGACCATCGCATTCTACTCCACAAACTCCAGAAATATGGAATGGGCGATCTTGTTCTGGGCTGGATAAGAGACGTTCTCGTGCAATGTCACCTGAATGTGAGGGTACGAAGCAATCTGTCAGAATCCACCGAAGTTAAGTGCAGCGTATCTCAGGGCTCGGTACTTGGACCCCGCCTGTTCCTGGTTTTCATAAATGATCTCGCGAGTGTGCTATCTTCTAACTGTCTGCTATTTGCTGATGACCTAAAGGTATGGCGTACTATAGCTGCAGTGGAGGATCATACAGTCTTACAGGATGACCTGGACAAAGCATACACATGGTCCATTGAGAACATGCTGCATTTCAACGTCAGCAGGTGCAAAGTTCTTAGCATATGGCACAAGAGCATGCACAAGTACCGCCTAGGGCTAAAATTTCTTCAGCAGGCTTCTCACGAGTGCGACCTCGGCGTGCTACTTCAAGATGACCTCGGTTGTTTGAGGCAGATTGAAAAGGCATCTAAGAAAGTAAACCAGTACCTCGGCCTAGTTCGCAGAGCTTTCGGGAAGTTTGACCCTTCAGTCTTTCCAAAAATGCTTAGTGCGTACGTGAGGCCGCACGCGGAATACGCTATTCACGCGTGGCAACCCTGGCTCAAGCACCATCTCGCCGCGCTCGATACTGCACAACGTAGGGCAACGAAGAGCGTTAGAGGTTTGACCAGCCTCCCCTACCCACTCAGGCTGAAGTCTCAAAATATACAGTGGACATTATCGGCACCTAATGGGCCATCTCATAATAGTTTACCAAATACTGAGAAACCCCAAACACCCATGTCATTCCCTTCTGATACTCAGTCTAAACACCTCGCTAAGTGGTCACCAGTTTAAGGTGGTCACGCAGTACAGCCGACTGGAATGTCGGTGGAACTGTTTCTCCCTTCGAGTGTCACAGTCCTGGAACGCCCTCCAGAAACAAGTAATTAATGCTCCCACTCTATCCCTTTTCAAAAAACACCTTGACGATACTCTGTCACATTTACACTATGTACTATAGCCCATGACCACCAGATGCTGGCACCAATGCCCAGCAGACAGTGGATAGTGCCATAACCGTACTCAAGAATGAATCACTCCAAACCCCTTGCACACAGTTTGATAAACGCTACTACTTTAGAAATTGGATTTCTGTATCCCATCGACCCGAGCTAGCTGCACACGAGCAAGCGTTGTCCTTGCTATATTTTATTTTTTCACGCTTATTACGTGATCAATAACCACTCCTCTTATTGCTTTTTGTGCGCACATTATCATTTCAAACTCCCTTTATACGACAGTGCAGTTAAATCTGCAATCTCCCGAATAGATGATTCCATTACCCTTGAGCTATCTTTGCTCACTCTACAATGAACAATGAACAATGATTTATCACGGGATAAAAGCAAGTGCTTGACACGTCCCGTAGGATGGTTGAGGTGAATATGATAAAATCAAAATATGTCTGGGTCATCTATCGAACGTCTGCCGATATGAATAGTTTGATAAGCAACATCAGTGTAAAATTAAAATAAATTATCGGGCGGAAACATGCAGAAAGACACTGGGGTGCAGTGATCATTGAGGTAAAGAGTGAGAAAAGTAAAATATGGTCGCTCACTTAGGTCCATTTGATACATAAAGCCTGTAGAAATGCATCCTTGGCGTAATCCACAGTAGGGGAATTTAGGTAACAAAATGTTGGGAGCTAAGAGCGACATCTAATCGTTTTTTGAAAACATCCAGAGTAGGAGAGGATACAACTGAGTCAGGAAGTGCGTTCCAAGGTTTGCAAACCCGAAGGGAAAAGTAATTCCGTCGACACTCTAGACGGCTGTATTGTTCCTTCAACTTTAGGCAGTTACCCCTGAGCTGCGTGTTGTGGCTACGTTTCAGCAAATGGCTGCATACGTGATTGGGGTCACTCAATATTTGATACGCTAGTATGAGATCACCGCGCAGTCTTCGATAGCGCCCGCTGAAAATTCCCAACAACTTCAGCCTTCGGTGAAAAGAGTGGTAGCGCAGACCCTGCACATTCTTTGTTGCTCTCCGTTGCGGTGCCTCTATCGCTTCTAGGTCACGCTTCAACCAAGGTTGCCAAGCTTGGATAGCGTATTCAACATGCGGGCGCACGTAGGAGTTGTGCATCATTGGGAAGATTGATGGGTCAAATCTCCCGAATGCTCTTCGCAGCATGCCGACATGCTGGTTGCCTCTTTTCGCAGCTACCTCAGCCTGTTTTGAACAGTTGAGGTCGCTCTGTACGATCACACCCAGGTCACGTTCCTGGGAGCTATTCTGCAGTCCGTTGGTCCCAAGTGAATAGGTGTAGTTATGACAATGGCGTAATTGTACGACGCGACATTTGTCTACATTGAACGGTAGGGCGTTTTGAAGTGACCAGTTCGACACTGTGTTAAGATCGCACTGAAGCCGTTCATTGTCTTCCGGCCCTCTGATCCTTCGCCATATCTTGATATCATCAGCGAAAAATAGGAAATCGGAAGTAATTGATCTCGCCAAATCGTTAATGAACACCAAGAATAGACGAGGTCCAAGAACCGAGCCTTGTGGTACTCCGCACGCCACATCGATTGCAGCAGACAATGATTCTCGGACTCTCACCACTAGCCGTCGTTCTTGTAGAAAATTGTCAATCCAACTCAGGATTGGGTCGCCAATGCCGTAATTACGAAGCTTGTAAAGGAGAATGCGATGGTTTAAGCGATCAAATGCTTTTGAAAAGTCCAAGTAGATGACATCGACCCCTACTCCATCATCAACAGCTTCAGTCCAGCTATTACGTGCAATTAATAGGTTAGTATTACACGAATGCTTTTGACGAAAGCCATGTTGCTCTGGGGCTATTAAATTGTGGCTTTCCATGTATTCCATCAGCGCGTCTGCGATGATTGATTCCATCACTTTGGATAGTACGGGAAGTAGTGTTATTGGACGATAGTTGGCAGGATCAGTGCGGCTACCTCCTTTATGAATAGGAGTGATGACCCCTTCCTTCCATACTGGTGGAATACGGTTCTTCTCTAGACATCGCTGATAGAAAATAGCCAGTGGTGCTGCTAGATCACTAGCTACTGCCTGTAGAGCCTTTGGTCGGATATTGTCAGCTCCGGGAGAACTGTGGATACGCAAAGATAACAACTTCTTCAACACAGCTTCCGCAGTGAAAGTGATGCTTTCTAAACCAGATGAAAGAGTAGTAGGAATGAGGAGAATGTTCGTGCTCGTTACCTCCTGGAAAGTTTTGGAGTAGTGAAGCCGTAGGAGATCAGCTGCTTCCATTGCTGATCGCGTGCACCCATCAGCCGTGACTAGTGCTGGAATCCCCCGCTTTACCTTTCGAAGGCCGTTAACGTGCCTGTACAGGAGTTTGCGGTTCGTACAGAAGCGCTTCATTAACTTCTGCTGATGAGTGACCTTGTCTTCGCGGATCAGTTTCACACAGAAGTTACGATGGGTCACGTATGCAGTCCACGTTTCGGCATTCGGGCAGTCCTGGTGATCTCGCCATGCCAAATCCCTCCGGGACATATATTTACGTGTCCTGCTCCTCAGAAATGAATTACGCTTGTTTTTAGGTTGGAAGGACTTCTGCTCTGATGCGTGCGCTACCAGTGTACTAAACGTCCTTGTAAATGTTTCCCAGGCAACATCTGGGGGGCATTCGGTTAAGAAAGTCCAGGATGTATCCTTAACAAGCTTAGACAACACATTGTAGTGTGTGACTGTATGCACTTTATCCTCCTCCTTTTCAGGGTACTCCGCATAGCAAATATAGTCAAAGAGTAGAGTAACATGATCACTACGACCTAGTGGTGTGCTTGTAACTATCCCGTCAACCATGAGTTCTTCGTTAGTGAGCACAAGATCCAGTATCGACGGCTTGTTAGCAGTTCGAAATCTAGTGGGAGAGGTTACGTGGTTGTAAAGAGGGTGGCTAGCAATAAGCTCTTGCAAGCGGGCTTTAAACTGCATACCATCGGTTGCCGGCGTTTCTATGTCATGCACGTTAAAGTCTCCAGCGATAAGAATGTGGGTGTAGGACTTGTTTAAAGCAAACTGGAAAACGTGGTTCAGTTTGGAGTCCATTTCCGAAGTTGAGTTTGGCGGGCGGTAAATCACGGCTAGTAGACATGTGCCCTTGTTTCGCAACCATAGGCGGCACCAAAGCGAATCGGGTGCTCTGATTTCTGGGTGGTCGATAACTTCACATCGGAGGTTTGTATTGTAATAAAGAATCACACCGCCTCCCCTTCCGGTTCTATCGGTCCGAAGCAGTGACATACCGGGTAAATTGATCTCAGAGTCGGTTATCTCAGGGTTTAACCATGTCTCTGTAATCATGACGAGGTCCCGCGGTTGTGAGGCATGGAGTTCTCTAAGTTCTGCCAGCTTGCTTAGAAGGCCTTGAGCGTTTGTATACATGCAAGATAGGGCTTTTGTTGTTAGGAGTTCATTGATAGATGTCAAGTTTGTGTTCGCTTTTAAGCCGGCCGTTAGGTGGCCGGCAATTAATCGTTTTTTGGTTTAGGTATTTCAGTCGTGTTGTATGGCGTTATTAAGCGTTCCTGAACAGAAGTTTCACTGGTGCTGTGCTCGGTCCTCCTGTGTGCCGTGGGCGCAGTTGTGTTGGTCTCTCCGCAGGACTGTGCAGATAAGGAATTTGCTGCGTTTGCAAGTTCCGTTGAATTGCTTCCGACTTTTGATCGTGCATCTGCTGCTTTTAGCCGGATCTCTGTTGGCAGCCTAGATCGAAACTTTAACCAGCTATCTAACAGAACTTGCGTCATTCCCTCGGAGTGTAGTGTTACTTTAATTAGCCTTGGACCGCAGCCCTTGTAGTTAGGTGATGACGGCACTCTTGTCAGGGATTTGGCAATAACATTGTCTACAGAGAGTGCTTCACGGATGTAGCACCACTGCTCTCGGTCATGAGTTTGTGCATCGTGATCAGAAGAATGTCAAGCACCTGCTTTTATACCAGTTTAAATCATTGTTCATTGTTGATTTTTCCCCTCCCCATCAAACCGCCGCCATCACACCACCAAGCTACACCGGAAACAACCAAACAAGAATGCCCGAGAACTGATAGCATACGGCGACAAAAGCACCAAATGAAAATATTAGCAAAAACATCCCTATTGTAACCCTGTAAAAGCCCAAACAATGGACAGCCTCGCATGCCTGAGCGTGTTGTAATATAAAATTATCCGTCCCTTCGTGGGTTCGATTTCTCGGTACCACGAGCAATATACCTTATAACACATGTGGATCCATAAATGTTGGTATGTAGGTAGTTGTTCCACATGCTGAGTCTGATGTTGCATTCATGATGCTTCTTCACCGCAGTTGGGCTAAACCAACTTACACCTAAACTAAGTTTCTTTTTAAGCTGGATAAATTTCATTCCAATTTAATGGGTTTGTTCTGTCTACCTGAATAATCTTCTATTATCTTGCACACGTTGCTTACGCTAATTGTGGTTACCTTCGTTAACTTTATTGCCTTTGTAGCACTTTTTAAGTAAATTGTGGACTTTTTTACTTATCGCAGATTTGTTGCTAACCAACGATATGATAATTGAGCAAATTTTTATGTCTGAATATTCATATGCATTAACAGATACACATTAGTTGGTAATGCTTTTTTAAGTGATTGGCTGTTGTTTGACATCCCAGGTGTGGCTGCGCTTGATGTGCATGTTGACAAGGTGCCTACCTGTCTATTACCCAAATACCTCGTTCATACTGACTCCAGGAGACACTTGGTCGTTGCTGGATGGGACGGGGTGCACGGTCCTTGTGGCCGTGCTAGGCTCGAAGAGCGCTTCCATACACTCAGTGTGGAGCGGACTACGGTCCAGCCACCGCCTTGTGTGCGCTTGATTCCCCAAATACAGCGTGCTTGTGTTTGCCTGTGAAGTAGTGTGGGCCGGCTCCGTTGATGAAACGTAGCTCCCAACCTCATGCCTCCAGGTCTTATTCTTTCGTGTTTACACTGGATATGCGGTGTGTGTTTGGAGCTGTGGGTGGTGCAGCGCAAGCCATCCATGGTCTCTCTGTAGGCGCAGGCGTCCTGTGGCTTGCCACAGTGACAGGCAAATCCGAAACCGGATGCCGCCAACCATGTGTTGCTTGCGTTTGTAAATGTGTTACCGTTCCTGTGAATGAGTTCGATCGCGCCACCGGTGTCTAAAGAAATGTTTTACGTCGGGATTTGATAAGTTTGCCAGCGTACACTTGGGCAGTGACTTTATTTAGTGGTGAGTCACATCCCCAAGTCACAGTGTTGTTAAGTAGACATTAGTGCATCTTTAAAGGGAGAAAGCTTGCGAGGCGAAGATTCACCAATTCCTGGAACACTACAGCCGAACGATTTGCTATAATAGATTTAAGTCGAACTACGCAGCTGGCACCACGGGGATGTTGTTCGACTAGCCAGTCTAGACTGAGTTTTCTAGTAGCTGCAGTAACTCCGAATTGAGGCCCAGTCTTCTAACTACGGTTGATATCCCACTCATTTACTCTTGCTTGTGCACACACCATACCAAGTAAGTACCACCCCGTACGTAATCGAACAGTGCCTGTCTCCTTTGGTTGACTACATTGGTTTTCTTCCTTTTATACAGCGGCCTGACGGCAAATGATCTCAACTATCACGGTGCAACCAAAATGTTCACAGTAGCTAGTTATTCAAAACTGTTTTGCAGTACACTGTGACTCACTGCGACAATTTTAAAAGCCAGTCGGTCTACCAATTTTCGTTGCGTTAACTTCAGTCTGAAATTATTGTTTTACATGGCAGAGACCAATGGGGAATGTTAGACCACATGCTGATTGTGTGGTTGAGCCGTGAACACGGATACCCGATTAACACTACGGTTACATTCCACACAGTACTGTAAATAATGACCCATAATCACCTTGGCAGCCGATGTATAAAATGGCGGTAGCGGAACTTCGCGCCAAGCAGCTGGGCCTTTAAATCGGCCGTGCCGTTGTCACTAAACATCAATTTTACAATATCGCTATGGATACACAAGTGTTCTCAGAATATTATATATATATATATATATATATATATATATATACATATATATTTGTCAGGCGATTTGCAATGTCACCACTGCTGTCCTCCGCGTAATCTTTGAGAAAAATTCAAGATACTGGGCATGCGAAGATGGACGATCCGCATTGAAAGTCTGCCTTGCAATATTGACTTTAAATTATTTTGTCCAGAACTGTTTAATCGTTGCTCTTTTACACTGATCGTGTATTCGTGACACTTCTACACAGTGTCCTATCACGCATTCCTACAAATTTCTTTTTGCTAATGCAAGTTTAGCTCATTCGTTTTCGATATTGTAAAGTCCTGAAAATGTACTCTTCTGGATGCATAAAGCTGTATTTGACTTGACTTACTTCTCCTGACATTTGTTCACTGAAGGTAACGGCCCAGACATTTGACCATGCAGCGTATTTTCTGTGTGTGTGTGTGTGTGTGCGTGTGTGTGTGAATGTACTTTTTAGCTTTCCCCCAGCGTTTCGGTACGTGCCAACCACATCTCCTCCGTCACTGTCCCCTACTCTGTGCCCATGGAGTGACCATGGCCGTTGATTGTGTACCCTCTCCCCGCCGACCACATACACGAGCGAGTATGACGACATCCTTTCGAAATACATCTGTATCTGACCGTTCATCGCACAAATCGGTTTTGCTGTATTTGTTCCCCCGGCTGTCTGTCTAGGCATCGACTGAGCGGCTCAAAGCCAACATCGTCAACCCCGTTCATTTGTATGGAGGACTGCTGGTCACGCTGACCTTTTCATGTGTATTGACCGCTTGAGTGGTGATTTTGTTGACATATGAACGCATACAATGGAGGTTGGTTTTGCATGTTATTAATGTCTTGCAAATATCACTGTACACTCCGCATCCACCTTGTGTTCCGAGTAATTTGAGATCACTCCCAAGTGTAGCTCCACAATCGCGTTTGTCGTTGCAACTGTCATTAAATTATTTCTCAGGTGTTGCGTCTTCGCAAACTTCTCCGACATTATAAATTAAGCAGTGTATACGACGACAAGCCTGTTAACTGAGACTAGCCGCGACAGGCACCCTCATGCCTAAGTGAATATGATACAACTGGTATATGCATTGATCATACTGCACCTTTTGATTCTTTGGTCAGATATCTGATTAGTTTGTGCTCTCGTTTGACCTTATTCAAACTGTGCCACAGCACCGTTGTTGAGCTGATGGTCACCAAGTGAGTTCTGATCGGCATCAACTCAACCAAAGCTGCTGAACTCTTAACCAGTGCACAATTCATTGGAATTGTTGGCTGCGCCTCAGATACAAGTCGAAAACGATGACACAGGTGAGATGTCAAATACGGAACGGCAGGTAGAAGAAGCTAGCCCCAACATTTATTGAACAGGCTACAAGGAATGGAGAGTGAATCAGCAACAGTGAGGATCTAAGTAGCGCGCAACTCACTGAGGATAAAGTGTGTACCATAGTTAGAAGGTATAAACACCAATGTAATCCAATATTGCGAAATACTCAGAGTACTTGCTTCTGCTTCCCTACAGACTGCTTGGGCAACTTATTCTCTCAGAAAACTGTAGTAGGATGCAGAAGCTTTGGCATACAACGAATCATCAACTAGCGGCAATTGGTCTCACGAATTCAGTAGTGAAGGCCAAGTTAAAACCAACTCAGATCGCAATATTTTCGTGAGAATATTTGCACTGGGTTGTGTTCTCCGGCCAATCCAAACGCTAGAAGAGACATCCGGCCAGTGTAAGCTGACCTACGAAAGCATGCAAGCAACAGATTAAATACATCAAGTTGTTGCTATAAAGTGGAAACACTTAGGGTCTTCTGAGCACTACTCTTACTGATTCCTTTACACACACACGCTGCAGTCTGTCGTCGTCACAATCCATTCACACCACTAGCACTTTAAGATAACACTACATGGACGCGATTGACATATTCAGTGCTAGACCACGTTTCACATTTGACACAAACTACTTTAGCTTAAGAGGGCCAATGAGCGATTACTGTGGTCTATATAGCAAGCTGGAATGACATTTGGTGCCAGCGAAAGAAGTGCTGGAAGGTTAGCACCATCGTGATAAATCCCAATGGTACACGGGGAATTAAAAGCTCCATTTGCTTCACTTTACGGGGTCATCACCAACAGCTATCCGGCAAGTTATTGGTGATGACCGTGTAAAGTGAACTACATGGGGCTTTTAATCCCCCTTGTACCATTGGGATCCATCACGGTGGCACTGCATCACTGACACGCTTAGTGTCATAAAAAGGGATGCAAAATAGGAGTTTCTGAACTACTTGGACTTTATAAACGGGACCAAGTGCTTTAATTGGGATACTGTAGTGGTACATTGCCATTTATCAGGCACCAGTTCACATGAATGGAGGAAGTCCATGTGAAACGAAATTCCGTGAACCGAAAGCCTCTATATGAGGTGCGCCATAGGAGGTTAAGTCATTCATTGCATGCATATCTGGAGGTCACCACATTTTTTCACAAGTTCCACAGCCTGTGCGCAGAACGATCGGAAATCCACTGAAAGGTGGCAATAATCCAATCACAGGATGACGGATATCCGTGGTGGCTTGTGGAATGCTAGTCGCGGATCGCGCTAACCGAGAGATGTACATAAAAAAAACAAGATAAGAAAACAGGGATTGCTCACGGTGTTACTGAGCTTACTGATTCCTCTTCCGACGATGCGCAGATACACGACACAAAGGCACTACATCCGGGAGGCTCTTTCTCTCGAAAATGTCGTGGCCACCTCGTTGACAAGGATCACCATATCACCAAACTATAAGGGGTGCGGTCCCAGGCTGTTAAAACTAGTGTCGCAATCAGAATTAACGACACAAACCTTTCTGGAGAACTGGATTAAATTCCGTAACAGATGGCGAACAGAAATTCGTCTGAAAGCATTGGGAATACCAGCACCTTCTAATGACAATTCAATGGAGGCACAACTCTTAGTGAAAATGCCAATCGCAGGACCCGACTTGAGGACGGTTCCAACAGTAGCCATACTATCCGGAGGGACACAGCAAGGCACGAGCAAACCGCGGGATCCGGGGCATCTGATACCTGCTTATACATCAAATACTTCTCGAGAGTATGCAACCCATCCAAAAAAGATTAGTCACAGACCCTTTAATGGTCGGCGTAAACTCATTTGTTTCATCCATTCAATCTAACACACTTTTGGTCTCCGAGAAGCTCTCATGCATGTACACAAATGCCTTACGTCTACTCAGCAAATTAGCTGAATTAAGACTTCGAAACGCGTCTGCAGCTTGGGACCTCATCGCTGTCACCGAAACGGGGTTGCACTGCGAGATAACGGATGATGAAATTGCGCTAGCGGGCATTTCCGTTGTCCGGAAGGATCGAACCAGCAAAGATGGTGGGATAGCCCTTTATTTTCGCAACAACATGCAATGCGAACCCACAAAACGATACGGAAACTGATGTACTTGACGCCATTTGGTCTACTTTCCGGCTAAGAGGGAACGATCTTGGCCTATTGATTGTTGTTTACCGCCCACCATCGTCTACTCCTGAGATGGACTGCAACTTGATGGCTGCGTTGAGGCAAGTGATAAACAGGAAGTACAGTCACATTTTAATCACCGGTGACTTCAACTTACATGCCCTTGAATCCCAGATCACACCATGACAGCAATTCAAAGTAGACCTGCAAGATCTGGTTTCAGACTTCCCGCTTTATGACCACGTCACTACGCCCACCAGATTCAGGGGAACTACCAGGCCATCCATTTTGGACCGAATATTCACTAATGAAGAACTGTTGGTCGAGAGAGTAATAACCGATACTCCTCTGGGCCACAGCGATCATGCGACGCTATTGTTTCATTACATGTGTTACGCGGATTATCCTAGAGAGCATGCCGAGGAACATCATGTCGTAACCAACTATGACGACCTGTCCAACCACTGCGCTGCAACAAACTGGTCTTTCTTAGCCGAATTGACCCCTCAGGCGGCCTGCGGAGAATTCATCAGCGTATTTAAGAAGCTCGTGGCAAGCATGTCCGAAAACAAACTCTACCGGCCTGCCGGTCTTTCGTAAGGAGCATGACACGTAAGTGCATGGCATTAAGGGACTTGGCATGGCACACATATTTAGCCTCCCCGAACCACCATACCTGGGATGTCTACACAATCCATAGGAACCACTGTGTCAAACTCGTCCGGGAGGATAAACTGAAGAACCAACGAAGTCTAGTGGAAAAGTTTTGCTCAAATCCCAAACTGCTGTACAGACACGTAAACAATTTGCGCCGTGTTAAGCGCGGTATTCCTGCTCTGCACACAGCATGCGGATTAGCCCAAACCGCACAAGAGGCGGCCAACATCCTTGGAAAACAATTTGGCCGTACCTTCCAAAGCGCGTAATCACCATACATCCTGCCTAAGCAGATAACGCCGCCATCAGGGATTAATCACATATCGTTTACCTCCGTAGCTGTACTGAAGAGGCTGATGTCTCTGCACGAGTTCAGCTCCCTGGGTGCGGACGGCATTCGCTCGAAGGCGTTGGAAGTTGTTGCTATGAGTTGGGCAGGACCACAAGGAATTTTCTTCCAACGATGACTGGACGAGATGCCCGTCCCCATGACGTGGAAGCACGGAATCATCACGCCTATCTACAAAAGTGGTAGCCGTGCTGAACCAGCAAACTATCACACGATAACACTACTTGCTGTGATCTCCAAGGTTATGGAATCCATTGTAGCTGAGGCTTTAATGGGATACCTGAAGAACAACAAAATCCTCGTTCCGGAATAGCACGACTTTCGCCAAAATCACTTCTGTACCACCAATCTGTTGATTGCTAGTGCAAACTGGACGGAATCCGTGCACACCGATGTAGGAGCCGAAGTGCTCTACTTGGGTTTCTCAAAGGCATTCGACCGTCTAGACCATCGCATTCTACTCCACAAACTCCAGAAATATGGAGTGTGCGATCTTGTTCTGGGCTGGATAAGAGACGTTCTCGTGCAATGTCACCTGAATGTGAGGGTACGAAGCAATCTGTCAGAATCCACCGAAGTTAAGTGCAGCGTATCTCAGGGCTCGGTACTTGGACCCCGCCTGTTCCTGGTTTTCATAAATGATCTCGCGAGTGTGCTATCTTCTAACTGTCTGCTATTTGCTGATGACCTAAAGGTATGGCGTACTATAGCTGCAGTGGAGGATCATACAGTCTTACAGGATGACCTGGACAAAGCGTACACATGGTCCATTGAGAACATGCTGCATTTCAACGTCAGCAGGTGCAAAGTTCTCAGCATGTGGCACAAGAGCATGCACAAGTACCGCCTAGGGCTAAAATTTCTTCAGCAGGCTTCTCACGAGTGCGACCTCGGCGTGCTACTTCAAGATGACCTCGGTTGTTTGAGGCAGATTGAAAAGGCATCTAAGAAAGTAAACCAGTACCTCGGCCTAGTTCGCAGAGCTTTCGGGAAGTTTGACCCTTCAGTCTTTCCAAAAATGCTTAGTGCGTACGTGAGGCCGCACGCGGAATACGCTATTCACGCGTGGCAACCCTGGCTCAAGCACCATCTCACCGCGCTCGATACTGCACAACGTAGGGCAACGAAGAGCGTTAGAGGTTTGACCGGCCTCCCCTACCCACTCAGGCTGAAGACCCTCACAATATGTAGTGGGCGTTATCGGCGTCTAAGGGGTGATCTCATAATGGTGTACCAGATCCTGAGAAACTCCAAATACCCACGCCATTCCCTTCTGATACTCAGTCTAAACACCTCGCTAAGAGGTCACCAGTTTAAGGTGGTCACGCAGTACAGCCGACTGGAATGTCGGCGGAACTGTTTCTCCCTTCGAGTGGCACAGCCTTTGAGCGCCCTCCAGAAACAAGTAATTAATGCTCCCACCCTATCACTTTTCAAAAAGCACCTTGACGATACTCTGTCACATTTACACTATGTACTATAGCCCATGATCACCAGATGCTGGCACCAATGCCCAGCAGACAGTGGATAGTGCCATAACCGTACTCAAGAATGAATCACTCCAAACCCCTTGCACACTGTTTGATTAACGCTACTACTTTAGAAATTAGATTTCTGTATCCCATCGACCCGAGCTAGCTGCACACGAGCAAGCGTTGTCCTTGCTATATTTTATTTTTTCACGCTTATTACGTGATCAATAACCACTCCTCTTATTGCTTGTTGTGTGCACATTATCATTTCAAACTCCCTTTATACGACAGTGCAGTTAAACCTGCAATCTCCCGAATAGATGATTCCATTACCCTTGAGCTATCTTTGCTCACTAAACACCCTACGGGACATGTCAAGCACCTGCTTTTATACCCGTTTAAATCATTGTTCATTGTTGATTTTTCCCCTCCCCATCAAACCGCCGCCATCACACCACCAAGCTGCACCGGAAACAACCAAACAAGAATGCCCGAGAACTGATAGCATACGGCGACAAAATCACCAAATGAAAATATTAGCAAAAACATCCCTATTGTAACCCTGTAAAAGCCCAAACAATGGACAGCCTCGCATGCCTGAGCGTGTTGTAATATAAAATTATCCGTCCCTTCGTGGGTTCGATTTCTCGGTACCACGAGCAATATACCTTATAACACATGTGGATCCATAAATGTTGGTATGTAGGTAGTTGTTCCACATGCTGAGTCTGATGTTGCATTTATGATGCTTCTTCACCGCAGTTGGGCTAAACCAACTTACACTTAAACTAGGTCTTTTTAAGCTGGATAACTTTCATTCAAATTTAATGGGTTTGTTCTGTTTACCTGAATAATCTTCTGTTACCTTGCACACGTTGCTTACGCTAATTGTGGTTACCTTCGTTAACTTTATTGCCTTTGTAGCATTTTTAAGTAAATTGTGGACTTTTTTACTTATCGCAGATTTGTTGCTAACCAACGATATGATAATTGAGCAAATTTTTATGTCTGAATATTCATATGCATTAACAGATACACATTAGTTGGTAATGCTTTTTTAAGTGATTGGCTGTTGTTTGACATCCCAGGTGTGGCTGCGCTTGATGTGCATGTTGACAAGGTGCCTACCTGTCTATTACCCAAATACCTCGTTCATGCTGACTCCAGGAGACAGTTGGTCGTTGCTGGAGGGGACGGGGTGCACGGTCCTTGTGGCCGTGCTAGGCTCGAAGAGCGCTTCCATACACTCCGTGTGGAGCGGACTACGGTCCAGCCACCGCCTTGTGTGCGCTTGATTCCCAAATACAGCGTGCTTGTGTTGGCCTGTGAAGTAGTGTGGGCCGGCTCCGTTGATGAAACGTAGCTCCCAACCACATGCCTCCAGGTCTTATTCTTTCGTGTTTACACTGGATATGGGGTATGTGTTTGGAGCTGTGGGTGGTGCAGTGCAAGCCATCCATGGTCTCTCTGTAGGCGCAGGCGTCCTGTGGCTTGCCACAGTGACAGGCAAATCCGAAACCGGATGCCGCCAACCATGTGTTGCTTGCGTTTGTAAATGTGTTACCGTTCCTGTGAATGAGTTCGATCGCGCCGCCGGTGTCTGAAGAAATGTTTTACGTGGGGATTTGATAAGTTTGCCAGCGTACACTTGGGCAGTGACTTTATTTAGTGGTGAGTCACATCCCCCAAGTCACAGTGTTGTTAAGTAGACATTAGTGCATCTTTAAAGGGAGAAAGCTTGCGAGGCGAAGATTCACCAATTCCTGGAACACTACAGCCGAACGATTTGCTATAATAGATTTAAGTCGAACTACGCAGCTGGCACCACGGGGACGTTGTTCGACTAGCCAGTCGAGACTGAGTTTTCTAGTAGCTGCAGTAACTCCGAATTGAGGCCCAGTCTTCTAACTACGGTTGATATCCCACTCATTTACTCTTGCTTGTGCACACACCATACCAAGTAAGTACCACCCCGTACGTAATCGAACAGTGCCTGTCTCCTTTGGTTGACTACATTGGTTTTCTTCCTTTTATACAGCGGCCTGACGGCAAATGATCTCAACTATCACGGTGCAACCAAAATGTTCACAGTAGCTGGTTATTCAAAACTGTTTTGCAGTACACTGTGACTCACTGCGACAATTTTAAAAGCCAGTCGGTCTACCAATTTTCGTTGCGTTAACTTCCGTCTGAAATTATTGTTTTACATGCGGAGACCAATGGAGAATGTTAGACCACATGCTGATTGTGTGGTTGAGCCGTGAACACGTATACCCGATTAACACTACGGTTACATTCCACACAATACTGTAAATAATAACCCATAATCACCTTGGCAGCCGATGTATAAAATGGCGGTAGCGGAACTTCGCGCCAAGCAGCTGGGCCTTTAAATCGGCCGTGCCGTTGTCACTAAACATCAATTTTACAATATCGCTATGGATACACAAGTGTTCTCAGAATATTTCACATATATATTTGTCAGGCGATTTGCAATGTCACCACTGCTGTCCTCGGCGTAATCTTTGAGAAAAATTCAAGATACTGGGCATGCGAAGATGGACGATTCGCATTGAAAGTCTGGCTTGCAATATTGGCTTTAAATTATTTTGTCCAGAACTGTTTAATCGTTGCTCTTTTACACTGATCGTGTATTCGTGACACTTCTACACAGTGTCCTATCACGCATTCCTACAAATTTCTTTTTGTTAATGCAAGTTTGGCTCACCCGTTTTCGATATTGTAAAGTCCTGAAAATGTACTCTTCTGGATGCATAAAGCTTTATTTGACTTGACTTACTTCTCCTGACATTTGTTCACTGAAGGTAACGGCCCAGACGTTTGACCATGCAGCGTATTTTCTGTGTGTGTGTGTGTGTGTGTGTGTGTGTGTGTGTGCGTGTGTGTGAATGTACTTTTTAGCTCTCCCCCAGCGTTTCGGTACGTGCCAACCACATCTCCTCCGTCACTGTCCCCTACTCTGTGCCCATGGAGTGACCATGGCCGTTGATTGTGTACCCTCTCCCCGCCGACCACATACACGAGCGAGTATGACGACATCCTTTCGAAATACATCTGTATCTGACCATTCATCGCACAAATCGGGTTTGCTGTATTTGTTCTCCCGGCTGTCTGTCTAGGCATCGACTGAGCGGCTCAAAGCCAACATCGTCAACCCCGTTCATTTGTATGGAGGACTGCTGGTCACGCTGACCTTTTCATGTGTATTGACCACTTGAGTGGTGATTTTTGTTGACATATGAACGCATACAATGGAGGTTGGTTTTGCATGTTATTAATGTCTTGCAAATATCACTGTACACTCCGCATCCACCTTGTGTTCCGAGTAATTTGAGATCACTCCCAAGTGTAGCTCCACAATCGCGTTTGTCGTTGCAACTGTCATTAAATTATTTCTCAGGTGTTGCGTCTTCGCAAACTTCTCCGACATTATAAATTAAGCAGTGTATACGACGACAAGCCTGTTAACTGGGACTAGCCGCGACAGGCACCCTCATGCCTAAGTGAATATGATACAACTGGTATATGCATTGATCATACTGCATCTTTTGATTCTTTGGTCAGATATCTGATTAGTTTGTGCTCTCGTTTGACCTTATTCAAACTGTGCCACAGCACTGTTGTTGAGCTGATGGTCACCAAGTGAGTTCTGATCGGCATCAAATTATCGCCCGATAACACTACTTGCTGTGATCTCCAAGGTTATGGAGTCCATTGTAGCTGAGGCTTTAATGGGATACCTGAAGAACAACAAAATCCTCGTTCCGGAGCAGCACGACTTTCGCCAAAATCGGTCCTGTACCACCAATCTGTTGATTGCTAGTGCAAACTGGACGGAATCTGTGGACGCTGGTGCAGAAGTCGACGTGGCGTATCTGGATTTCTCAAAGGCCTTCGACCGTCTAGACCATCGCATTCTACTCCACAAACTCCAGAAATATGGAATGGGCGATCTTGTTCTGGGCTGGATAAGAGACGTTCTCGTGCAGTGTCACCTGAATGTGAGGGTACAAAGCAATCTGTCAGAATCCACCGAAGTTAAGTGCAGCGTATCTCAGGGCTCGGTACTTGGACCCCGCCTGTTCCTGGTTTTCATAAATGATCTCGCGAGTGTGCTATCTTCTAACTGTTTGCTATTTGCTGATGACCTAAAGGTATGGCGTACTATAGCTGCAGTGGAGGATCATACAGTCTTACAGGATGACCTGGACAAAGCGTACACATGGTCCATTGAGAACATGCTGCATTTCAACGTCACCAGGTGCAAAGTTCTCAGCATATGGCACAAGAGCATGCACAAGTACCGCCTAGGGTTAAAATTTCTTCAGCAGGCTTCTCACGAGTGCGACCTCGGCGTGCTACTTCAAGATGACCTCGGTTGTTTGAGGCAGATTGAAAAGGCATCTAAGAAAGTAAACCAGTACCTCGGCCTACTTCGCAGAGCTTTCGGGAAGTTTGACCCTTCAGTCTTTCCAAAAATGCTTAGTGCGTACGTGAGGCCGCACGCGGAATACGCTATTCACGCGTGGCAACCCTGGCTCAAGCACCATCTCACCGCGCTCGATACTGCACAACGTAGGGCAACGAAGAGCGTTAGAGGTTTGACCGGCCTCCCCTACCCACTCAGGCTGAAGACCCTCACAATATGTAGTGGGCGTTATCGGCGTCTAAGGGGTGATCTCATAATGGTGTACCAGATCCTGAGAAACTCCAAATACCCACGCCATTCCCTTCTGATACTCAGTCTAAACACCTCGCTAAGAGGTCACCAGTTTAAGGTGGTCACGCAGTACAGCCGACTGGAATGTCGGCGGAACTGTTTCTCCCTTCGAGTGGCACAGTACTGGAACGCCCTCCAGGAACATGTAATTAACGCACCCACCCTATCCATTTTCAAACTACGCTTTGACGATAGTGTCTCATATTTACACAACGTGCTACAGTCCATGACCACCAGATGCTGGCACTAATGCACAACAGACAGTGGACGATGCTATAACCGTACTCAAGAATGAATGACTCCAATCCCCTTGTACACTATTTGATGAAAGCTACTACTTTGGAAATTGGATTTCTGTATCCCGTCGACCCGAGATAGCTGCCCACGAGTAAGTGTTGTCCTTGTTTTCTTTTTCTTTTTTTCTCGCTTATTGGTTGGCGGCATCCGGTTTCGGATTTGCCTGTCACTGTGGCAAGCCACAGGAAGCCTGCGCCTACAGAGAGACCATGGATTTCTTGCGCTGCACCACCCACAACTCCAACCACATACCCCATATCCAGTGTAAACACGAAAGAATAAGACCTGGAGGCATGTGGTTGGGAGCTACGTTTCATCAACGGAGCCGGCCCACACTACTTCACAGGCAAACACAAGCACGCTGTATTTGGGAATCAAGCGCACACAAGGCGGTGGCTGGACCGTAGTCCGCTCCACACTGAGTGTATGGAAGCGCTCTTCGAGCCTAGCACGGCCACAAGGACCGTGCACCCCGTCCCCTCCAGCAACGACCAACTGTCTCCTGGAGCCAGTATGGACTAGGTATTTGGGTAATAGACAGGTAGGCACCTTGTCAACATGCACATCAAGCGCAGCCACACCTGGGATATCAAACAATAGCCAAACACTTGAGAGAGAGAGAGAGGGGGGGAAAGAATATAACTCGATTAGTGCAATCGGGAACGGTGACATAAACCTTAAGTTAATGAGCTTATGAAATACCTTGTTTACAAACGAATCCTAGATATGTTCACGAGATCAGAAACTATACTATACGGAAATGCAACGAACACAAAAATGTTACGGAAATCGAATACAATTGGTTTAAGAGAGGTGTGCAAGTTAATGGAACAGAGTACAGGTAGACATTTATATGAGAAAGAAAAGCGTTAAGGCAAAATTGAAAACCCACCACCTGAAATAAAGAGACTTAGCATGCTAGCACGTCGTTGTTAAAAAGAATGCAGCGTTTCTATAAACGCTGCGCCGGTTTTGAGTACTTCTCTGCAGGACCCGTCGTCGCTTCTGTAGTGGTCCCGAGTGGCCTCGCTCATGCTCACTAGACACGAGACATTTATAGGAGAAAGAAAGGCATAATTACGTGATCAATAACCACTCCTCTTATTGCTTTGTGTGCACACATTATCATTTCAAACTCCCTTTATACGGTAGTGCAGTTAAACCTGTACTCTCCCGAATCGATGATTGCATTACCCTTGGGCTATCATTGCTCTCTCTAACCACCCTACGGGACATGTCAAGCACCTGCTTCTATACCCTTTATAAATCCTTGTTCATCATTTCTCACTGTTCATAAAGCCACGATGTTCTACTGAGCGATTTTCCACAGTAGAAACTTCAGAAGGAAGCAAGTTTGTAGATAATTCAGGGGTAGTAAACAAAGAGAGGAAAAGGCTGCTTTTCCACATAAGTCAAGAAACAGCTTGGACACTGGTGCAATGGAATGGCTCCCCTTCGACAGACAGGACTGCCACTTGCATCTATAACATCTGTTGGAAAGGTTGTGTGCATGTGTGTACAAGCTGCTAGTGGATCCCAAGAGATACATGGTTAGGCCAAGGAAAATCCCTGGATACAGATCACAACAAAAAATTCGACTGTAGCCTGCATACACAAAACACAAGACATGAAGTCGACGTGGACAACGCCGCGGTCATTGGAATGGGAATTGCAATGGACACCCCGGAGGTTGATTTTTAAGGAGGTGGAAATCGCAGTCACCATTTTCGTGAACTGAGTGACTGGGGTGGAGATGTCAAATGCAGTGGCGATTTGTCATAACCAGAATAGACGGACAAGCATAAGTGACCGGATCCAGATTGAACGAGTATCTAACTACTCCCACCACTTTTAGAGACGAAGATTCAGGTGTCATGGTTTTGCAACCTGTCGCGAAACTGACTTGTAAGGTTTGTAGTGACTAATCCAGTTAAGCACTGGTCATGTCGGCGAACTTACCGCCACAATCAGGAGACACTGGTGAGACAAAGTGTGGAACACTTGAGCGTCAAATGGGTAACCAGTGTTATAATGACGATATACATGTAGGTAAATATAAACATATATCAATATATAAGTATTTATGATATATATATATATATATGTATTCATGCATACACATATGTAAAAATATGTATATATATATATATATATATATATATATATAAGTATTTATGTATATATATGTATATGTATTTATGCATACACAAATAAAAATATATATATATCGGGAGAGCCTATAGTGCGCTGAGACTGGTGGTGGCTACATCCTGACAGATAGTCTACCCACTGCTGCTACTGTTGTGACATTCGCTCATGTCCTGGGCGCCTGCTCGTGGCGACCGCTGGGTGGGAGTTGGGTTTCGTCCTTCTACCTGCTAAGATCCAGGACACCAATCCGCATGAGTCAGTGAACTGACCATGTGCTAGACCCGCTGCCTTTCGGGTGTTCATTTAATCGAAGGCTTTGGCTGAGGACCCGAGTCGTTCTCCTGTCAGTAGTGAGCGCCCTGTCAGTATCCTAGTCCATCCTCTTCGGAGGTTACGAAGTGGTCGATGGCCCTCTTCCCGTAATACCTAGCCATGGGAGACAACAGGTCTACGGGTTATAAGCACACAGTTCGATTGGCGCAGAGCACGAGGGCCACACATTGTCTCTGACGGTGGGAGGGCACCTCCGGGTGTTCAATGGTTTGCTACTGCCCGCCTCAAGTCAGGCAGCCCCTGGTCAAATTAGTGCAAACCCGCCAAAACCCACCTGCATCTGGCCGTGGTCGCAGGTGTATCCTACTGCGGTCGCAAAATATATATAAATCGTTCCAGTACCTCCAAGACTGCGCGTGACGGCCGTCAAGCAGATCCAATCTGTCTCTGCAATCACATTCCCGAGTTGGATTTGCTCCCCACTACCTCGTGGCTCAGGCTATTGAGCCAAAGGCTTCGGGCGGAGTCCCTCAAGCAAACCTCCAAAATCCACTGCCTTGTGGGTAAGGCTATTGAGCCAAAGGCTCCGAGTGGAGTCCCTCAAGCAGACCTCCGAAGCACAACGCCCATCTCGCGTGCGGTTGCCCACCAATGCAATCGTAGGCTTGCGCGCAAAGCACTCAGCATCGGATGCTGGAACCTGCGCACATTACTGGACCGGAACTCCAGCGAGCGCCCGGAGCGACGCACTGAACTGGTCACGATGGAACTAGCGCGCTACCACATCTATATTGCGGCGCTCAGTGAAACTCGGCTAGCTGAGCAAGGTAAGTTGCATGAA
>OX104064.1:27444153-27460297 GCA_944474145.2 Dicrocoelium dendriticum
ATCGTAGGCTTGCGCGCAAAGCACTCAGCATCGGATGCTGGAACGTGCGCACATTACTGGACCGGAACTCCAGCGAGCGCCCGGAGCGACGCACTGAACTGGTCACGATGGAACTAGCGCGCTACCACATCGATATTGCGGCGCTCAGTGAAACTCGGCTAGCTGAGCAAGGTAAGTTGCATGAAGCAGGTACTGGCTACACATTCTACTGGGTAAGCAACGCCGTCTCAGCACCACGCGATCATGGGGTCGGATTTGCAATATCCGATCACCTCCATGGCCAGCTGGTGGGTGAACCAACGGGCATCAGCGCGCGACTGATGACTGTTCGCCTACGACTCGGGAGAGGTAAGTTTGCCACCTTTATAAGCACATAAGGTCCGACCCAGTGTTATCCTGATGACACGCGTGATCAACTTTTCACTGGGCTATCCTCCGTGATACGGTCTGTGCCAAGGAGCGACCGACCATTTCTGCTGGGTGATTTCAACGCGCGCGTTGGGTGTGATGCATCGGTGTGGACAGATGTTATCGGTCCGCATGGCATTGGTTCAGCGAATGCGAACAGTGACAGGCTGCTCTCACTGTGTGCCACTCACGGCCTGACGATCACGAACACTCGGTTTGCACTGAGTGCGAGTGATATAGCAACTTGGACGCACCCACGGAGTGGTCACGCTCACCAGCTCGACTATGTCACCGTACGTCAGCGTGATATGCGTGAAGTGCGCATGACACGTGTACTGCGTGGAGCTGAGTGTGGCACCGATCACAAGTTGGTGCGGACCAAACTGTACATATATTTTCGTAAATCTATGTATTGCACTCCCGCCGTGAACCGGCGTAAATTTAACATTCTCTCCCTCGGTACTGTGGCGAAACATACTGAGCTGGAGAAGGCGATGGCTGCACGCCTGTGTGGTGATGTGGACTGCATGGCCACAGTGGGTGACCTGTGGCACCACATTCGCGACCAGGTGACAGCTGCTGCCGAGGAGACCATCGGGCGCGCAAACTGTAAGCGGCCTGATTGGTTTGATGAGAACAATGCGACGATCAGCGCATTTGTGTCGGAGAAGAATGCAGCACTTGCTGCACATGTTGCAGACCCCAGTGACTTGGGGAAGAAGAGTCAGTTTCGTAAACTTCAACGGCGACTGACCAGAGAGCTCCGTCGCATAAAAAATGCATGGTAGACGGAGAAGGCGGAGCAGATGGAATGCTACGTCGAACGTCGCCAACACAAAGAATTCTTTGACTCCTTGAAGGCGGTGTATGGACCGAGATTAGAGCCGCTGACGACGCTGATCAATGGCAGTTCAGGCGCTTCCTGCACACAGACTGCAGACATAATGCAGATCTGGAGAAAACACTTGACTGTCTCTTGGACAACCGTTCAGAGATCGACCGGCCTACTTTGAATAGCCTAAAGCAGCACGATGTGAAGGCGAGTCTGGCGGACACGCCGACACTGGCTGAGATGCGGAGGGCACTTGCTCAGCTGCTCAGCCACATATATATATATATATATATATATATATATATATATATATATATATATATATATATATATATATATATATATATATATATATATATATATATATATATATATATATATATATATATGTAATGTGCGCAGGTTCCAGCATCCGATGCTGAGTGCTTTGCGCGCAAGCCTACGATTGCATTGGTGGGCAACCGCACGCGAGATGGGCGTTGTGCTTCGGAGGTTTGCTTGAGGGACTCCACCCGGAGCCTTTGGCTCAATTGCCTGACCCACAAGACAGTGGGGTGCAGATCCAGTTCGGGAATGTGATTGCAGAGACAGATTGGATCTGCTTGACGGCCGTCACGCGCAGTCTTGGAGGTACTGGAACGATTTATATATATTTTGCGACCGCAGTAGGATACACCTGCGACCACGGCCAGATGCAGGTGGGTTTTGGCGGGTTTGCACTAATTTGACCAGGGGCTGCCTGGCTTGAGGCGGGCAGTAGCAAACCATGGAACACCCGGAGGTGCCCTCCCACCGTCAGAGACAATGTGTGGCCCTCGTGCTCTGCGCCAATCGAACTGTGTGCTTATAACCCGTAGACCTGTTGTCTCCCATGGCTAGGTATTACGGGAAGAGGGCCATCGACCACTTCGTAACCTCCGAAGAGGATGGACTAGGATACTGACAGGGCGCTCACTACTGACAGGAGAACGACTCGGGTCCTCAGCCAAAGCCTTCGATTAAATGAACACCCGAAAGGCAGCGGGTCTAGCACATGGTCAGTTCACTGACTCATGCGGATTGGTGTCCTGGATCTTAGCAGGTTGAAGGACGAAACCCAACTCCCACCCAGCGGTCGCCACGAGCACGCGCCCAGGACATGAGCGAATGTCACAACAGTAGCAGCAGTGGGTAGACCATCTGTCAGGATCTAGCCACCACCAGCCTCAGCGCACTATAGGCTCTCCCGATATATATCTATATATTTTTATATGTGTATGCATAAATACATATATATATATATATACATAAATACATATATATATATATAAATTTTTTACATATGTGTATGCATGAATACATATATATATATATATTCATGAATACTTAAATATATATATATATTTATATTTATATTTACATACATGTATATCGTCATTATAACACTGGTTACCCATTCGACCCTCAAGTGTTCCACACTTTGTCTCACCAGTTTCACCTGATTTTGGCGGTAATTTCGCCGACATGACGAGTGCTTAACTGGATTAGTCACTACAAACCTTACAAGTCAGTTTCGCGACAGGTTGCAAAACCACGACACCTGAATCTTCTTCTCTAAAAGTGGTGGGAGTAGTTTGATACTTGTTCAATCTGGATCCGGTCACTTAAGCTTGTCCGTCTATTCTGGTTATGACAAATCGCCACTGCATTTGACATCTCCACCCCAGTCACTCAGTTCACGAAAATGGTGACTGCGATTTCCACCTCCTTTAAAATTAACCCTCGGGGTGTCCATTGCAATTCCCATTCCAATGACCGCGGCGTTGTCCACGTCGACTTCATGTCTTGTGTTTTGTGTCTGCAGGCTACAGTCGAATTTTTTGTTGTGATCTGTATCCAGGGATTTTCCTTGGCCTAACCATGTATCTCTTGGGATCCACTAGCAGCTTGTACACACATGCACACAACCTTTCCAACAGATGTTATAGATGCAAGTGGCAGTCCTGTCTGTCGAAGGGGAGCCATTCCATTGCACCAGTGTCCAAGCTGTTTCTTGACTTATGTGGAAAAGCAGCCTTTTCCTCTCTTTGTTTACTACCCCTGAATTATCTACAAACTTGCTTCCTTCTGTAGTTTCTACTGTGGAAAATCGATCAGTAGAACATCGTGGCTTTATGAACAGTGAGAAATGATGAACAAGGATTTATAAAGGGTATAGAAGCAGGTGCTTGACATGTCCCGTAGGGTGGTTAGAGAGAGCAATGATAGCTCAAGGGTAAGGCAATCATCGATTCGGGAGAGTACAGGTTTAACTGCACTACCGTATAAAGGGAGTTTGAAATGATAATGTGCGCACACAAAGCAATAAGAGGAGTGGTTATTGATCACGTAATGATGCCTTTCTTTCTCCTATAAATGTCTAGTGTTTAGTGAGCATGAGCGAGGCCACTCGGGACCACTACAGAAGCGACGACGGGTCCTGAAGAGAAGTACTCAAAATCGGCGCAGCGTCTATAGATACGCTGCATTCTTTTTAACAACGACGTGCTAGCATGCTAAGTCTCTTTATTTCAGGTGGTGGGTTTTCAATTTGCTTTAATGCTTTTCTTTCTCATATAAATGTCAACCTGTACTTTGTTCCATTAACTTGCACACCTCTCTTAAACCAATTGTATTCGATTTCCGTAACATTTCTGTGTTCGTTGCATTTCCGTATAGTATAGTTTCTGACCTCGTGAACTTATCTAGGATTCGTTTGTAAACAAGTTATTTCACATGCTCATTAACTTAAGGTTTATGTCACCGTTTCCGTATGCACCAACCCAGTTATTTTCTTTTCCCCCCTCTCTCTCTCTCAAGTGTTTGGCTGTTGTTTGATATCCCAGGTGTGGCTGCGCTTGATGTGCATGTTGACAAGGTGCCTACCTGTCTATTACCCATTACCTCGTCTATACTGGCTCCAGGAGACAGTTTGTCGTTGCTGGTGGGGACGGGGTGCACGGTCCTTGTGGCCGTGCTAGGCTCGAAGAGTGGTTCCATGCAGTCAGTGTAGAGCGGACTACGGTCCAGCCACCGCCTTATGTGCTCTTGATTTCCCAAATACAGCGTGCTTGTGTTTGCCTGTGAAGGAGTGTGGGCCGGCTCCGTTGATGAAACGGGGTTCCCATCCACATGCCTCCCGGTCTTATTCCTTCGGGTTTACACTGGATATGCGGTGTGTGTTTGGAGCTGTGGGTGGTGCAGCGCAAGCCATCCATGGTCCCTCTGTAGGCGCAGGCGTCCTGTGGCTTGCCACAGTGACAGGCAAATCCGAAACCGGATGCCGCCAACCAATAAGCGAGAAAAAAAGAAAAAGATAACAAGGACAACACTTACTCGTGGGCAGCTATCTCGGGTCGACGGGATACAGAAATCCAATTTCTACAGTAGTAGCTTTCATCAAATAGTGTACAAGGGGTTTGGAGTGATTCATTCTTGAGTACGGTTATAGCATCGTCCACTGTCTGTAGTGCATTAGTGCCAGCATTTGGTGGTCATGGACTGTAGCACGTTGTGTAAATATGAGAGAATATCGTCAAAGCGTAGTTTGAAAATGGATAGGGTGGGTGCGTTAATTACATGTTCCTGGAGGGCGTTCCAGGACTGTGACACTCGAAGGGAGAAACAGTTCCGCCGACATTCCAGTCGGCTGTACGGCGTGACCACCTTAAACTGGTGACCTCTTAGCGAGGTGTTTAGACTGAGTATCAGAAGGGAATGACATGGGTGTTTGGGGTTCCTCAGTATTTGGTAAAATATTATGAGATGGCCCATTAGGTGCCGATAATGTCCACTGTATATTTTGAGGGTCTTCAGCCTGAGTGGGTAGGAGAGGCTGGTCAAACCTCTGACGCCCTCCGTTGCCCTGCGTTTTGCAGTATCGAGCGCGGTGAGATGGTGCTTGAGCCAGGGTTGCCGGTATTGAATAGCGTATTCCGCGCGCGGCCTCACATACGCACTAAGCATTTTTGGAAAGACTGAAGGGTCAAACTTCCCGAAAGCTCTGCGAACTAGGCCGAGGTACTGGTTTACTTTCTTAGATGCCTTTTCAATCTGCCTCAAACAACCGAGGTCATCTTGAAGTAGCACGCCGAGGTCGCACTCGTGAGAAGCCTGCTGAAGAAATTTTAACCCTAGGCGGTACTTGTGCATGCTCTTGTGCCATATGCTGAGAACTTTGCACCTGGTGACGTTGAAATGCAGCATGTTCTCAATGGACCATGTGTACGCTTTGTCCAGGTCATCCTGTAAGACTGTATGATCCTCCACTGCAGCTATAGTACGCCATACCTTTAGGTCATCAGCAAATAGCAAACAGTTAGAAGATAGCACACTCGCGAGATCATTTATGAAAACCAGGAACAGGCGGGGTCCAAGTACCGAGCCCTGAGATACGCTGCACTTAACTTCGGTGGATTCTGACAGATTGCTTTGTACCCTCACATTCAGGTGACACTGCACGAGAACGTCTCTTATCCAGCCCAGAACAAGATCGCCCATTTCCATATTTCTGGAGTTTGTGGAGTAGAATGCGATGGTCTAGACGGTCGAAGGCCTTTGAGAAATCCAGATACGCCACGTCGACTTCTGCACCAGCGTCCACAGATTCCGTCCAGTTTGCACTAGCAATCAACAGATTGGTGGTACAGGACCGATTTTGGCGAAAGTCGTGCTGCTCCGGAACGAGGATTTTGTTGTTCTTCAGGTATCCCATTAAAGCCTCAGCTACAATGGACTCCATAACCTTGGAGATCACAGCAAGTAGTGTTATCGGGCGATAATTTGCTGGTTCTGCACATCTGCCACTTTTGTAGATAGGCGTGATGATTCCGTGCTTCCACGTCATGGGACGGGCATCTCGTCCAGTCATCGTTGGAAGAAAATTTCTTGTGGTCCTGCCCAACTCATAACAGCAACTTTCAACGCCTTCGGGCGAATGCCGCCCGCACTCAGGGAGCTGAACTCGTGCAGAGACATCAGCCTCTTCAGTACGGCTGCGGAGGTAAACGATATGTGATTAATCCCTGATGGCGGCATTATCTGCTTAGACAGGATGTATGGTGATTACGCGCTTCGGATGGTAAGGCCAAATTGTTGTCCAAGTATGTAGGGCGCATCTCGTGCGGTTTGGGCTAATCCGCATGCTGTGTGCAGAGCAGGAATACCGCGCTTAACACGGCGCAAATTGTTTACGTGTCTGTACAGCTGTTTGGGATTTGAGCAAAACGTTTCCACTAGACTTCGTTGGTTCTTCAGTTTATCCTCCCGGACGAGTTTGACACAGTGGTTCCTATGAAATGTGTAGACATCCCAGATATGGTGGTTCGGGGAGGCTATATATGTGTGCCATGCCAAGTCCCTTAATGCCATGCACTTACGTGTCCTGCTCCTTACGAAAGACCGGCAGGCCGGTAGAGTTTGTTTTCGTATATGCTTGCCACGAGCTTCTTAAATACGATGATGAATTCTCCGCAGGCCGCCTGAGGGGTCAATTCGGCTAAGAAAGACCAGTTTGTTTCAGCGCAGTGGTTGGACAGGTCGTCATATTTGGTTACGACATGATGTTCATCGGCATGCTCTCTAGGATAATCCGCGTAACACATGTAATGAAACAATAGCGTCGCATGATCGCTGTGGCCCAGAGGAGTATCGGTTATTACTCTCTCGACCATCGGTTCTTCATTGGTGAATATTCGGTCCAATATGGATGGCCTGGTAGTTCCCCTGAATCTGGTGGGCGTAGTGACGTGGTCATAAAGCGGGAAGTCTGAAACCAGATCTTGCAGGTCTACTTTGAAGTGCTGTCATGGTGTGATCTGGGATTCAAGGGCATGTAAGTTGAAGTCACCGGTGATTAAAATGTGACTGTACTTCCTGTTTATCACTTGCCTCAACGCAGCCATCAAGTTGCAGTCCATCTCAGGAGTAGACGATGGTGGGCGGTAAACAACAATCAATAGGCCAAGATGGTTCCCTCTCAGCCGTAAATTACACCAAATGGAGTCAGGTACGTCGGTTTTCGTATCGTGTACGGGTTCGCCCTGCAGCTTGTTATGAAAGTAGTGGGCTACCCCACCACCTTTGCTGGCTCGATCCTTCCGGACAACGGAAATGCCCGTTAGCACGATTTCGGCATCCGTTATCTCATAGTGCAACCACGTTTCGGTGACTGCAATGAGGTCCCAAGCTGATGACGCGTGTCGAAGTCTTAATTCAGCTAATTTGCTGAGTAGACGTAAGGCATCTGTGTACATGCATGAGAGCTTCTCGGAAACCAAAAGTGTGTTAGATTGTATGTATGAGGCAAGTGAGTTTACGTCGACCAATAAAGGGTCGGTGACTAATCTTTTTTGGGTGGGTTGCATACTCTCGAGAAGTATTTGATGTATAAGCAGGTATCAGATGCCCCGAATCCCGGTGTTTGCTCGTGCCTTGCTGTGTCCCTCCGGACAGTATGGCTACTGTTGGAACCGTCCCCGAGTCGGGTCTTGCGATTGGCGTTTTCACTAAGAGTTGTGCCTCCACCCTCTGAAACTGACAATTCATTACAGCCGGCTTGAATGCCGTAGAAATTTCTTTTCGCGTGTGTGAGCCTTGGAATGCCCTCTCTAATTATGTCGTCTCTGCTCCCAATCTGGCGATATTTAAAAAACGTGTTGACGATGGGTTGTCTCACTTACATTTCCTTTTATGACTTGTTAGCCAGGGGCTACAAAACGCAATCAAACGGTTTCTTGCCAAACGCTCAACCATTGGATTTATGGATTTTTATGTTTAATACGCGAACATCTCTGCTATTCCACATAAGTCTGTGGTGAGTCCACCACAACGCTTTTCACTTTATTATGCAATTTATTTTCACAATAATTTCCATCCCACGGGACTTGTTAAGCGATGCTTTTTACCCGTAATAAAACATTGTCCATTGTCCATTGAATTGTCATTAGAAGGTGCTGGTGTTCCCAATGCTTTCAGACGAATTTCTGTTCGCCATCTGTTACGGAATTTAATCCAGTTCTCCAGAAAGGTTTGTGTCGTTAATTCTGATTGCAACACAAGTTTTAACAGCCTGGGACCGCACCCCTTATAGTTTGGTGATATGGTGATCCTTGTCAACGAGGTGGCCACGACATTTTCGAGAGAAAGAGCCTCCCGGATGTAGTGCCATTGTGTCGTGTACCTGCGCATCGTCGGAAGAGGAATCAGTAAGCTCAGTAACACCGTGGGCAATCCCTGTTTTCTTATCTTGTTTTTTTCTGTACATCTCTCGGTTAGCGGGATTCGCGACTAGCATTCCACAAGCCACCACGGATATCCGTCATCCTGTGATTGGATTATTGCCACCTTTCAGTGGATTTCCGATCGTTCTGCGCACAGGCTGTGGAACTTGTGAAAAAATGTGGTGACCTCCAGATATGCATGCAATGAATGACTTAACCTCCTATGGCGCACCTCATATAGAGGCTTTCGGTTCACGGAATTTCGTTTCACATGGACTTCCTCCATTCATGTGAACTGGTGCCTGATAAATGGCAATGTACCACTACAGTATCCCAATTAAAGCACTTGGTCCCGTTTATAAAGTCCAAATAGTTCAGAAACTCCTATTTTGCATCCCTTTTTATGACACTAAGCGTGTCAGTGATGCAGTGCCACTGTGATGGATCCCAATGGTACAAGGGGATTAAAAGCCCCATGTAGTTCACTTTACACGGTCATCACCAATAACTTGCCGGGATAGCTGTTGGTGATGACCCCGTAAAGTGAAGCAAATGGAGCTTTTAATTCCCCGTGTACCACTGGGATTTATCACGATGGTGCTAATCTTCCAGCACTTCTTTCGCGGGCACCAAATGTCATTCCAGCTTGCTATATAGACCACAGTAATCGCTCATTAGCCCTCTTAAGCTAAAGTAGTTTGTGTCAAATGTGAAACGTGGTCTAACACTGAATATGTCAATCGCGTCCATGTAGTGTCATCTTAAAGTGCTAGTGGTGTGAATGGATTGTGACAACGACAGACTGCAGCGTGTGTGTGTAAAGGAAGCAGTAAGAGTAGTGCTCAGAAGACCCTAAGTGTTTCCACTTTATAGCAACAACTTGATGTATTTAATCTGTTGCTTGCATGCTTTCGTAGGTCAGCTTACACTGGCCGGATGTCTCTTCTAGCGTTTGGATTGGCCGGAGAACACAACCCAGTGCAAATATTCTCACGAAAATATTGCGATCTGAGTTGGTTTTAACTTGGCCTTCACTACTGAATTCGTGAGACCAATTGCCGCTAGTTGATGATTCGTTGTATGCCAAAGCTTCTGCATCCTACTACAGTTTTCTGAGAGAATAAGTTGCCCAAGCAGTCTGTAGGGAACCAGAAGCAAGTACTCTGAGTATTTCGCAATATTGGATTACATTGGTGTTTATACCTTCTAACTATGGTACACACTTTCTCCTCAGTGAGTTGCGCGCTACTTAGATCCTCACTGTTGCTGATTCACTCTCCATTCCTTGTAGCCTGTTCAATAAATGTTGGGGCTAGCTTCTTCTACCTGCCGTTCCGTATTTGATATCTCACCTGTGTCCTCGTTTTCGACTTGTATCTGAGGCGCAGCCAACAATTCTAATGAATTGTGCACTGGTTAAGAGTTCAGCAGCTTTGGTTGAGTTGATGCCGATCAGAACTCACTTGGTGACCATCAGCTCAACAACAGTGCTGTGGCACAGTTTGAATAAGGTCAAACGAGAGCACAAACTAATCAGATATCTGACCAAAGAATCAAAAGATGCAGTATGATCAATGCATATACCAGTTGTATCATATTCACTTAGGCATGAGGGTGCCTGTCGCGGCTAGTCCCAGTTAACAGGCTTGTCGTCGTATACACTGCTTAATTTATAATGTCGGAGAAGTTTGCGAAGACGCAACACCTGAGAAATAATTTAATGACAGTTGCAACGACAAACGCGATTGTGGAGCTACACTTGGGAGTGATCTCAAATTACTCGGAACACAAGGTGGATGCGGAGTGTACAGTGATATTTGCAAGACATTAATAACATGCAAAACCAACCTCCATTGTATGCGTTCATATGTCAACAAAAATCACCACTCAAGTGGTCAATACACATGAAAAGGTCAGCGTGACCAGCAGTCCTCCATACAAATGAACGGGGTTGACGATGTTGGCTTCGAGCCGCTCAGTCGATGCCTAGACAGACAGCCGGGAGAACAAATACAGCAAACCCGATTTGTGCGATGAATGGTCAGATACAGATGTATTTCGAAAGGATGTCGTCATACTCGCTCGTGTATGTGGTCGGCGGGGAGAGGGTACACAATCAACGGCCATGGTCACTCCATGGGCACAGAGTAGGGGACAGTGACGGAGGAGATGTGGTTGGCACGTACCGAAACGCTGGGGGAGAGCTAAAAAGTACATTCACACACACGCACACACACACACACACACACACACACACACAGAAAATACGCTGCATGGTCAAACGTCTGGGCCGTTACCTTCAGTGAACAAATGTCAGGAGAAGTAAGTCAAGTCAAATAAAGCTTTATGCATCCAGAAGAGTACATTTTCAGGACTTTACAATATCGAAAACGGATGAGCTAAACTTGCATTAGCAAAAAGAAATTTGTAGGAATGCGTGATAGGACACTGTGTAGAAGTGTCACGAATACACGATCAGTGTAAAAGAGCAACGATTAAACAGTTCTGGACAAAATAATTTAAAGCCAATATTGCAAGCCAGACTTTCAATGCGAATCGTCCATCTTCGCATGCCCAGTATCTTGAATTTTTCTCAAAGATTACGCCGAGGACAGCAGTGGTGACATTGCAAATCGCCTGACAAATATACATGTGAAATATTCTGAGAACACTTGTGTATCCATAGCGATATTGTAAAATTGATGTTTAGTGACAACGGCACGGCCGATTTAAAGGCCCAGCTGCTTGGCGCGAAGTTCCGCTACCGCCATTTTATACATCGGCTGCCAAGGTGATTATGGGTCATTATTTACAGTATTGTGTGGAATGTAACCGTAGTGTTAATCGGGTATACGTGTTCACGGCTCAACCACACAATCAGCATGTGGTCTAACATTCCTCCATTGGTCTCCGCATGTAAAACAATAATTTCAGACGGAAGTTAACGCAACGAAAATTGGTAGACCGACTGGCTTTTAAAATTGTCGCAGTGAGTCACAGTGTACTGCAAAACAGTTTTGAATAACCAGCTACTGTGAACATTTTGGTTGCACCGTGATAGTTGAGATCATTTGCCGTCAGGCCGCTGTATAAAAGGAAGAAAACCAATGTAGTCAACCAAAGGAGACAGGCACTGTTCGATTACGTACGGGGTGGTACTTACTTGGTATGGTGTGTGCACAAGCAAGAGTAAATGAGTGGGATATCAACCGTAGTTAGAAGACTGGGCCTCAATTCGGAGTTACTGCAGCTACTAGAAAACTCAGTCTCGACTGGCTAGTCGAACAACGTCCCCGTGGTGCCAGCTGCGTAGTTCGACTTAAATCTATTATAGCAAATCGTTCGGCTGTAGTGTTCCAGGAATTGGTGAATCTTCGCCTCGCAAGCTTTCTCCCTTTAAAGATGCACTAATGTCTACTTAACAACACTGTGGCGTGATGGAGGTGACTCACCACTAAATAAAGTCACTGCCCAAGCTTGCGCTGACAAGCTTATCAAATCCACAGACGTCAAACATTTCTTCAGACACCGGCGACGCGATCGAACTCATTCAAAAGAACAGCAACACATTTACAAACACAAGCAACACATGGTTGGCGGCATCCGGTTTCGGATTTGCCTGTCACTGTGGCCAGCCACAGGACGCCTGCGCCTACAGAGGGACCATGGATGGCTTGCGCTGCACCACCCACAGCTCCATCCACACACCCAATATCCAGTGTAAACCCGAAGGAATAAGACCGGGAGACATGCGGATGGGAGCTACGTTTCATCAACGGAGCCGGTCCACACTCCTTCACAGGCAAACACAAGCACGCTGTATTTGTGGAATCAAGCGCACACAAGGCGATGGCTGGACCGTAGTCCGCTCCACACTGAGTGCATGGAACCACTCTTCGAGCCTAGCACGACCACAAGGACCGTGCACCCCCGACTCCTCCAGCAACGACCAACTGTCTGCTGGAGCCAGATGGACGAGGTAGTGGGTAATAGACAGGTATGCACCTTGTCAACATGCACATCAAGCGCAGCCACATCTGGGATGTCAAAAAACAGCCAATCATTCGAAATGCCGATATCGAATAAAGTAAACGCACATGACGACATAAATACTCGCTAAAGGAGCATATGGAAGAAAGTGGTTAAATGTCAATACGCGATAAGTACAAAATGTCCGAAAGTTATTTTTAAAGAAACCACGCGATAAAATTACGCAAGTTTACCACAATTTGCATGAGCGACGTGTGTAAGTTGGGAGAAGATTATCAAGTACGCAGAACAAACCAAATAAAATTTATCCACATTAAAAAGACCTAGTTTACGTGTAAGTTGGTTTAGCCCAACTGCGGTGAAGAAGCATCATGAATGCGACATCAGCCTCAGCATGGGGCATATATATATATATATATATATATATATATATATATATATATATGGTTGGCGGCATCCGGTTTCGGATTTGCCTGTCACTGTGGCAAGCCACAGGACGCCTGCGCCTACAGAGGGACCATGGATGGCTTGCGCTGCACCACCCACAGCTCCATCCACACACCCAATATCCAGTGTAAACCCGAAGGAATAAGACCAGGAGGCATGTGGATGGGAGCCACGTTTCATCAACGGAGCCGGCCCACACTCCTTCACAGGCAAACACAAGCACGCTGTATTTGTGGAATCAAGCGCACACAAGGCGGTGGCTGGACCGTAGTCCGCTCCACACTGAGTGCATGGAACCACTCTTCGAGCCTAGCACGGCCACAACGACCGTGCACTCCGTCCCCTCCAGCAACGACCAACTGTCTGCTGGAGCCAGTATGGACGAGGTAGTGGGTAATAGACAGGTAGGCACCTTGTCAACATGCACATCAAGCGCAGCCACACCGGGGATATCACGCAACAGCCAATCACTTTAAACGACCAAATAAAATAAAATAAATCCAATAATGCATATAGATACGGTGGCATAACTCTTCGCTAAATTAGCATATGAAGTAAGTTGGCTAGCAATGAATCCGCGATAAGGAAAAAATGTCCACAAGTTACTCAAAAATGCTACAAACGCGACAAAATTACCGAAGATAAGCGCAGTTGGCGTAAGCGACGGGGCCAGCAAATAGAAGATTATTCTGATAGACAAAACTAACCAAATAAACTGGAATGAAATTTATGCAGCTTAAAGAGACCTAGTTTAAGTGTAAGTTGGTTTAGCCCAACTGCGGTGAAGAAGCATCAAGAATGCAACATCAGCCTCAGCATGGGGCAATATATATATATAAATATATATATATATATATATAATCACATTTAGCGATCGCGCCACAACGTTGTCCAAGGTGTGTTTACCACGAATTAACTGCCACTGATCCAAATGGTTATTACCGGCTGCGTTTCGGTGACGAGTAACTCTAAGTAGGTTTGTGGGTTCGTCTTTTACGTTCATCTAAATGAACTGTGTGCTCCACTGGTGTTGCTCGACAGTCAACTTATTCCGCAATCATTTGGCGGCAGATTCGGGGACAATTGTAGACAGAGAGTCAGCGCGTTATTTTTAGAGCGTTATATGTTAAATAAAAATGTTGGGTGATCGTTGGGCCCTGCTTTATGCCAAGTGACGGTGGACCACTGGTTGGCTATCTAGTAGCGTTAGCGGAGTTCGCAAACGAAGACACAACTAAAGCTTTCCGGGGGACTTCTACAGCCATCGCTGCGTATGTAACTGGAGTCTCGCAGTATCTGTACTCGACCAGAGACCCTTGGGTTGCCGATGCGGTAGACTTGTGTCCGGCTGTTCCAACCTTGTTAAAGGTACAAGTTGTCAAGTCCGGCTGTATGCATTCCATCACAAGTTTTGGGTGGTGCCTGATTTTCCGTCGTGGTCCGTCGTTGTCATAACCAGCCTGAGGACTAGCATCTGTTGATTCAGGCTCGTGAAATATCATGATGTTACAGCGCCGCTGATTGCTGACATTTGTCGTCTACTTTTTGCTTCGTTACATTCTTTAGTGGCCTTCAACACCTGCGCAATCGCACACCGGTAAGTTGGTGTCCATACAACGGAACATAGGCACGCCAGCTGGGTGGACATTGCGCTGGAGAGTCTGTAGCCGGTGTGCAGATGGACTCATTCGAACAAGAAGATGGCTGGGTTTCCGCTTGTTTGGATGAACCCACGGAGCTTCTCCCTACGGCACTTTTCGCCCGCCTTGTGGGCTAGCGTGGCTTCTCGGCTGTTTGTGACTACTCAGGAGCTTGGCATTTCTTGCACAATATTTGGACAAAGTCATGCTGGATTTTACGCAGTAGTATAAAATGATCTAATGACAAGTCAATATACACAGTGTGGAAATTCACACCGCACATATGGCATGTAACAGCACCGGCTTCATGCCCAACTATTTTGCAACAAGTGCCACACAGAGTCAGCTCCGCCATTGCGGATAGGGTAGCAGATGTGACGGTAAAGGTGAGAAAGTGAACCATAAGTACACGATAAAAGTACCGGAGTAAAATATACGAACATGAAACCAATATACACTAACCAGATTCAAAAGAAACTGAATTTGACAAAAATAAACACGAATAATCTGCTCTGCACACAAAGTAATGAACGATGCAAACTGGATTGTCAACTGGGGAGAGGAAAGCCGTCCGGCGAGCGCCATTTGCAATCGGATCTGCACTCCGCAAAGCATGTTGACGTGCCTGGAAAGCATATCATGAGTATTAATAAACTTCGTGGCTAAGTCATGTTTGTTTTTGACATTGTCATCGCCGATCAATTTCTCAAAATGATTTCTCTGGTTTATGTAGGCATCCCTAACCTGTGCATACGGACAAGCCTTGTTAGTGTGCCACGCCGAATCCCTTAGAGCCATTCAATTTTGTGTCCTGCTCCTCATGAAGAACTTCATTTGCTTCGGGCGAAAGACTGGTTTTCGACGCGGTTACCACTAGTCCGGTGCATAGGGTGACAAAGACGGCAAAGACAGTAGGCTGCTCAGCAAAGAAGCATCAGTTGGTTTGTTGAACGAGGTCGGATAATGTAACGTAATGGGTGACCAGGTGAGCTTCTTCGCTGTTTTCACAGATGTATTCTGCATAGCAAATGTAGCCGAGGAGCAACGGCGCGAGACCGCTACGGCCAAGCGGTGCGCCTAGTTTTACTGCATCGATTATTAGTTTTGCCGTTTTGCAAAACGTTTGTAAATATAACACGAGATTACCATGAGAGATGGAAAATGCTAATGTCAAGAAATATAGCACACTTTAACAAAATCTTAAAAGTGGACAGGACGCTTGACCTTACTACCGCATTGGCCAGTTGCCTGAGTTTGGGGCTTGGTTGGCGGTGGGGCAAAGGTACGGAGGTGTCTAGGGTACCTGTTGCAGAAGATGCAGCTGCGGATGAGTTTACTTGTATGGCTGCACCAGGTAAAATTAGAGGCGGATCTTCACAGAATATAACCTTCAGACGATCGATGGACATTGTAGTTCGGTGAACATTCTTACCTGTTAAAGTGCTTAGGAGTTCGTTAGCGAACTCTGAAGGGGCCAGTGTATGAGGCTGAAGAGTGAGATGCACTGCGTGTGTGTGGCCGAAAATGTGAGTGCAGGTAAAGAGGCCACTGTCTGCTCACGAGGAGTGGTCGGGGGCAGCCAACGCATG
>OX104064.1:27460793-27475978 GCA_944474145.2 Dicrocoelium dendriticum
ATTTGTAGGGTTGTAGAGTATATGAATTCCAGGGATAATTGTTGATCACTACACCCAATCGTTCGATCCAATGTTCGAACGTGTGTGGAATATTATGAGCAGCAACCGCTTGGTACCCAGGATTTAACGCGACCCATGTACGCCAACCCAGGCATACACAATTACATACGTATATACACCCATACCCACATTCACTAGCATGCCAAACACGTATATTTGTACATTTTTTGGCACACTATACTAGCTTAACTTGATCAGGCCTGCCGAAGGGGTGCCTCGCGTTATCGAGCATAGCAGTTTATTTAATTATTTATTTACAGTGAGCCCTAAATTAATACAAATGGGGCTACGGTTGGGTGCTCTGCACTGAACACCAAATTTCCTTGCATGGGTATACTGTAGGGAGTAGAATTTTGTCCTTGCGGTGCTCCGCAGTGGTTGTCGAACTGATGTAGGAGTAATGGACAATGTTTGCACACGAATGGGGGAATGCGGCTGTAAAATTAATTTGAGCGCTTGCATGTAGTCCCGGTGTGAACTAATGTTGGGCGCTCACGACCCCACATAATTTCTATCCGGACATCTTTAGGACTGCTATCGGGCGGGCGTGCTGTCATTGAGATGTGCTTATGATGCCGGGGTAAAATGTTTCATAATACTTAATTACAGCGATATGAAGTTCAGATGTAAATAATGTGTTGTGTGAATGCTATATGCAGTTACTAAACGGATGTGGTATTTACCTGAAACCTTCCAGTGTTTAATCTACTTATGGTTCCGGGCAGTTAAGCTGACCAGGTGCTATATCTCTCTTAACCATGGCACGTACCGCCCACAGGCTGTCCAGTGCTGTCTTCATGGTGCACTTTGCTTGCCGTGGTATTGCCTAGGTCTGGATGCACTTGTCCAGCTGACCTCCTCCGCAGGTATCTTATTATTCTATGAATCCTGTCATACCTTAGTAACCTATGGACGACTTCACGATGGGTTACCTACCCTCTATCGTGGCTACGCTTCTCCAAACTGTGAGGTACAAATGTCTGCCGATGAGGTGTTTTCTTCATGGCCACTGCCCTCAACCTCATCCGGCCCAGTCACCGCATAGATAGGAGGAGCCGAGCATCATCTCTTGCGCTTTCCCAGCCACTGCCGCCCGTACCCAGCTGGGTACTCATGGCCAGGAAGTGCGCAACGTATCTGAATGGGAACGCTACACATGCATCTGGTAACCCGAGACCCGTCGTACGTGGATATGTATAAATGTTCAACGGGAAAAACCAGCATCAGAGATCGCAACCGTTGTCCACGCAATCTCAGAGGAATGCAGTTCTCAATTATGTCGATCAACGCGAAAAACTGTTGAAGTACGCTGCGTGTTTCGTAGGTTGCAGACCAAGGAGCACAGCAAGCCACCCTCCCGCGACCGTGGCCCCATGCTCATACATGTGCATGAGTCAACCAAAAGCACTTCAGCTTAATGAATGTTGGACGGTCGTGTTCTTCGAGGAACGGTTTCCTTACTGTTCTATGAGAGGGAGCAAGCTGTCAGTCTGTCTCTGTATTCCGTCTCGGTAGAAAGCCAGAGGAACCCTCTGGGGTCCGGCACCTAGTACCAGAGCCAAAATGAAGAGGAACAATGAAGTAGCATCCGCCGCACCGCTAGTCCCTAAGGTGAACCGTTATACTTCCTGTGTCACCACTACCCATTGGCTAGGGTAAGTGGGAATAGCGGGTGATGAACTTTAACCTACCGATCGATTGAGAAAATTGACCTCTACCTAGTAGATTACCTTGTACTACGGATTAATCAGCGAACCAGTTGGCGACCGGTACACATGCCCCCCGGACAGGTGTCCAAAAATGCGCATTTTACGAAATAAACTGGAGGAGGTTCAACTGCTTGCTAATGCGAACAGTCCCGAAGTAATGGCATTTTTGGTAACCAGGCTGTTGTCGGACATTCTGAACCCGGAATCCCTCATCCCTGGGTAGCAACACTCCAGGAGTGATTGCGACCAAGTGAATTTCGGTGGCTACATGCTTCTCAGTTGGAAAGAAGACCCACGGCGGCCATTTGGATAAAAGGCGCTTTGGTAAGGATGAAGGCTCTGAAGCTTCCTGGTGTCGTATACATGGTGGATACAGGTCTTTAATGATTGGTGTGTCCTACAGCCCTATTTTGGACGTGGAGCTCTTATTTAGGTAAACCTAAAGGTACGCAAGCTGAAGGAATTACCGAAGAGTGAAGGAGTTAAATGTCACAGCTGGTACCCGGGACCTGTTCTACTGTAAACTGTCTACAGCCTTCCATCTTGCTGCTCTCATAAAGGCCGACCTCAACTGCAACCTAGTTCAGCAGGTGAGTATGCTCATCAGCATCCTTGCTGACCAGAAGCTCATGTCTTTTATCACGAGTTTTAGCCGGTTCAGGCGGATGACGCGGACTGGAATGCACTTAAACCTGGTGTCAAACGCGACCAATGTCCCCCTCATTCCAGTGACCTCAATCCCGCACTCTCTATGACCAAGGCTGTCGCCGTCGGAACTGCTGACGCACAGGTCCGCAACTTCTGCTGACTGCTGCCAGTGCTACCGATTGGAGGATCCATGATGGTTTGGACGTGGATGTGGCATGGAACTATATGTTCAATAAAATCATGTCATTGATTGAGACAGTCTTTCCTGTCACAATAAAGGCCCTTCGCCAGTATTTCAACATAAGATGCTCGAGGATTAAGGTCCCTGATGGGCAGAAGACGAGGGTCATGGTTTTGTTTCAACGTTACCCAATCGGAGGGCGACTAATAGGGCCACAAAGCGCATAGGAACCTCCGTATCACCAAAGGCACAAGAAACGGCTAATTTGCACAAGCTCTTTATCTGTGGGCTCGGAAGCAGCGTCGTAAATACTCTTCTGCTGCCTGAAGGAAAGTCCCAAAGCAGACTGCTGTATTCACGCCGTGCGTTCCACTGACCAAATTGGCTTACTTATGAAACCGCCGCAAAAGGCAGCCCTATAGATGTGCAGTATTGGTCTGTCTACTCGGACGAGACGCCGTACTCCATAGACCATGTTTTTAGGTTGTTGTTCCTGTGGGGGCAGGAAAGTAGCAGATACCATTATGTCAGGTTTATTCCTTAGCTTGCCATCAATTGTTCTCTAGGTCTTGATGGATTGCGCCACTTGTTCCTCAAACCGGTAGCCGGTCAAGTTACCGCACCTGGCTACAGCGTCTTCTTCGCTCATCAGAAGCTGGACGCCTTCTGATGGCCTGGAACTTGAGGATGATCATACGGAAATACTGAGGAGGAAATAGTCAAGATCCCGCAGTTTAGCGACACATCTGCTTAACAGCAGTGATATGCAAGTTTATGGAGAGTGGTCCCAAACTAACGCCCCAGCCTAGCGTGGACGCACTGGTATCAATCTCTGGCGATCATATTGTGCTTCGAAGAGCGAGGTAGTGTATTTCATGCCTACTTGTAGCCAGAGAAAAGTAGGACAACTGCATAGACGCCGGAAAACATCTAGAGGTTGTTTCCGGTGGCATCAGTAAAGCGCTTGATGTGGTCCTGCACCAACGGCTACTTTGTCGGCACGGAGGAATCGGTGTATCCTTGGACTTTCTCTTTGCATCTCCAATTTCCTGGATGCTCGTACCAGGTAGTTAAAGGTGCATGAAGCCTTCTGGCCAAGTGCTTAAGACGATGACGGTTGGTCGTTGGGCCTGAAAGCTACAAACGTGAACCGAGGCCTCATTGGAGGTTGCTTGTAGCAACACAACCACCAGCGGATTCTCCAAGCCCAACTTTGCATTCGTTTCCGCTGGACGAAGCGTTGCTCGTAAATTGCAGTGGCATAGTGCATACGGCGTCAATCATGAGCCACTCGGCTCTGCGTTCAGGCTCAACTCAAGCTATCGCCAACTGATGAGTTCCAACCAGGACGAAACCGCGGTCTTGGGTTGCCAGTGTTGGGACGAGCAACACTTTAATGGTTCCAAAGCTATAAAATGTTTATCAACGATTTGCCCAGCAAGTTTTCTTTAGGTGCTTTATTCGCTGCGTATGACCTATATCTCTGAATGGTGATATGCCGTCTGGATGATGCAGTGATGCTGCACTCGTCGCTTGATGTACCACACGACTGGTGAGCCAAGTGGCAAGGGACACTGAATCGTGACAACTGCTCCGATTTTTCAACTGCAGCTTCCAAAACTTTCGGAGAACAACATGTTGGATGGCTCTTACTCAAATGGGCTTTTCAAGTGTGGGCTCTTGACACAATTATGTTCTTGACCCAAGGTCAATTCAAATCAACAAGAAGCGTGGTTACGCTGCCAACATGAGGTTCCGAGCTATACAAAAATTCCTCTCGCGCATGCCGCTGCTGACTTACGTGCCCCAGTTGCTACCAACCTTAGGCCGATTCTCGGGTGCGGAATGCCTGCCGTCTATTATCTCACGAAGAGCAAACACTGCCTGCATGAGAAGATGCAGCGAAGATGATCGAACGGGGTTCTGCAGTTGCTGCAAAGCCCTTGCAACCATTGGCATCAGTGGACATACCTGTGCTCCCGGGATTATCATCACTGCTGTAAATATTTGATTTGCACTCGACGTATCCTAACAGCAGGGCAGCGAGCAGAGATCCAACCGTGCTTTTAGCTGAACGCTGTTGCAATGACTGGCAAGTCATCGATGAAAAGAAAACGAATTTGCCTTGTGCACCCTTGTAAAACGCAACCATAACTGCTTATCCCATCAAGCCGTAGAAGCGTACGCAGGGAACCGTTTCAAACTGTTTAATTTCCATCTGACGAGTAGCCCGTGGTCCTGCTGTTTTAACTGCACCTGCGACGCCCCCTTAGAAGCCCGCACTATGAGCTGGAAGTGATAGCGCTTATAACGGTTCGCACTTTGCCCTCTAAATTAAGGAAGCCAAAGAATCCCAACTAAACTAATATTGTACATGTGGTACACTAGACTATGGCAGTTGCTATGCCGAATTAAAACACACAGACTGCAGCCAAAAGTGAAACTGATGTGTAATTGTCCTGGATAGTCGTTGTCTATTACTTCCATCCAGCATTTTCTTACGCATGCTTCTATTGCCTTTTTTCTGGGTCAAATGTACCTGGGATTATTTTTCTTGGAACGGCGCAGGTTGAGAAAGGCTTTGATAGGGACGTTTAAGATCAGTAAGAGACTTAGTGGTATGATAGCGGGGAATACTTCTACCGCACGTACTTGCTATAACCCTCGGTAGACCTAGAGATGGCTGGTATTTCCAAGTGTAAAATTAGTCTGCCATCGGTTTTTTAGAGTAAAGGAGAAATCTATGGGCTATTTGATGCCGTAGATGGCAATGTTTTACCTTGGAAACCCTGTGTACCCGAGGAAGCGCGCTGACACCGCATAATAAAAGGTGCCTAAGCGAGATAAGCCTCATAGTCCAACCGAGGCCCTCCGGAGAATACTATAGCTAAATGGTAAAGTGTCAGCGCGAAATTATGTGCCCGCAGCTAAGAATGCCGTGTGTAAAGCGATTCGCGAAAGGGTCTCCCTGTGGCTTTATACCATTATTAACCGGAGGCTCATACGGAGCTGTATTTTCCGTGTAAAGGTAGTGGTCGTTTGCAAAGGTAAGCACGCAGCCGAAAGGGAAGCTTCCTAATATATAAAAAATCTTACGAAGACCCATATATAGGCTTCGGGAAATAATGAAATTAATGTATTGGCTTTGAATGCTTAATGTGGAATGATGATGCCTGGGGTAGGTCGTGCACGGCGGAATCGTGATTCGTGAAGCCACGTACAACTGCTATGTTAATGCTATACGTCCGCAAAGGCCCCGCATTAATAGTTCCTACTGGTACATAAACGCGTCGCTGCCTACCAGCACTATTTTGAACTTTATCCGATGATACCTAGCTTTACATGGCCGATGCAATCGTTTTATAAACGCTCTATCTTAGCCGAGCCATCCCTGGTTAGCTTCATGCTGTACGTTGTACGATGATACATAGTTTCACGAAGCCTGCTGCTACCATATTATAGATCATCGCAGCTAATCCAACGCGTGGTAGCTCACTTCGGCTCTGTGGACGATGATACATTAATGCTGGAGGCCTGCTGCTGCCATTAAGTAGATGGTCCATCCCTGCCAAACAACCGGTTGGTAGCTCTATGTGGAACCTTGTAGATGGTTTCCAACTTCACAGCCTGATGAAACCATGTCGTAAATGGTCTATATCAGCCAGCCACCGCATTGTAGCTCGATGCTGAACACTAGAAGATGGATCCTAGCTGCACTTAACCTAATGCAAGCATGTCCTAAATGGTCTCAGTTGGTTCGAAAAGCGTGCAAGCTGCATGGTACGTTGGCCCGGCTTTAGTATGAAAAAGCTGAGCTGTTAATGCCTTAAAAAATCCCAAGAAATTCATCGCTTACGTTAAACGATGCTGTGGTGCAAACTCACCCATATTACCATCGCATCGAGGAGATGGGACCCATGCCTATAGCGACTATGACAAGGCATGTCTGTTGGTGAGCTTGGCTAGCTAGCCGAACAACCTTCCCGTGGGACCAGCTGAGTGGTTCGGGTAAATCTCTATCCAGCAAAGGGATGACGGCAGTGTTCCAGGATGTGGTGGGATTTCGCCTGGCAAGCGTGCTCCCCATAAAATACCACAGTTAACCGTTTAACAACACCGTGACGTGACGGACGTGCATCACCACTAACTAAAGTCACCGCCTCTTTCTTTTCCGGAGGATCATTCACACATCACGAACATCATCCGATTCGAAGCGTTCCATTGAGTTCCGCCTTTATGGCGAACCCGACGAACAAAAGCACACACAGAGTCACATTTACCTAATCACACAAAATGGCTACTTCCACATACAGACATAAACATACTTTTACATGTCAACAGACACCTATATTCCTCTGCTATTTGTCAACCTGTACTAATTTTTGCAATTGCCGATCATACATGTCTGTGTTACCACGATCACGCCCTTGATGGTGTGCCTCGAAATGACGAGAATAAATTATTTATTTATTTATTTACTCAAGCGTCTTTGTCCGCGAAACAAATACGCCATGCAGCATTATCTTCAAGGCTCTCTGAGGACTGTTGTCTGGATGAAATTCCCGTAACTGAGTCCCATGTTCTCCGGTGGCCAAGAGAGGTAAACCCAACTAAGGCTTCCGGGCCAGATTCCGTTCATCTAAAATTGTTGCACGAAATGGCAGTGGAACGCAGTGGACCTCTGACGGGGGTTTCGGAAGTCACTCAACAGTTGTGTCTTACCTGCCGAATGGAAAAAGGCCGTTGTCTGCCAGCTTTGCAAGTGCGGTGACAATGACCTAACGGCTAATTACAGGCCTGTCAGCTTGCCTAGCGTGGTCGTTAAGCTACTAGAATACTTAGCACGAGATATAGTGGAGAACCATGTAAATAGGTTTACCATGCTTAGCGTCGAGCAACTTGGGTTCCGCAAAGGATTTCGGGCCAAACGAGATTGCTGGTAGCTCGGCAGAGCTGGACTGAACCCGTAGACGGTGAACGTGCGATGGATGTGGTGTTCATTGACTTCGCCAAGGTCTTTGAAACTGTCCCCCATTGGCGACTCTCACTGAAGTTGAGGTCGTATGGAATACCAGGTCGTGCTCTCCAGTGGATGTCAGCTTTTCTAGATGGACAGGAACAGTGTGTGCGTGTGGGAAGCAGTCTTTTGTTTCGACAGGCTGTCCTTAACGACGTGCCGCAAGGCTCTGTCCTAGGTCCACTGATTTTCTCAGCCTACGTGAATGACTTGCCGAGGGCGATTTAGGTACCAACGCTCTTATTCACTGATGCCCTATAGCTCATGTATATTGTTGATATCCCTGAAGGTCCTGTGGCTCTTCATCGGGCTCTGGATAGACGCTGGGAGTAGTCTGTTTTGTGGTTGCTGCCCATAAACCGGGCGAAAGGTTCCGTGCTGCCCATCGGAGCGTCTGATTCCTCCAGTAGTTAGCTGGTGGTTGGGAGTGAAATGCTCATGTGACGCATCAGGTAGGTCTAGGGGTTCTCCACTGCTCCAACCCACAAGCTTGAGACAACTGGATGAAGACGGCCAGTAAAGGGTTCCAGAGGTTGTGGGATATCCGTCTTTCTTTCGGAGACCTAAACGCTAATGTGTTTGTGTAGCTCTTTTCAGCGTTTATGTGACCCACCTAGAATATTGCATCGAAGCTTGTCCACCATGCCTTGTCTGGGACAAATTGGCACTAGAAAGGGTGTTGCGTGTTGGTACTAGGTTGATCGAGAGGTTACGAGAGAAAGGTACCCCGAACGCCCACCTAGTTGGGGGATGCATTCAATGCACCATCGAAGGATTAGAGGGGAACTAATCTTGAACTACCGTATTCTGACTGGGAAGGTCGGCCCTGATTTTTCCTGGTTATTTAGTCCTGTTAGATTACCTCGTCTCCGCGGTCTCCGCGGTCCGAACGAGTTGGAGCGGAGATACGGTATTCGCGTCGAGTCATCGAGCGCTGCAACTTGCTTCCAGAAAAGGTTGTCAAGAAAGCTACGGTTAACAGTTTGAGCGTCAACTAGACGCTCTTGGATGGCAACACGAAACCTTTCCTTTTTCAGGACAAATGCTCATCCTCATACTTCTGTTCTATTTCACGTACTTTACCTGACCATTTGTATTATTCTCTTCTATTAGTTGATTTTCTTCACTCGTTACCTTCCATTTTTCTTCCGCTCTTACTTACTTCACCTAACTGACATAACAGGAACTGTTAATGTAAGGACCGTGGACATTAAACTGGTGGACCATGGTGTCTTTTCGGGTGTTTTCGTTTTAGACCTATCAAGCAGTCGGAGCATCGCTATCAACTCCTGGCTCGACGACCCGCTAAAGAAGGAACACTTACGGGATTCATCCTATCGTTCCAGGCCGTTGAACTTGAACTTGTCTATCTCAGCCAGGTCATCATTGCAGCTCTATTTTGAAATTCGGACAATTTGTAAATGGTCTATCTCAGACAAACCATCGCTTTCCCGCTCTATTCTGAATGTTGGACGATCGGGAATTTCACAGTATTTCCAGTAGCATACCGTGCGTTTGCACAGGCTAGGGTTACATGTACTACGGACTAAAGGACGCAAGCAATCAAGAACAACAAGCCAGTACGCAAACTACCTAGCAACCTAAACTACAACGTAGGATACTGTTGTATAGTAGTTTGTACAACATGCAACGGACCAAGGGAATATCTCCGAGTCAGTGAGCTCTTGCGTCTGCGGAGTGATCACTCTGACCTTTCGACTTAACAGAGGGCCATCCTTCGCGGGCCAGTCTTCTGCGAGACAAGGTGGTGAAACCTGATGTAGCTACTGGGGAAGGACCAGGCGAGCAGTGTCCTCACCCGTGTCCTCCCTTACAGTGCCAATACGGATAACGCACGCAGATGCCATGCGAGGACACGTTCATCCAAAAAATGCCACCTCTGCGGTTGGTAGCATTATAAAGAAAAAGACGGTGTCGGTTAATGGCATGTATCGAAAGCGATACATAACTACAGGAAAAGCTTACCCACAACGGACTAATATTATGTAGGCATATATGGAGTGATACACATTTCAGTTTGCAAAGCTTTTTGTTTTTTCGTGTTTTACGAAAAGTTTTTAATTTTTTGGTGTCATTCAAAACGTTTGTATTTTTGGGTTTTCAAACGTTTGTAAAATTTTGGGTTTTCAAAACATGGATTTACGCACGTTAACTGATAGCCGCTTACCGAAGTATGTATCCTCCACTCAGTCGTCCCTCATGACTTTTTAGCAGTCCACAGACTGATACGACTCATGTGGATGCCGGAAATCCGGGCACGTTTCATGGCACAAATACTTGCAGTCGCGACATTAAACCTACTTCACCTCCACGTCCACGGAATCCCGTTGCTCTTTACCGCAAGTGAGACATGCATTGCAATCACCCGATACCTGCGCAGACACTCGTCACTTTTTGCAAACGGTATGCCGATGCAGTTGCGGTTCGCATTCGTCGGAAATTCGTATTTTGTAACGGATCATCCACTAGTACTATCGTAGAGGGGCCGCTTCCAAGAATGCCTCGGGGGAGCTCTTCGGAGCTAGCCGAGCACGGATCGAGAAGGACGGCTAGCGACGAGCCTGGGCCCGGAACTACGGAGCGGGAATATGTGGACAGCGCAATAAATCAGACATTTAGGCCGCCAGCGCAGCCCACAGGACCGAGGCCGAGCCGATTGACACAGACCAGAACAAGCCAGTCGAGAGCTCTCGAACAACTCCTGGCTGATCCAAATCGGGTACAGAGAAGTGGAGATCGAGGCGAAAACAGGAAGGCGGGTCTTCCAAGTCAGAGCTCCTGAGGCGAAAGGACTGGCTCGTCTCCAACATCCGTACCTGTGTGGCGCTGTGGGACGGAAATCTAGTCGATATTCGATGGCGTGCGTGGGACCCGGATGTGCCCATTTTCGGTGTGCAATAAACGCCTATCCCCTGTCGTGTCGTTTTCGCTACACTATGTCCTCATCATCCAGTTATGTACTGGCCAGACTCTGCCTTCCTTCGGAAGGCCCTCCTAGCAGCCTACGCTTTGATGTTGACGGCTTACAACGAACAGCGGTACCCTCATCCGCTGCCTGGTTATCTAGGGAAACCTCCACACGCCTCCGCTTATTCCGACAAGGGGATACCAGCTACTGCTACTTAACTGCTACCAATCCCGCTCTGAAAATGCTACCCCGAATGGCGGCGAAACGTTTGCAATCAAGTGGCCCAGCTCGGAGAATTCCACAACAACTGAAGGGGATACAGTGTTCGCGATCCAACCAATGGTCATTAATTGCACGGTGGTGGGATCTTTAACCATTAGTCCTAAACCAGGTCCCTCACAGTGACGCCTCACGCTATCCTTCGGAGTTCGCACCTGTTTACGAAAATTGGAAACGTCCATTGATTCTAACGCGATAGCTATTGCCGTCCCAACACTTTCACTAATGACTAGCTTCTCGGCAGCTGTGCACTGTGAAGCCGTATGAGCCTCCTGGTACTTTTTACACCAAACTGGGAAACATTCCACAGTGTTTTCGCAGATGAAAACCAACGACGCTCCGGGAATAAGTTTTCTTGTGGATAACCGATTAGCCGACAGACCTCTAGGGCATGAACACACGACAAATCCAAATGCAGTGAATGCGCATTCGCAAAACAGGGCGCCTGCATACTTCACCTAGCAGGAACGCCCACGAGCGTTGCACACATTCCAGCACCCCTTGCCATATCCCACGCCTGTCACCTTGTTTACCGATAGGTACTTCAGCAGCACTTTGCGGGGCTAATCCCTAAGGAACGCAAAAGCTCGGTCGACCATCGCGCACAGGGGGGTTTGCCCCTACTCATGCGAGCTTGCGCTAGGCGGATTTCCCTTGCCTGGTCTAATTCATGATTCTGTCGGGCCTATTCTCTACCTCCAATCTGTTTGTGGTGGAAGTTCCCAAATTTCTTACGCCGTTTAAAATATTTGCTGCCTAGATCTTCTTGTAGGGAAGCCCCGTGCTATTAAGGTACCTAAACTCCTCGTTACTTCGAGGACCGATGGCAGCAAGCAATTTGTTGTACTGCGGTTCGCTCTGTGTATACACTAAGTTATTCATCCATTGCGCAACTCTCCTGCAGTCCATAGCGCTGCAACCTTTTAAATGAGCGCAACGCTTTCGCATGTGCCTTAGTACACGAACTTGGCAAAACCTCACGTGCGCATTTGGAATGTGATTTGAAAGCGTTCATTTGCGCTAAGCAGCGAACTAGCACCAACGTCCTTGCGGCACGGGTGTTTCGTAACTGCACGACAGTCACTTCACCACATCACGGTAACTGAGCCCACTTTCGTTAGGCATGTGGGCATAGAAAACTACGAGCAAACCCGGTTGCTTCAAGCAACATTGCATGCCATAGCACATGAGCACCGTGGTTGTGTTGATGTGTGGCGTCTACCAATGTGACATTACATAATGTTATAACGCTTCGCGGTGTAAAAATGACATACCGCACTATACATTCGTTGCGCACCATGTTGCGTATATCCTCACCCTGCAGCAGCCTCCTCACTCAAACGGCTTCGTTGGCTCGTTCCGTTTTAGCGTACAGCTTACGTATAGACCCGACGGCTGCACGTTCCAATCGCATTTGGAAGGTAACAAACGCAAAAGCTCTTATCTCACGCGTACTCTTAAAACACTGCATACACTCGAGAACTTGCACCTCGTCCTCCTGTGTGTGCTTGCGATTACGCACGAAAACCCATGGTTTCTCAGGTGAGAATCATGGCTATGCAAGCTAGAGTACTCTTATACGAACCATAGACAAAACGACAAGTGACATGAGCGGCGCAATTGCAGTCTCTGTAACTAACTGGGCAGGGTTAGCAGGGTAACTGAAATCAATTACCACAGACCTTCACCACGTTTCAGGTAGGCATGAAAACATACGTACTTCACCTACAAAAATGCCATCGCTTTCAGTAGCACATTACCACGGTTTCAGCGGAATCGACCGGCAGGTTAAGATTTGTACACGAAAAAATGACGTGCAGTGTTGACTTTAAAAGGTTGAATAGTCTTCCCTGAAGCATTCAATCGTTCCATATCCCATCTTCATTAACTGTTTGAATAACTGCTCATCGTCCACCAAACGCTGTGTCGCCGACGTTGAGCAGTTGTAACCCTAATCCCCAACCGATGTTATAGATGCCGACCCCTTGACGAACCTGAAGCACGTAGAGTCCATAGCGCTGGCAGGTATGGCGCCCTTGTATAAGGATCGACAAATTCGTCAATGAAAACAAGCGTTGCACATATTTTACATTTAATCATGCTTTTTTAGCTGTTCTCTCGTATTCCAAACGCGCTGGATACCATTTTAACCTTTGCGATATTATAACTTAGATGCCCGCCACATCCGGTAAAAGAAGTGTCCACTAACTTAGTCCCACTCATCAGTTTGAGTTAGCTGTCAGACCACTTGCGCGGGCATCGCCTGATGCGCAAACAACATGACGCTCGTTCGGACATAAGGGCAAACATTTTGAGGAACGAGTAGTTAGCATCTGGAATAAACTTCTTCCGATATAGTGGAATGTGAGTCTATAGAAACATTCGAAATGAGTGTAATTGTGTGTTTTCTGTCCTGTTTCCCGGGATCTTGTAATTGTACTGGAATTTGTAGGGTCTATTGATGCTGACACATGAAAGTTCAAAGAGCTTTAGGTCATCCGCAAATAAAAGCGTTGTACCTCAAGCTCCTACTTGAATGACTTGCCGGAGGAGCTTGAGGTACAATCGCTTTTAAATACATAAATAAATAAATAAATTGTGTATTCTCGACGAAGCGAGGCACGTCTGCGCAGGCATGATCATGTTAAGAGCACAAAATGTGATCAGTTAATGTACAATGGAACAATGGGATTGTTGCATATGTTTATATATGAGTGTATGTAAGTTTGCATGAAGGCGCGTTTAGCTTTGTTTATGGGATTGGTAAATGTCTCCTGTCATTTTGCTTGAATGTGTTTGAAGGTGGCGAAAGTACTTGCTATCTGTGGACTGGAAGAGATTGTTCGGATAAGCAATGGGTGACTTTAGTTAGTGGCGAGTCACAACCGCCACGTCACAGTGTTGTTAAACGGACATATGTGGCTTTCTATAGGGAGAACGCTTGCTTGATGACCTAAATCTCCGGAATATTGTTGATATCCCTGGAGGTCCTATGGCTCTTCAACGGGCTCTGGATAGACTCTGGGAATGGTCTGTCTTGTGGTTGCTGCCTATAAACCGGGCAAAGTGTTCAGTGATGCAGATCGTAGCGTCTGATTCCTCCACAAGGTATGTGCTCGATGGGACTGTACTTCCTCACGTGACTCATCAGGTTGATCTAGGTGTCGTCCACTGTTCCACATTACATTCTGGAGACAACTGGAAGAAGGCGGCTAGTAAAGGGTTCCGGATGTTGTGGTTTATCCGTCGTTCTTTTGGGACCCTAACCGCCGATGTTTTTGTGAAACTTTCCTCAACGTTTGTGCAACCCCACCTAGAATATTGCGTTCAGGCCTTGTCCGGGACAAAATGGCACTAGAAAGGGTGTTGCGTGTAGGTAATAGGTTGGTCAAGGGTTTACGAGGGCAAACGTACCCGAACGCCTAGTTAGTTTGGGGATACAGTCAATGCGCTATCGAAGAATTAGAGGGGACCTACTCCTAACCCACCGTATTTTGACTGGGAAGGTTGGCCCTGATTTGTCCATGTTATTCAGTCCTGCTTGATTATCTGATCTCCGCGGGCATTGTATGAAGCTGGACAAACCGCGGTCCGATCGAGATGGAGCGGAGACACGCTTGTCGCGTCGAGTCATCGAGCGCTGGAACCTGCTTCCAGAAAATGTTGGCAAGGAAGCAACGGTTAAGGGGTTTGAGCGTCAACTAGATGCTCTTGGGTGGCAACACGAAACCTTTCCGTTTTCCTGACTAATTCCCATCTTCATACTTCGATTCTATGTTCTTTACTTTTCCTCGCCATTGGTATTATTCTCTTCTTTTAACTGATTTCCCCTACTCTCTTACCTTCAATTTTTCTTCCTCTCTTACTTGCTTCACGTAACTGACATATCTGGGACAGCAAATGTAAGGAACGTGGGGAATAAATTGGTGGACCAGGGTGTTTTTCGGGTGTTTTCGTTTTCGACCCATCAATGAAGTCGGAGCACCCCTATCAACTCCAGGATCGACGACCCGCTCAAGAAAGAACACTTACGGGATTCATCCTACCGTTCCAATCTCACTTGAACTTGTGCTTGTTTCATCCCTTTGCAGAAGCAAGATGTTAATCCAACGTCGAAGTGCCGGGGGCCGCTCCAATTACCAGCACAAAAAACTGGACGCTCGTTAGACGAAGGCCTCTATCGTTCATTCTACCTGACCTGACCTGAGCACTGAACTGCCTCGTCAGGGACAAAATGGAGCTAGAGAGGGTTTTACGAGTGGGTATTAGGTTAGTCGAAGGATTGCGGGGACGGACGTACCCCGAGCGTCTACTTAGTTTGGGAATGCATTCAATGCACTACCGAAGGCTTAGCGGAGACCT
>OX104064.1:27476478-27494938 GCA_944474145.2 Dicrocoelium dendriticum
TGGCACTGTAAGGGAGGACACGGGTGAGGACACTGCTCGCCTGGTCCTTCCCCAGTAGCTACATCAGGTTTCACCACCTTGTCTCGCAGAAGAATGGCCCGCGAAGGATGGCCCTCTGTTAAGTCGAAAGGTCCAAGCGATCACTCCGCAGACGCAAGAGCTCACTGACTCGGAGATATTCCCTTGGTCCGTTGCATGTTGTACAAACTACTATACAACAGTATCCTACGTTGTAGTTTAGGTTGCTAGGTAGTTTGCGTACTGGCTTGTTGTTCTTGATTGCTTGCGTCCTTTAGTCAGTAGTACATGTAACCCTAGCCTGTGCAAACGCACGGTATGCTACTGGAAATACTGTGAAATTCCCGATCGTCCAACATTCAGAATAGAGCGGGAAAGCGATGGTTTGTCTGAGATAGACCATTTACAAATTGTCCGAATTTCAGAATAGAGCTGCAATGACGACCTGGCTGAGATAGACAAGTTCAAGTTCAACGGCCTGGAACGATAGGATGAATCCCGTAAGTGTTCCTTCTTTAGCGGGTCGTCGAGCCAGGAGTTGATAGCGATGCTCCGACTGCGTGATAGGTCTAAAACGAAACACCCGAAAAGACACCATGGTCCACCAGTTTAATGTCCACGGTCCTTACATTAACAGTTCCTGTTATGTCAGTTAGGTGAAGTAAGCAAGAGCGGAAGAAAAATGGAAGGTAACGAGTGAAGAAAATCAACTAATAGAAGAGAATAATACAAATGGTTAGGTAAAGTACGTGAAATAGAACAGAAGTATGAGGATGAGCATTTGTCCTGAAAAAGGAAAGGTTTCGTGTTGCCATCCAAGAGCGTTTAGTTGACGCTCAAACTGTTAACCGTAGCTTTCTTGACAACCTTTTCTGGAAGCAAGTTGCAGCGCTCGATGACTCGACGCGAATACCGTATCTCCGCTCCAACTCGTTCGGACCGCGGAGACCGCGGAGACGAGGTAATCTAACAGGACTAAATAACCAGGAAAAATCAGGGCCGACCTTCCCAGTCAGCATACGGTAGTTCAAGATTAGTTCCCCTCTAATCCTTCGATGGTGCATTGAATGCATCCCCCAACTAGGTGGGCGTGCGGGGTACCTTTCTCTCGTAACCTCTCGATCAACCTAGTACCAACACGCAACAACCCTTTCTAGTGCCAATTTGTCCCAGACAAGGCATGGTGGACAAGCTTCGATGCAATATTCTAGGTGGGTCACATAAACGCTGAAAAGAGCTACACAAGCACATTAGCGTTTAGGTCTCCGAAAGAAAGACGGATATCCCACAACCTCTGGAACCCTTTACTGGCCGTCTTCATCCAGTTGTCTCAAGCTTGTGGGTTGGAGCAGTGGAGAACCCCTAGACCTACCTGATGCGTCACATGAGCATTTCACTCCCAACCACCAGCTAACTACTGGAGGAATCAGACGCTCCGATGGGCAGCACGGAACCTTTCGCCCGGTTTATGGGCAGCAACCACAAAACAGACTACTCCCAGCGTCTATCCAGAGCCCGATGAAGAGCCACAGGACCTTCAGGGATATCAACAATATACATGAGCTATAGGGCATCAGTGAATAAGAGCGTTGGTACCTAAATCGCCCTCGGCAAGTCATTCCCGTAGGCTGAGGAAATCAGTGGACCTAGGACAGAGCCTTGCGGCACGTCGTTAAGGACAGCCTGTCGAAACAAAAGACTGCTTCCCACACGCACACACTGTTCCTGTCTATCTAGAAAAGCTGACATCCACTGGAGAGCACGACCTGGTATTCCATACGACCTCAACTTCAGTGAGAGTCGCCAAATGGGGGACAGTTTCAAAGACCTTGGCGAAGTCAATGAACACCACATCCATCGCACGTTCACCGTCTACGGGTTCAGTCCAGCTCTGCCGAGCTACCAGCAATCTCGTTTGGCCCGAAATCCTTTGCGGAACCCAAGTTGCACGACGCTAAGCATGGTAAACCTATTTACATGGTTCTCCACTATATCTCGTGCTAAGTATTCTAGTAGCTTAACGACCACGCTAGGCAAGCTGACAGGCCTGTAATTAGCCGTTAGGTCATTGTCACCGCACTTGCAAAGCTGGCAGACAACGGCCTTTTTCCATTCGGCAGGTAAGACACAACTGTTGAGTGACTTCCGAAACCCCCGTCAGAGGTCCACTGCGTTCCACTGCCATTTCGTGCAACAATTTTAGATGAACGGAATCTGGCCCGGAAGCCTTAGTTGGGTTTACCTCTCTTGGCCACCGGAGAACATGGGACTCAGTTACGGGAATTTCATCCAGACAACAGTCCTCAGAGAGCCTTGAAGATAATGCTGCATGGCGTATTTGTTTCGCGGACAAAGACGCTTGAGTAAATAAATAAATAAATAATTTATTCTCGTCATTTCGAGGCACACCATCAAGGGCGTGATCGTGGTAACACAGACATGTATGATCGGCAATTGCAAAAATTAGTACAGGTTGACAAATAGCAGAGGAATGTAGGTGTCTGTTGACATGTAAAAGTATGTTTATGTCTGTGTGTGGAAGTAGCCATTTTGTGTGATTAGGTAAATGTGACTCTGTGTGTGCTTTTGTTCGTCGGGTTCGCCATAAAGGCGGAACTCAATGGAACGCTTCGAATCGGATGATGTTCGTGATGTGTGAATGATCCTCCGGAAAAGAAAGAGGCGGTGACTTTAGTTAGTGGTGATGCACGTCCGTCACGTCACGGTGTTGTTAAACGGTTAACTGTGGTATTTTATGGGGAGCACGCTTGCCAGGCGAAATCCCACCACATCCTGGAACACTGCCGTCATCCCTTTGCTGGATAGAGATTTTACCCGAACCACTCAGCTGGTCCCACGGGAAGGTTGTTCGGCTAGCTAGCCAAGCTCCCCAACAGACATGCCTTGTCATAGTCGCTATAGGCATGGGTCCCATCTCCTCGATGCGATGGTAATATGTGTGAGTTTGCACCACAGCATCGTTTAACGTAAGCGATGAATTTCTTGGGATTTTTTAAGGCATTAACAACTCAGCTTTTTCATACTAAAGCCGGGCCAACGTACCATGCAGCTTGCACGCTTTTCGAACCAACTGAGACCATTTAGGACATGCTTGCATTAGGTTAAGTGCAGCTAGGATCCATCTTCTAGTGTTCAGCATCGAGCTACAATGCGGTGGCTGGCTGATATAGACCATTTACGACATGGTTTCATCAGGCTGTGAAGTTGGAAACCATCTACAAGGTTCCACATAGAGCTACCAACCGGTTGTTTGGCAGGGATGGACCATCTACTTAATGGCAGCAGCAGGCCTCCAGCATTAATGTATCATCGTCCACAGAGCCGAAGTGAGCTACCACACGTTGGATTAGCTGCGATGATCTATAATATGGTAGCAGCAGGCTTCGTGAAACTATGTATCATCGTACAACGTACAGCATGAAGCTAACCAGGGATGGCTCGGCTAAGATAGAGCGCTTATAAAACGATTGCCTCGGCCATGTAAAGCTAGGTATCATCGGATAAAGTTCAAAATAGTGCTGGTAGGCAGCGACGCGTCTATGTGCCAGTAGGAACTATTAATGCGGGGCCTTTGCGGACGTATGGCATTAACATAGCAGTTGTACGTGGCTTCACGAATCACGATTCCGCCGTGCACGACCTACCCCAGGCATCATCATTCCACATTAAGCATTCAAAGCCAATACATTAATTTCATTATTTCCCGAAGCCTATATATGGGTCTTCGTAAGATTATTTATATATTAGGAAGCTTCCCTTTCGGCTGCGTGCTTACCTTTGCAAACGACCACTACCTTTACACGGAAAATACAGCTCCGTATGAGCCTCCGGTTAATAATGGTATAAAGCCACAGGGAGAGCCTTTCGCAAATCGCTTTACACACGGCATTCTTAGCTGCGGGCACATAATTTCGCGCTGACAATTTACCATTTAGCTATAGTATTCTCCGGAGGGCCTCGGTTGGACTATGTGGCTTATCTCGCTTAGGCACCTTTTATTAGGCGGTGTCAGCGCGCTTCCTCGGGTACACAGGGTTTCCAAGGTAAAACATTGCCATCTACGGCATCAAATAGACCATAGATTTCTCCTTTACTCTAAAAAACCGATGGCAGACTAATTTTACACTTGGAAATACCAGCCATCTCTAGGTCTACCGAGGGTTATAGCAAGTACGTGCGGTAGAAGTATTCCCCGCTATCATACAACTAAGTCTCTTACTGATCTTAAACGTCCCTATCAAAGCCTTTCTCAACCTGCGCCGTTCCAAGAAAAATAATCTTAGGTACATTTGACCCAGAAAAAAGGCAATAGAAGCATGCGTAAGAAAATGCTGGATGGAAGTAATAGACAACGACTATCCAGGACAATTACACATCAGTTTCACTTTTGGCTGCAGTCTGTGTGTTTTAATTCGGCATAGCAACTGCCATAGTCTAGTGCACCACATGTACAATATTAGTTTAGTTGTGATTCTTTGGCTTCCTTAATTTAGAGGGCAAAGTGCGAACCGTTATAAGCGCTATCACTTCCAGCTCATAGTGTGGGCTTCTAAGGGGCGTCGCAGGTGCAGTTAAAACAGCAGGACCACGGGCTACTCGTCAGATGGAAATTAAACAGTTTGAAATGGTTCCCTGCGTACGCTTCTACGGCTTGATGCGATAAGCAGTTATGGTTGCGTTTTACAAGGGTGCACAAGGCAAATTCGTTTTCTTTTCATCGATGACTTGCCAATCATTGCAACAGCGTTAAGCTAAAAGCACGGTTGGAACTCTGCTCGCTGCCCTGCTGTTAGGATACGTCGAGTGCATTTCGAATATTTACAGCAGTGATGATAATCCCGGGAGCACAGGTATGTCCACTGATGCCAATGGTTGCAAGGGCTATGCAGCAACTGCAGAACCCCGTTCGATCATCTTCGCTGCATCTTCTCATGCAGGCAGTGTTTGCTCTTCGTGAGATAATAAACGGCAGGCATTCCGCACCCGAGAATCGGCCTAAGGTTGGTAGCAACTCAGGCACGTAAGTCAGCAGCGGCATGCGCGAGAGGGATTTTTGTATAGCTCGGAACCTCATGTTGGCAGCGTAACCACGCTTCTTGTTGATTTGAGTTGACCTTGGGTCAAGAACATAATTGTGCCAAGAGCCCACACTTGAAAAGCCCATTTGAGTAAGAGCCATCCAACATGTTGTTCTCCGAAAGTTTTGGAAGCTGCAGTTGGAAAATCGGAGCAGTTGTCACGATTCAGTGTCCCTTGCCATTTGGCTCACCAGTCGTGTGGTACATCAAGCGACGAGTGCAGCATCACTGCATCATCCAGACGGCATATCACCATTCAGAGATATAGGTCATCCGCAGCGAATACAGCACCTAAAGAAAACTTGCTGGGCAAATCGTTGATAAACATTTTATAGCTTTGGAACCATTAAAGTGTTGCTCGTCCCAACACTGGCACCCCAAGACCGCGGTTTCGTCCTGGTTGGGACTCATCAGTTGGCGATAGCTTGAGTTGAGCCTGAATGCAGAGCCTAGTGGCGCATGGTTGACGCCGTAAGCACTATGCCACTGTGATCCACGAGCAACGCTTGGTCCAGCGGAAACGAATGCAAAGTTGGGCTTGGAGAATCCGCTGGTGGTTGTGTTGCTACAAGCAACCTCCATTGAGGCCTCGGTTCACGTTTGTAGCTTTCAGGCCCAACGACCAACCGTCATCGTCTTAAGCACTTGGCCAGAAGGCTTCATGCACCTTTAACTACCTGGCGCGAGCATCCAGGAAATTGGAGATGCAAAGAGAAAGTCCAAGGATACACCAATTCCTCCGTGCCGACAAAGTAGCCGTTGGTGCAGGACCACAGCAAGCGCTTTACTGATGCCACCAGAAACAACCTCTAGATGTTTTCCGGCGTCTATGCAGTTGTCCTACTTTTCTCTGGCAACAAGTAGGCTTGAAATACACTACCTCGCTCTTCGAAGCACAATATGATCGCCAGAGATTGATACCAGTGCGTCCACGCTAGGCTGAGGCGTTAGTTTGGGACCACTCTCCATAAACTTGCATATCACTGATGTTAAGCAGATGTGTCGCTAAACTGCGGGATCTTGACTATTTCCTCCTCAGTATTTCCGTATGATCATCCTCAAGTTCCAGGCCATCAGAAGGCGTCCAGCTTCTGATGAGCGAAGAAGACGCTGTAGCCAGGTGCGGTAACTTGACCGGCTACCGGTTTGAGGAACAAGTGGCGCAATCCATCAAGACCTAGAGAACGATTGATGGCAAGCTAAGGAATAAATCTGACATAATGGTATCTGCTACTTTCCTGCCCCCACAGGAACAACAACCTAAAAACATGGTCTATGGAGTACGGCGTCTCGTCCGAGTAGACAGACGAATACTGCCCATCTATAGGGCTGCCTTTTGCGGCGGTTTCATAAGTAAGCCAATTTGGTCAGTGCAACGCACGGCGTGAATACAGCAGTCTGCTTTGGGACTTTTCTTCAGGCAGCAGAAGAGTATTTACGACGCTGCTTCCGAGCCCACAGATAAAGAGCTTGTGCAAATTAGCCGTTTCTTGTGCCTTTGGTGATACGGAGGTTCCTATGCGCTTTGTGGCCCTATTAGTCGCCCTCCGATTGGGTAACGTTGAAACAATACCATGACCTTCGTCTCCTGCCCATCAGGGACCTTAATCCTCGAGCATCTTATGTTGAAATATTGGCGAAGGGCCTTTATTGTGACAGGAAAGACTGTCTCAATCAATGACATGGTTTTACCGAACATATAGTTCCATGCCACATCCACGTCCAAACCATCATGGATCCTCCAATCTGTAGCACTTGCAGCAGTCAGCAGAAGTTGCGGACCTGTGCGTCAGCAGTTCCGACGGCGACAGCCTTGGTCATAGAGAGTGTGGGATTGAGGCCACTGGAATGAGGGAGACATTGGTCGTGTTTGACACCAGGTTTAAGTGCATTCAAGTCCGCGACATCCGCCTGAACCGGCTAAAACTCGTGATAAAAGACATGAGCTTCTGGTCAGCAAGGATGCTGATGAGCATACTCACCTGCTGAACCAGGTTGCAGTTGAGGTCGGCCTTTATGAGAGCAGCAAGATGGAAGACTGTAGACAGTTTACAGTAGAACAGGTCCCGGGTACCAGCTGTGACATTTAACTCCTTCACACTTCGGCAATTCCTTCAGCTTGCGTACCTTTAGGTTTACCTAAATAAGAGCTCCACGTCCAAAATAAGGCTGTAGGACACACCAATCATTAAAGACTTGTATCCACCATGTATACGACACCAGGAAGCTTCAGAGCCTTCATCCTTACCAAAGCGCCTTTTATCCAAATGGCCGCCGTGGGTCTTTTTCCAACTGAGAAGCACGTAGCCACCGAAATTCACTTGGTCGCAATCACTCCTGGAGTGGTGCTACCCAGGGATGAGGGATTCCGTGTTCAGAATGTCCGACAACAGCCTGGTTACCAAAAATGCCATTACTTCGGGACTGTTCGCATTAGCAAGCAGTTGAACCTTCTCCAGTTTATTTCGTAAAATGCGCATTTTTGGACACCTGTCCGGGGGGCATGTGTACCGGTCGCCAACTGGTTCGCTGATTAATCCGTAGTACAAGGTAATCTACTAGGTAGAGGTCAATTTTCTCAATCGATCGGTAGGTTAAAGTTCATCACCCGCTATTCCCACTTACCCTAACCAATGGGTAGTGGTCACACAGGAAGTATAACGGTTCACCTTAGGGACTAGCGGTGCGGCGGATGCTACTTCATTGTTCCTCTTCATTTTGGCCCTGGTACTAGGTGCCGGACCCCAGAGGGTTCCTCTGGCTTTCTACCGAGACGGAATACAGAGACAGACTGACAGCTTGCTCCCTCTCATAGAACAGTAAGGAAACCGTTCCTCGAAGAACACGAGCGTCCAAAATTCATTAAGCTGAAGTGCTTTTGCTTGACTCATGCACATGTATGAGCATGGGGCCACGGTCGCGGGAGGGTGGCTTGCTGTACTCCTTGGTCTGCATCCTACGAAACACGCAGCGTACTTCAACAGTTTTTCGCGTTGATCGACATCATTGAGAACTGCATTCCTCTGAGATTGCGTGGACAACGGTTTCGATCTCTGATGCCTGTTTTTCCCGTTGAACATTTATACATATCCACGTACGACGGGTCTCGGGTTACCAGATGCATGTGTAGCTTTCCCATTCAGATACGTTGCGCACTTTCTGGCCATGAGTACCCAGCTGGGTACGGGTGGCAGTGGCTAGGAAAGCGCAAGAGATGATGCTCGGCTTCTCCTATCTATGCGGTGACTGGGCCGGATGAAGTTGAGGGCAGTGGCCATGAAGAAAACACCTCATCGGCGGACATTTGTACCTCACAGTTCGGAGAAGCGTAGCCACGATAAAGGGTAGGTAACCCATCGTGAAGTCGTCCATAGTTTACTAGGGTATGACAGGATTCATAGAATAATAAGATACCTGCGGAGGAGGTCAGCTGGACAAGTGCATCCAGACCTAGGCAATACCACGGCAAGCAATGTGCACCATGAAGACAGCACTGGACAGCCTGTGGGCGGTACGTGCCATGGTTAAGAGAGATATAGCACCTGGTCAGCTTACCTGCCCGGAACCACAAGTAGAATAAACACTGGAAGGTTTCAGGTAAATACCACATCCGTTTAGTAACTGCATATAGCATTCACACAACACATTATTTACATCTGAACTTCATATCGCTGTAATTAAGTATTATAAAACATTTTATCTCAGCATCATAAGCACATCTCAATGACAGCACGCCCGCCCGATAGGAGTCCTAAAGATGTCCGGATAGAAATTATGTGGGGTCGTGAGCGCCCAACATTAGTTCACACCGGGACTACATGCAAGCCCTCAAATTAATTTTACAGCCGCATTCCCCCATTCGTGTGCAAACATAGTCCATTAATCCTACATCAGTTCGACAACCACTGCGGAGCACCACAAGGACAAAATTCTACTCCCTACAGTATACCCATGCAAGGAAATTTGGTGTTCAGTGCAGCGCACCCAACCGTAGCCCCATTTGTATTAATTTAGGGTTCACTGTAAATAAATAATTAACTAAACTGCTATGCTCGACAACGCGAGGCACCCCTTCGGCAGGCCTGATCAAGTTAAGCTAGTATAGTGTGCCAAACAATGTACAAATATACATGTTTGGCATGCTAGTGAATGTGTGTATGGGTGTATATACGTATGTAATTGTGTATGCGTGGGTTGGCGTACATGGGTCGCGTTAAATCCTGGGTACCAAGCGGTTGCTGCTCATAATATTCCACACTCGTTCGAACATTGGATCGAACGATTGGGTGTAGTGATCAACAATTATCCCTGGAATTCATATACTCTACAACCCTACCTCGCTTTGGAATGCAGTTTGGAAAATCGGTGTTCAAGACCCAACAACGTTTGTTGCAAGTGTCCACACGTTGGCTCGTCCGTGTAAGCTGAATAATCCCGGCAAGTCACTGACTAGCGATTAACTTGCTGACGTTAATGCTACATGTTCTGTTTCATATATTAGTCACAATAATGACTGTAGCTATATTTCCAGCTGAACATCGCTCATACTGAAGTTAGGATAAGTCAGCTATTATCGAGATACGGTGCAAACGTTCCTTCGACAATTTAAATTAGAAATGACCAATCATGTAGATTGACTTAAAAGTAGATTAGTCCAACTATGGTGTTACGGTAGTGTTTAAATAAATATTTAATTGGAAAATAAATTCAGCACAACAACAATTGATTTGTTGCAAAGAATAGCTGCAACTCAGATGTATGCTGACCGTTTGTTAGTAAATTGTAAGTGGTATAATTATGATGAGAAATCCAGTTCGCATGGGAATATCATACGTTCAGTTAACCACCTTATCTGCGCCATTTGCCGAGGCTCTTGATACCCATTATTTGTCTACCCTCATATGATTAACTATGCAACGCTCACTGTTTTCATTGCACATCACACCATGGGTACGGAGATTTACTGGTTCATTGCTTTCTCAGCCATGTCTAAGTGGTTCCATTCCAAATCCCGTCGTGAAGATATCATCATGCCCAGGTGTGCCACGACATACTCATTTGAGATATTAGATAATTAAATGTTGTGCAAGGTACTTCTTGTAAGTTTGCTAAACCAGTTGGCACACTCTTTCAAAAGCCAATGATAGAACAGGGAGCAGCGGACTTTTCCATATGTGCGTTTAGTACATTTATTTATGCATCATTCTACCTGGTAACCATACTCACGGCATTTGTTTCCGTATTCCCATATCTGTCTCAATCTATTGTTGATACCCACACTTCTGACTAAACTGAAGGCTGTCGTTTCGGTTCTCACCCGAACGCTAACTAACCACTGACAGTCGTATTGGTTACTTATAATTCTACGTGCGATTTTCTAAAACTAGAGCAATATGGCTGTTCTTCTTTCATTCAATCCAAACTCATGCACGTACGTTGTGCTATGGTTCATGACGGTTATTATTTCTTCCTCCAGTTTGTGGTAGTCCATACACAAGTGTGAACAAATGCCCGTTCGCAACACTGCAGTACTGTAACTCGAACCAAGACCTTTGGTGTGTCAACTGATATCTCACTTTGAATGACTAAGTGGAAGCCATTTAGAAACACTTATAAGCACCACACTTCAGCCTGACAGGCACGTCATTTTCACTCGCGTAACACCATTATCTGCTGGCTCGATGTCTAAATGGGACTCGCCTAGAGTACAAATCCCGCTAACATCTGTTCGTGTTTCGATACATTCCCACTTGACAGATGGGTGTTATTACCTTTCTTCTCGTGTGACACCGTGACTTATTAGGGGTTGCAATATGAAGTCAATGTATCCCATCTCAAGTGTCTCTATACGCCCCCTTGTACTGCTGCCGCCTTCAGGTAAACGCACTGAGATTCAGACAAGTCATCTAGGCTGATTCCCGGAGCAGCGACAATACGTTGTAACATCCGAATCGAAATGCATGGGCATAGGTAGTATTCTAGACACTGATGGATTGGTTGAGATATGTTAGCGGTCCGAACGAATGACCAGGGGGAAATAAATAGTAACACATGACGGACTGCTTGGTGGTTCTACCTCCCTGTTGATTCTCGCTTACCTCGGACAACAGACGCTTAGAATCGGCTCTGGTTTTACCTTACGACACGGATAGCCTGCAGTGGACATAATCGCACCATTTCCCTTCTAATTTGAAAATTTGCTTACGCTATCTACGTCATTCATTTTGGTGTCATCCTTATTCTATATACCGCATGTAAGTCGGGCTTGGGTACAGTTTCATTCTAGTATGATTAACTACCGACTTGGTGCAATGTGGTATCTTTATTGTACCTGCATAGAACGGATAAGCCACAGGTAACGTAACGTTTTAAGGCTTATTTAACTTGGTTGTATTTCGCGATGACTTCACATGTTGCTCATTACGATATTGTACTCATCATGATCTATGCTATGCTATTCTTGCTACCTCCGCAAGCGGCGTCTAGTATGGTTACATACCGAGAGTGAGCTATGACATCTACATTTTCGTATTATTATTCGGCCGTGATTTTCATATCATTATGTCAGGTCCATGGTATTGCTAACCATAACTGTAGTTTGACTAGCTACTCAATGCTAACTTGCATGATGCTTAGAGAGCCGGTGCATCGCAGAATAATGGTTCAGTCCATCCATGAGCTCATTCGTAATTGATGTGAGTGCGGTAATTCCGAGCGATTTGTGTGCTTGCTACGGATCAATGCTAGGGTGGCAAATTATTGTGTATGTTTCCAGTTCGATGGATACGTTTGAATCAAAAGGTTATCATCGCTTGGCCGTTTACAGTACGCATAAAATGTCAAATTTGACATTTGTAACACAATGCTCAACGATTGTCCTTCGTGTGACAACTTTGGATTATGCATTCGAAGAGAAATTGCCCTAGAAAAACTGTCAAGTGAACAATCCCGACAATTAACCGACTAGCGATTATCACGATATTGCCATTCCATGTTCCACTCCGAAGGCTAATGAAGCGAGTGAGTATAGTTATAGTTCCAGTTATCCCTCAGCCATACTGAATTTACCGGGGGCCTATGAAAACACACGTATTAACCGGATGGAAGGCAGACGTGCAGAGACGCCTACCAGAAGTTGCATTGCACATGACCAATCTTTTGAATGGATTCAGTAAAAGGTTGCATCTAACGGGAATGGTACGTCAGTGTGTTATTATATAACATCGGAAATGAATCGGCGCATAGGGACAATGGTTTTATGAGTACCGAATGGGCTGCACCTGGAACGTATGATATAGACCGTTAGCAAATAGCTTATGGCCACAGTAGAGTACAGGTGGTTAGGTATAAACGGTTGAGTACTTGGACATTTGCACAATAAATGTGAACACTGTTTGGAAAGTCGCATGTTTGACAGTGAGCAGCGGGACTTAGTTGATGTCACTTGTCAATACCAAAGGTTGCGCATCAATCGCTCTTTGAGTAGGTGCACATGCCTCGGGCAGCACATGACCGAACCGGTCGGAGACACAGAGAGACAGAAGTGGACACTGTATCTCATTCGCATGCTGTGTAATCTCCCACATCAGTTACTCAAACCAGACTGTACATGTAGAGGGCAACACCTAAGTGCACACTATTTCACTGTACCAATAGTCTAGTCATCATTCTACCTAGCAGTTGCTTTACTATTGCCACATCGGATCCCTTCAAATATGGATGCCCAAGATTTAAGGCAGTCACGTCTAAATGTAGAAGAAAATATCAACAGTTCGTATGGGGTAGTTATTCTCATACCTGCAAAAGTGGTTTTTAGCCTGACCTCCAAACGAAACCCATACACGTTTGTCGTACCATTGATGATGATGTCTAATTTGTCTCTATCCAGTTTGGGACAGCTCACACTTAAGTTTGGAGAAACGCATGTACATATCACGCGTTCGAAATGCCATTGGACACAGATGACGCCAATCTCTCTCTCTCTATATATATATATGTATACCGAATGAATTCCACGAGGATCTTCATACCGCTTTTAAATATATATAGTATATTCTCGAATTTCCGAGACACACCTGACCAGGCATGATCAACGTTTACAAGCAATTTATGTTTCGCAACAAACACGTTGCTATGTATGTAATCGGCAGTAAGCCGAAAGTTGTCCAAGCTTTGGAAATTGTAAAATTAATCTTGAGGTATAAATTCGTCAAAACATGATGACAAGTTGGGTTCTAATGGGCGTAGTGTAAACAGGCTGTGCATTCAGTTTGTAGAGAAAACTTGTCAGGAAAATATTTCATTAGGATTCAGGTCGGCTTGCCAGTATGTAGTTGTAGGCAGTGACTTTATTCAGTGGCGAGTCACATCCGCCACGTCGCAGTGTTGTTAAGCGGACATTTGTGGCTTTTTATAGGAAAAACGCTTGCCAGGCGAAAACCCACCACGTCCTGAAACACTGTCAGAAATCCGTTTGTTCACTAATGTAAAACTGGCAGAGCAGCTCGTCGACTGATTTAACCCTCGGATAACCGCCGTCAATTGCCTTCTAATTTCCTCTGTTAGCTGAACAGGTTATTTTTGGTCGGGGCGGCCATAATGGCTGAGGCCTATGGAGGGTTAGACCTTCGTCCTCTTCGTGTCCAGGTGAGCAAAACTTCCGTTTCTTGCTTCTAGAATTTACAGGATTATGTATACTTCGCAGGAGTATAAAGGCGTCATGTCCAGCTACCATTACTGGACGACGGTCGTGGTAGTGAGTGCATTTTTATCCACTTGTTGTACGGCCGTGTTCTATGTTTGTCCTTGGGGGTTTCTATGTCCTGTCCCAGGCACAAGCTCTTTCACATTCCGATCCCAGATCCCCAAGAAGTTCCAGACCTAGAACGACATTCGAGCAAACCGAAAATAATATTACCAGAACAGGAAGAAGGTGAGTTTATGACAAACTCATGTTGATTTCAGGTGTTGCGAATCCAAGGCAAATTTGATCGATGCGAATTCCGGGAACTACTCAAAAGGGCGGTTTCTTAGGTGTCGGAGAATGCACAATTGTATGCGGAATAGAAACACCATGAGTATGTTCCCATTCAATTTACTGATCCAGGCCAATAAGGCGGCGTATGTGGTACGTTTTCTTGCGTGATGAGTAATCTTGCGTTTCATAAGTAGATGTTGCCTGAGCTCCCCTGTGTGGATGCGCCTGATGTGAATGTTGACAAGGTGCCTACCTGTCTATTACCCACTACCTCGTCCATACTGGCTCCAGGAGACAGTTGGTCGTCGCTGGAGAGGACGGAGTGCATTGTCCTCGTGACGGTGCTAGGCTCAAAGAGTGGTTCCATGCATTCAGTGTGCAGCGGACTACGGTCCAGCCACCGTCTCGTGTACGCCTGGTGTATATGCTTTCCCAATTGGGCCGGAATGCTTCCGTACTGCTTGTTGAATGTGTGTGGGCCGGCTCCGTTGATGAAACGTGGCTCCCATCCGCATGCCTCCCGGTCTTATTCCTTCGGGTTTACACCGAATATGGGGTGTGTGGATGGAACTATGGGTGGTGCAGCGCAAGCCACCCATGGTCCCTCTGTAGGCGCAGGCGTCCTGTGACTGTCCCCATGGACATCACAGTGACAGGCAAATCCGGATACGGACGCCGCCAAATCAATTGTGTATGCGTGCGCCATGCTGAGGCTGATGTTGCATTCATGACGCTTTTTCACCGCAGTTGGGTTAAATCAACGTACACTTAAACTAGGTCATTTTAGGCTGGATAAATTTCATTCCACGTTATTTGGTTTGTTCTGTCTACTTGAATAATCTTCCATTAACTGCTCACGTTGCTTAGGCTAATGGCGCTTATTTTCGGTAACTTCGTTGCGTCTGTTGCATTTTTACGTAACATGTGGAGCGTTTTACTTATCGCGGATTCATTTGCTGAGCAACCTACGTCGTATGTTAATCTAGCGAAGAGTTAGGTCACTGTCTCTGTATGCTTTATTGGATTTATTTTATTGCATTTGTCGTTTCAAATGTTTGGCTGTTGCTTGGTACCCCCAGTGTGGCTGCGTTTTATGTGCATGTTGACCAAGTGCCTACCAGTCTTTTACCCACTAGCACGTCCATACTGGCTTCAAGAGACCGTTGGCCGTTGCTGGATGGGTCGGGGTGCGGGGTTTCCGTGGTCGCGCTTGGCTCGAAGAACGGTTCCTTGCGCTCAGTGTGGAGCGGAATGCGGTCCAGCCACCGCCTTGTATGCGCTTGATCCCCAAATACAGGGTACTTGTGTGTGCCGGTGTAGGAGTGTGGGTCGGCTCCTTTGATGAAACGTGGCTTCAATACACGCCTCCCTGTCTTATTCCTTCGGGTTTACACTGGATATGGGGTGTGCGGTTAGAGCCATGGGCAGTGCAGCGCAAGCCACCCATGGTCGCACTGTAGCGCAGGCGTCCTGTGGATGGACAAAGTGACAGGCAAATCTGCAACCGGATGCCGCCAACCATTGTATGAATAAAGACATGTGTTTTGCATGAGCCACAGCATTTTTGACTGGTTATAATCGTCAGGAATGTAAGCATAAGCAAAAGGTCTATGGGTTGGAAAGCGCTCCGGATATCCACAGGGCTGTGACTTTAGTTTGGGGTGAGACACATCCGCCACTGCTCAGTGTTGATCAACACACATTTGTGGCTTTTGTAAAAAGAAGGTTCACCAGGTGAGAACCCACCACATTCATCCTCGGAAAAATATCTTCCATTACTGTTAACACAGTTGGACTAAAACTGTATCACTGTGCGTAAAATCGCCCTCAAGTGCGTAAAATTACTTCCATATACAGAAACATGATGGTAATACTGGTCGTTCGAAATTTGTCCGGATTGGGACTACCTTTGTTTGCTCTTCGAAAAACGGCTGAAGCGGTGCCCTATACCCGGGTACAAATGTCTATTGCTTTTACCGCATATTTATGACCACCGCATGAATGTAAACGTACGCATTCTCCGGCACCCTATATAATTACCAGCTAAATAAAAGCTCAGCTTAGCCTCTGCTTTAGCTCTAAGGACTTTTCAAGCGCTGTACCTTTCGTTTAACGTCGTTCAAAAACGGAGGCAAAAATTTTCATAACGGCTGTTTTAGTATACCGCACTTTAACAAAAGTTGAACAACACGCTACCGTTGCAGCGTTTTCGTACAAAGGAGGATACTCTTTAATTGGTCCATAACGCCAGAAAGTAAGAACACTTTTTATAAGTCAAAGGCACCTAGCGTAAATGTCATGGTTAGGTTAACACGATGTTGTGTCTAGGTTGTGTCTCAAAAGCTTAAGCACCTATGCGATGCTCCCATTGAAGTTATGAACGGAAAGGATCGTCTGTCCAAAGGATGTCCTCCGAAGAGAAAGGTAATCTCCGCTGATCTGGGTGTAAGCAATTGCGAATATTAGTGCTAGTAATAAATAAATAAATTAATGGTACATTTTCAGTAGAACGAGGCACGCCTGTGAAGGCGCGATCAAATATGCACACAAGCACAGTTGCTTCGGAATAGTAAACCCTTTCGGCTTAATGAAAGACATAACGGAAATGCTGTAGAGAATACGAGTGAGCATTTCGTCAGGTAATAATCCGACCAAAAATAGGATGGCGCTGGGGCGCGTGCAAAAGACTGTTGTGTCCATAATCCAGTTCCGCGTGATTTCGCCAAGCAGAAACCTGTGTGCACAGGAGCAGAAGCAACATTTCGGTGCAGTCGACGTCCATTAAAAACGGACCATTCGGCGCTCCATCAAAGTATTCTCCGCCTTAAAAGCGGTTCCACGCGTTGTAGGTAGAAGTCAGCCGACTGCGTCAGCTTGAAACGTTCAGCTGTGGCTTTATTCAGTGGCCAGTCACCTCCGTCACGTTGCGGTGTTGTTAAGCAGACATTTGTGGCTTTTAATACCGAGAATACTTAAAAGGCGAAAACCCACCAAATCCTGCAACGCTGCAGCTGCTTCAGTTGAAGAGTAATGCACGCCGGCGATGCATCTTACCAACTGCTTTTGAACTCTATTACTCGTAGTCGGTTGACGGCCAAATTGCTTCCTTGATTGACCAAGTAGCCTGGTAATGATCCAGCAACAGTAGTTGAAACTGTGCAAAGATGCAAAGGGTTGTAGAGTCGAATGATGAGTGGGGCAGTTGAGTGAAAACCCTGTTAATACAACTGGCTTCTTCTGTTAGATTAGTGTCCAGTTGCGCGGACAATGTCAAGTTAGCATGCTGGACTTATCATGGGGATGGTAAGGGCAGTTGTTTCTTGTGGCCAAATTCGTCCACAACAGGCAAAATGCTATTCCTTTGCCCAATGCAGGATCGTTACGAATTCCTTACTCCGCTAAAAAGGATCTGAAGTCTTTAGAATGTAAGTACTGATTGGGGATAATTGTCCCCATCACCAAGTAAAAACTCCATGGAAGGCCGTCGGAAAGCCATTGAGTAGAACCCCATTGAGAAGCAGCAAAGCTTTTCTTGAAATGACATCGGAAAAGTTTCAGTTGAATGGAGAATCAGAATAAGCTTCCGGAACTGTAAGGCACTTGAAGCAATTTTTGAACGCCGGTGTGAATAAGCAAAGCTATCTGTGACCGTGGAGATATCCAAGACAGAATGCTTTGATTTCCTTCGTGGAACAGGGGATAAGTGTAAACCTATCATTCCAGGTGAGTAAACTGTGATACTGGCAGTACGATGCGAGCTAAACCTAGTGGATAAACCATCTTAATTTGGCCCATGTAAATGGAAATCTGGGGAAAAGTAGGCAAAGGACAAGAGGCAGCCAAACAGACAGACGGCAATGAAGCAAGAAGCACTATCAAAAGGCTGATGGCATGCAACTGTACCTATGATACTCTAAAACTTATGTACTTTGCTTAGTCTACATGATTTCCAGGCAGGTTCTTTACATCACGTCGCTGGCGTGGCTCAGGCTGCAACTACTATGTAGGACGATAACACTGCATGCGCAGGGTCAAGACACTGCTATACCAAATCAAGTTTATATAATTAAATTAGTAATACGATTGTCGTAGAGAAACGTAGATAAACAGACGATGATGGCAGCAGTCCGAATGCAAGTGGCAGATAGTTAAAATTAAAGCAAACTAGATACATACGGAAAGCGGGAGCAAAATGCACGTAAAGCGACGTTCCATGCAGAGATGCAAATGCAGCGAATTGTGCGCGGAACAGAGGAATGAGGACAGCAACGGGCAAAATACCAAAGTTTGAAAGCCGTAAGCATATAGAAAACAGGGTCATAAGGGAAGAAAATGCAGCATGGCGAATGAACGGTTCGCTGAGCTT
>OX104064.1:27495438-27887353 GCA_944474145.2 Dicrocoelium dendriticum
CACTGCGGAGCACCACAAGGACAAATTCTACTCCCTACAGTGTACCCATGCAAGGAAATTTGGTGTTCAGTGCAGCGCACCCAACCGTAGCCCCATTTGTATTAATTTAGGGGCTCACTGTAAATAAATAATTAACTAAACTGCTATGCTCGACAACGCGAGGCACCCCTTCGGCAGGCCTGATCAAGTTAAGCTAGTATAGTGTGCCAAAAAATATACAAATATACATGTTTGGCATGCTAGTGAATGTGTGTATGGGTGTATATACGTATGTAATTGTGTATGCGTGGGTTGGCGTACATGGGTCGCGTTAAATCCTGGGTACCAAGCGGTTGCTGCTCATAATATTCCACACTCGTTCGAACATTGGATCGAACGATTGGGTGTAGTGATCAACAATTATCCCTGGAATTCATATACTCTACAACCCTACCTCGCTTTGGAATGCAGTTTGGAAAATCGGTGTTCAAGACCCAACAACGTATGTTGCAGGTGTACACATGTTGGCTCGTCCGTGTAAGCTGAATAATCCCGGCAAGTCACTGACTAGCGATTAACTTGCTGAAGTTAATGCTACATGTTCTGTTTCATATATTAGTCACAATAATGACTGTAGCTATATTTCCAGCTGAACATCGCTCATACTGAAGTTAGGATAAGTCAGCTATTATCGAGATAAGGTGTGGAAATGCAAACGTTCCTTCGACAATTTAAATTAGAAATGACCAATCATGTAGATTGACTTAAAAGTAGATTAGTCCAACTATGGTGTTACGGCAGTGTTTAAATAAATATTTAATTGGAAAATACCTTCAGCACAGAAACAATTGATTTGTTGCAAAGAATAGCTGCAACTCAGATGTATGCTGACCGTTTGTTAGTAAATTGTAAGTGGTAAAATTATGATGAGAAATCCAGTTCGCATGGGAATATCATACGTTCAGTTAACCACCTTATCTGCGCCATTTGCCGAGGCTCTTGATACCCATTATTTGTCTACCCTCATATGATTAACTATGCAACGCTCACTGTTTTCATTGCACATCACACCATGGGTACGGAGATTTACTGGTTCATTGCTTTCTCAGCCATGTCTAAGTGGTTCCATTCCAAATCCCGTCGTGAAGATATCATCATGCCCAGGTGTGCCACGCATACTCATTTGAGATATTAGATAATTAAATGTTGTGCAAGGTACTTCTTGTAAGTTTGCTAAACCAGTTGGCACACTCTTTCAAAAGCCAATGATAGAACAGGGAGCAGCGGACTTTTCCATATGTGCGTTTAGTACATTTATTTATGCATCATTCTACCTGGTAACCATACTCACGGCATTTGTTTCCGTATTCCCATATCTGTCTCAATCTATTGTTGATACCCACACTTTTGACTAAACTGAAGGCTGTCGTTTCGGTTCTCACCCGAACGCTAACTAACCACTGACAGTCGTATTGGTTACTTATAATTCTACGTGCGATTTTCTAAAACTAGAGCAATATGGCTGTTCTTCTTTCATTCAATCCAAACTCATGCACGTACGTTGTGCCATGGTTCATGACGGTTATTATTTCTTCCTCCAGTTTGTGGTAGTCCATACACAAGTGTGAACAAATGCCCGTTCGCAACACTGCAGTACTGTAACTCGAACCAAGAACCTTTGGTGTGTCAACTGATATCTCACTTTGAATGACTAAGTGGAAGCCATTTAGAAACACTTATAAGCACCACACTTCAGCCTGACAGGCACGTCATTTTCACTCGCGTAACACCATTATCTGCTGGCTCGATGTCTAAATGGGACTCGCCTACAGTACAAATCCCGCTAACATCTGTTCGTGTTTCGATACATTCCCACTTGACAGATGGGTGTTATTACCTTTCTTCTCGTGTGACACCGTGACTTATTAGGGGTTGCAATATGAAGTCAATGTATCCCATCTCAAGTGTCTCTATACGCCCCCTTGTACTGCTGCCGCCTTCAGGTAAACGCACTGAGATTCAGACAAGTCATCTAGGCTGATTCCCGGAGCCGCGACAATACGTTGTAACATCCGAATCGAAATGCATGGGCATAGGTAGTATTCTAGACACTGATGGATTGGTTGAGATATGTTAGCGGTCCGAACGAATGACCAGGGGGAAATAAATAGTAACACATGACGGACTGCTTGGTGGTTCTACCTCCCTGTTGATTCTCGCTTACCTCGGACAACAGACGCTTAGAACCGGCTCTGGTTTTATCTTACGACACGGATAGCCTGCAGTGGACATAATCGCACCATTTCCCTTCTAATTTGAAAATTTGCTTACGCTATCTACGTCATTCATTTTGGTGTCATCCTTATTCCATATACCGCATGTAAGTCGGGCTTGGGTACAGTTTCATTCTAGTATGCTTAACTACCGACTTGGTGCAATGTGGTATCTTTATTGTACCTGCATAGAACGGATAAGCCACAGGTAACGTAACGTTTTAAGGCTTATTTAACTTGGTTGTATTTCGCGATTACTCCACAGGTTGCTCATTACGATATTGTACTCATCATGATCTACGCTATGCTATTCTTGCTACCTCCGCAAGCGGCGTCTAGCATGTTTACATATCGAGAGTGAGCTATGACATCTACATTTTCGTATAATTATTCGGCCGTGATTTTCATATCATTATGTCAGGTCCATGGTATTGCTAACCATAACTGTAGTTTGACTAGCTACTCAATGCTAACTTGCATGATGCTTAGAGAGCCGGTGCATCGCAGAATAATGGTTCAGTCCATCCATGAGCTCATTCGTAATTGATGTGAGTGCGGTATTTCCGAGCGATTTGTGTGCTTGCTACGGATCAATGCTAGGGTGGCAAATTATTGTGTATGTTTCCAGTTCGATGGATACGTTTGAATCAAAAGATTATCATCGCTTGGCCGTTTACAGTACGCATAAAATGTCAAATTTGACATTTGTAACACAATGCTCAACGATTGTCCTTCGTGTGACAACTTTGGATTATGCATTCGAAGAGAAATTGCCCTAGCAAACCTGTCAAGTGAACAATCCCGACAATTAACCGACTAGCGATTATCACGATATTGCCATTCCATGTTCCACTCCGAAGGCTAGTGAAGAGAGTGAGTATAGTTATAGTTCCAGTTATCCCTCAGCCATACTGAATTTACCGGGGGGCCTATGAAAACACACGTATTAACCGGATGGAAGGCAGACGTGCAGAGACGCCTACCAGAAGTTGCATTGCACATGACCAATCTTTTGAATGGATTCAGTAAAAGGTTGCATCTAACGGGAATGGTACGTCAGTGTGTTATTATATAACATCGGAAATGAATCGGCGCATAGGGACAATGGTTTTATGAGTACCGAATGGGCTGCACCTGGAACGTATGATATAGACCGTTAGCAAATAGCTTATGGCCACAGTAGAGTACAGGTGGTTAGGTATAAACGGTTGAGTACTTGGCATTTGCACAATAAATGTGAACACTGTTTGGAAAGTCGCATGTTTGACAGTGAGCAGCGGGACTTAGTTGATGTCACTTGTCAATACCAAAGGTTGCGCATCAATCGCTCTTTGAGTAGGTGCACATACCTCGGGCAGCACATGACCGAACCGGTCGGAGACACAGAGAGACAGAAGTGGACACTGTATCTCATTCGCATGCTGTGTAATCTCCCACATCAGTTACTCAAACCAGACTGTACATGTAGAGGGCAACACCTAAGTGCACACTATTTCATTGTACCAATAGTCTAGTCATCATTCTACCTAGCAGTTGCTTTACTATTGCCACATCGGATCCCTTCAAATATGGATGCCCAAGATTTAAGGCAGTCACGTCTAAATGTAGAAGAAAATATCAACAGTTCGTATAGGGTAGTTATTCTCATACCTGCAAAAGTGGTTTTTAGCCTGACCTCCAAACGAAACCCATACACGTTTGTCGTACCATTGATGATGATGTCTAATGTGTCTCTATCCAGTTTGGGACAGCTCACACTTAAGTTTGGAGAAACGCATGTACATATCACGCGTTCGAAATGCCATTGGACACAGATGACGCCAATCTCTCTCTCTCTATATATATGTATATGTATACCGAATGAATTCCACGAGGATCTTCATACCGCTTTTGAATATATATAGTATATTCTCGAATTTCCGAGACACACCTGACCAGGCATGATCAACGTTTACAAGCAATTTATGTTTCGCAACAAACACGTTGCTATGTATGTAATCGGCAGTAAGCCGAAAGTTGTCCAAGCTTTGGAAATTGTAAAATTAATCTTGAGGTATAAATTCGTCAAAACATGACGACAAGTTGGGTTCTAATGGGCGTAGTGTAAACAGGCTGTGCATTCAGTTTGTAGAGAAAACTTGTCAGGAAAATATTTCATTAGGATTCAGGTCGGCTTGCCAGTATGTAGTTGTAGGCAGTGACTTTATTCAGTGGCGAGTCACATCCGCCACGTCGCAGTGTTGTTAAGCGGACATTTGTGGCTTTTTATAGGGAAAACGCTTGCCAGGCGAAAACCCACCACGTCCTGAAACACTGTCAGAAATCCGTTTGTACACTAATGTAAAACTGGCAGAGCAGCTCGTCGACTGATTTAACCCTCGGTTAACCGCCGTCAATTGCCTTCTAATTTCCTCTGTTAGCTGAACAGGTTATTTTTGGTCGGGGCGGCCATAATGGCTGAGGCCTATGGAGGGTTAGACCTTCGTCATCTTCGTGTCCAGGTGAGCAAAACTTCCGTTTCTTGCTTCTAGAATTTACAGGATTATGTATACTTCGCAGGAGTATAAAGGCGTCATGTCCAGCTACCATTACTGGACGACGGTCGTGGTAGTGAGTGCATTTTTATCCACTTGTTGTACAGCCGTGTTCTATGTTGGTCCTTGGGGGTTTCTATGTCCTGTCCCAGGCATAAGCTCTTTCACACTCCGATCCCAGATCCCAAGAAGTTTCAGACCTAGAACGACATTCGAGCAAACCGAAATAATAATACCAGAACAGGAAGAAGGTGAGTTTATGACAAACTCATGTTGATTTCAGGTGTTGCGAATCCAAGGCAAATTTGATCGATGCGAATTCCGTGAACTACTCAAAAGGGCGGTTTCTTAGGTGTCGGAGAATGCACAATTGTATGCGGAATACAAACACCATGAGTATGTTCCCATTCAATTTACTAATCCAGGCCAATAAGGCGGCGTATGTGGTACGTTTTCTTGCGTGATGAGTAATCTTGCGTTTCAAAAGTAGATGTTGTCTGAGATCCCCTGTGTGGATGCGCCTGAGGTGAATGTTGACAAGGTGCCTACCTGTCTATTACCCACTACCTCGTCCATACTGGCTCCAGGAGACAGTTGGTCGTCGCTGGAGAGGACGGAGTGCATTGTCCTCGTGACGGTGCTAGGCTCATAGAATGGTTCCATGCATTCAGTGTGCAGCGGACTACGGTCCAGCCACCGTCTCGTGTACGCCTGGTGTATATGATTTCCCAATTAGGCCGGAATGCTTCCGTACTGCTTGTTGAATGAGTGTGGGCCGGCTCCGTTGATGAAACGTGGCTCCCATCCGCATGCCTCCCGGTCTTATTCCTTCGGGTTTACACCGAATATGGGGTGTGTGGATGGAACTATGGGTGGTGCAGCGCAAGCCACCCATGGTCCCTCTGTAGGCGCAGGCGTCCTGTGACTGTCCCCATGGACGTCACAGTGACAGGCAAATCCGGATACGGACGCCGCCAAATCAATTGTGTATGCGTGCGCCATGCTGAGGCTGATGTTGCATTCATGACGCTTTTTCACCGCAGTTGGGTTAAACCAACGTACACTTAAACTAGGTCATTTTAGGCTGGATAAATTTCATTCCACGTTATTTGGTTTGTTCTGTCTACCTGAATAATCTTCCATTAACTGCTCACGTTGCTTAGGCTAATGGCGCTTATTTTCGGTAACTTCGTTGCGTCTGTTGCATTTTTACGTAACATGTGGAGCGTTTTACTTATCGCGGATTCATTTGCCGAGCAACCTACGTCGTATGTTAATCTAGCGAAGAGTTAGGTCACTGTCTCTGTATGCTTTATTGGATTTATTTCATTGCATTTGTCGTTTCAAATGTTTGGCTGTTGCTTGGTATCCCCAGTGTGGCTGCGTTTTATGTGCATGTTGACCAAGTGCCTACCAGTCTATTACCCACTAGCACGTCCATACTGGCTTCAGGAGACCGTTGGCCGTTGCTGGATGGGTCGGGGTGCGGGGTCCCCGTGGTCGCGCTTGGCTCGAAGAACGGTTCCTTGCGCTCAGTGTGGAGCGGAATGCGGTCCAGCCACCGCCTTGTATGCGCTTGATCCCCAAATACAGGGTACTTGTGTGTGCCGGTGAAGGAGTGTGGGTCGGCTCCTTTGATGAAACGTGGCTTCAATACACGCCTCCCTGTCTTATTCCTTCGGGTTTACACTGGATATGGGGTGTGCGGTTAGAGCCATGGGCAGTGCAGCGCAAGCCACCCATGGTCGCACTGTAGCGCAGGCGTCCTGTGGATGGACAAAGTGACAGGCAAATCTGCAACCGCATGCCGCCAACCATTGTATGAATAAAGACATGTGTTTGTGCATGAGCCACAGCATTTTTGACTGGTTATAATCGTCAGGAATGTAAGCATAAGCAAAAGGTCTATGGGTTGGAAAGCGCTCCGGATATCCACAGGGCTGTGGCTTTAGTTTGGGGTGAGACACATCCGCCACTGCTCAGTGTTGATCAACACACATTTGTGGCTTTTGTAGGAAGAAGGTTCACCAGGTGAGAACCCACCACATTCATCCTCGGAAAAATATCTTCCATTACTGTTAACACAGTTGGACTAAAACTGTATCACTGTGCGTAAAATCGCCCTCAAGTGCGTAAAATTACTTCCATATACAGAAACATGATGGTAATACTGGTCGTTCGAAATTTGTCCGGATTGGGACTACCTTTGTTTGCTCTTCGAAAAACGGCTGAAGCAGTGCCCTATACACGGGTACAAACGCCTATTGCTTTTACCGCATATTTATGACCACCGCATGAATGTAAACGTACGCATTCTCCGGCACCCTATATAATTACCAGCTAACTAAAAGCTCAGCTTAGCCTCTGCTTTAGCTCTAAGGACTTTTCAAGCGCTGTACCTTTCGTTTAACGTCGTTCAAAAACGGAGGCAAAGATTTTCATAACGGCTGTTTTAGTATACCGCACTTTAACAAAAGTTGAACAACACGCTACCGTTGCAGCGTTTTCGTACAAAGGAGGATACTCTTTAATTGGTCCATAACGCCAGAAAGTAAGAACACTTTTTATAAGTCAAAGGCACCTAGCGTAAATGTCATGGTTGGGTTAACACGATGTTGTGTCTAGGTTGTGTCTCAAAAGCTTAAGCACCTATGCGATGCTCCCATTGAAGTTATGAACGGAAAGGATCGTCTGTCCAAAGGATGTCCTCCGAAGAGAAAGGTAATCTCCGCTGATCTGGGTGTAAGCAATTGCGAATATTAGTGCTAATAATAAATAAATTAATTAATGGTACATTTTCAGTAGAACGAGGCACGCCTGTGAAGGCGCGATCAAATATGCACACAAGCACAGTTGCTTCGGAATAGTAAACCCTTTCGGCTTAATGAAAGACATAACCGAAATGCTGTAGCGAATACGAGTGAGCATTTCGTCAGGTAATAATCCGACCAAAAATAGGATGGCGCTGGGGCGCGTGCAAAAGACTGTTGTGTCCATAATCCAGTTCCGCGTGATTTTGCCAAGCAGAAATCTGTGTGCACAGGAGCCGAAGCAACATTTCGGTGCAGTCGACGTCCATTAAAAACGGACCATTCGGCGCTCCATCAAAGTATTCTCCGCCTTAAAAGCGGTTGCACGCGTTGTAGGTAGAAGTCAGCCGACTGCGTCAGCTTGAAACGTTCAGCTGTGGCTTTATTCAGTGGCCAGTCACCTCCGCCACGTTGCGGTGTTGTTAAGCAGACATTTGTGGCTTTTACTACCGAGAATACTTAAAAGGCGAAAACCCACCAAATCCTGCAACGCTGCAGCTGCTTCAGTTGAAGAGTAATGCACGCCGGCGATGCATCTTACCAACTGCTTTTGAACTCTATTACTCGTAGTCGGTTGACGGCCAAATTGCTTCCTTGATTGACCAAGTAGCCTGATAATGATCCAGCAACAGTAGTTGAAACTGTGCAAAGATGCAAAGGATTGTAGAGTTGAATGATGAGTGGGGCAGTTGAGTGAAAACACTGTTAATACAACTGGCTTCTTCTGTTAGATAAGTGTCCAGTTGCGCGGACAATGTCAAGCTAGCATGCTGGACTTATCATGGGGATGGTAAGGGCAGTTGTTTCTTGTGGCCAAATTCGTCCACAACAGGCAAAATGCTATTCCTTTGCCCAATGCAGGATCGTTACGAATTCCTTACTCCGCTGAAAAGGATCTGGAGTCTTTCAAATGTAAGTACTGATTGGGGATAATTGTCCCCATCACCAAGTAAAAACTCCATGGAAGGCCGTCGGAAAGCCATTGAGTAGAACCCCATTGAGAAGCAGCAAAGCTTTTCTTGAAATGACATCGGAAAAGTTTCAGTTGAATGGAGAATCAGAATAAGCTTCCGGAACTGTAAGGCACTTGAAGCAATTTTTGAACGCCGGTGTGAATAAGCAAAGCTATCTGTGACCGTGGAGATATCCAAAACAGAATGCTTTGAGTTCCTTCGTGGAACAGGGAATAAGTGTAAACCTATCATTCCAGGTGAGTAAACTGTGATACTGGCAGTACGATGCGAGCTAAACCTAGTGGATAAACCATCTTAATTTGGCCCATGTAAATGGAAATCTGGGGAAAAGTAGGCAAAGGACAAGAGGCAGCCAAACAGACAGACGGCAATGAAGCAAGAAGCATCATCAAAAGGCTGATGGCATGCAACTGTACCTATGATACTCTAAAACTTATGTACTTTGCTTAGTCTACATGATTTCCAGGCAGGTTCTTTACATCACGTCGCTGGCGTGGCTCAGGCTGCAACTACTACGTAGGACGATAACACTGCATGCGCAGGGTCAAGACACTGCTATACCAAATCGAGTTTATATAATTAAATTAGTAATACGATTGTCGTAGAGAAACGTAGATAAACAGACGATGATGGCAGCAGTCCGAATGCAAGAGGCAGATAGTTAAAATTAAAGCAAACTAGATACATACGGAAAGCGGGAGCAAAATGCACGTAAAGCAACGTTCCATGCGGAGAGGAAAATGCAGAGAATTGTGCGCGTAACAGAGGAATGAGGACAGCAACGGGCAAAATACCAAAGTTTGAAAGCCGTCAGCATTTAGAAAACAGGGTCATAAGGGAAGAAACTGCAGCATGGCGAATGAACGGTTCGCTGAGCTTGGCAATTTTGTTGCAACCGTTTCGTCACCAATCGAAGTGACATCATCAGTTCGTAGTTGAGTGGCATGCAATAGCACAGCAGTGTAGAGGAACCACGGTGAGAGTGCGCCGAGTGCGGTGTGCATGCGTTTTTATATCGTCGGGGTGGTCCGTAGAGACGAGCAATCCTATTGGCTGAGACTTCGACCCGCGTTCAGCTGGGTTGATGAGCAGATGACCTTTGGCCTTGACCCCCTGTATATCGTGGCGTTTGTCTGCTTGCTCATTTGAGTGAGTCCGGTCTCAGTACTGGTTGTCTAGTCACACGTTCCGTCGGATGCAATCGATCGAGTTGTCAGTCCCTCGCCAGTAGCGTTGCGTATACTGCGTCCAGTTCGATGTGTCGGTTGATTGAATTCGTTGTAGAGTACCACACTCCCAAAAGCTCCCTCGCATGTTTTGTGCTTCCATGTGCTAGGAACTTTACCTTCTCCAGATCGAAATGATGGCCTTCTTGCTCTTCATGCACAGAAACCAACGAGTGCGGATCATGCCTTCTGACGGCGGCCTTGTGTTCGGTGATTTGTGTACAAAGCTTTCTTCCTGTTTGTCCGACGTGGTTTTTATCGCAGTCGTTGCATTTTACCTGATAGGTGACATTGAGTTAGTCGGCTTGATTGAACTTTTCTTTGGGTCTTGAGATCAATTTCCCTAGAGTGGCACTTAGTTTGTGGGCCACGGAGATGCCACGTGACAGCAGCAACCTTCCTATGCGTTCGGTGACGTCCTTGATGTAAGGGAGCAGTATTCGTTTGTTTGCCTGCTCAGGTGACTGCTGCTGCTGTTGCTGATGCGTTCGTTTTTGAACTTATTCCGAGGAAATTTCTCGGACAACCGTTGTTCCTAAACACTAGATATAAATGAGTTTCTTCCTGTTTCCGCGATTCAGGTGTGTTGCAGTGCATTTACGCCCTTTTGAACAGGGTTTGAATGCAGCTCTTCCTGTGCTTTATCGGATAATTGCTGTGATAGTTTAATATCTGTTACGTATGTGTTTTCTTCCGATATACGCTCGTTTGCAGAGAGCCGTCAGTATTCCTAGTGACCAGTACATCAAGAATGGTAACTTGTTATCCTCCTCTAATTCAATCGTAAATTTGATATCCTCGAATGTGCTGTTGAGCAAATCGTGCGTGGCCTGTTTTCTGTTTGATTTTATGCTGACAAATTTGTCGTCCACGTACCGCATGCAGAGTTTTGGGCTGATAGATGGCATTGCGTTGCGCGTCAATTTCTTCATCACGGCATCTGCAATGAGCCTCGAAATTGGGGGTCTCACTGGTTTCCTCTCAGTTTCTGGTACACTTGTCCATCCAAGCGCAAATAAATGGTCGTGCATCGGTTCAGGAGTTCCCAAAACCTTCAGGTCGTATATTTGTCGTTGAACTTAGTTGATTCTGTGGTAGTTCGATCATGGTTCCTTTGGTCAATTCATGACCGATGGAAGTGAAGAGTGCGGTGACATCGAATGAAAGCATTATTTCGTCATCTGCTGTTCTGACACTGGGCACGTTGTTGAGGAATTGTTCAGCATTGTTGATGCTATGCTCGGATCCAGCAGTCATATGTTTCAACCTCCTCCACAAATCCTTGGCTAGTTTATATGATGTGGTTCAGGGGAGCGAGACGATTGGTCGTAGTGGGACTCCATCCTTGTGTACTTTTGGTAGCCCATAGAATAGTGCGATGTTTATATCATCAGCTTTCATTCTCCATCGCTCCGTGGCAGTGAGCTCTTGCTTTGTTTGTAGTTTCTCCAGCGTTGCGTTGATCTGGTTGACCAGTTTCGAACCTTGATCTTGATCGATCCGGCGATATGTATTTGTGTCGGATAGCACTTCTTTGGCCTTTTCAATATGCTCTGGTTTGTCCATTATCACTGTCATGCGCCGTTTGTCCGATGGTAGGATCACCATGTTCTCCTCTTTCTGTAGACTTTTGAATACATCCAATTCCTCCTTGGCTAGAGTCTGCTTGACTTTATTCCAAGTTATTACCGGGACAACGGTCTGCCGAATCTGTTGCTGGGTCTCCTCTGACAGTCCATTTGCCTTCAGTGCGTGTGCTAAGCTAGCCAAGTAGTATTTGGGGCAAGTATCATTGACGTTGAAGTTGAGCCGCTTGATAAAGACCTCCTCTTCATTTGCAGCTTGGCGGTGTGAAAGGTTTTTGATCCATCCTTCACTACTAGTGCCGCGATTCCTCTCAGTCAGTTTGTCTAACTTTGTGTGAAATACAGCCTTGCGTCCGTTCTTCGTGCTTTTAACTCGACGTTCAGTTGCGGCTTCCAGCGCTTTTCGTAGCTGTGGGTCAGTAGTATTGAGGCAATTTGTTCCGTTTTCGATTATGACTTCCTCGTATTTGCGTAGGCGGTTGTGTGCAGCTGTTATCATCAGGTTGACCATGCGTCTCCCGTATTGTCATGCTAAGTTCTAAGCGGCTGGATGGGTTAGCGCCGGTCAGTGGTTTGCATTCGCTGACAGCACATTCCTTCTCAAGCGTTCACGAAGGAAGTAGAGTTGTTCGCGTGTGCAAGCTCGTCGGCAGGCAAAGATTTCCCAACGACGAGATTTTTGTAGCGTTGTGCGCCCGAATTGGTTGATTATAGTATTGAAGCCGGGTAATTCAGCTTGTTCAGATGGCGGCTGAACCGTTCGCTGAGCTTGGCAATTTTGTTGCAACCGTTTCGTCACCACTCGAAGGGACATCATCAGTTCGTAGTTGAGTGGCATACAATAGCACAGCAGTGTAGAGGAACCACGGTGGGAGTGCGCCGAGTGCGGTGTGCATGCGTTTTTATATCGTCGGGGTGGTCCGTAGAGACGAGCAATCCTATTGGCTGAGACTTCGACCCGCGTTCAGCTGGGTTGATGAGCAGATGACCTTTGACCTTGACCCCCTGTATGTCGTGGCGTTTGTCTGCTTGCTCTTTTGAGTGAGTCCGGTCTCAGTACTGGTTGTCTAGTCACACGTTTCGTCGGATGCAATCGATCGAGTTGTCAGTCCCTCGCCAGTAGCGTTGCGTATACTGCGTCCAGTTCGATGTGTCGGTTGATTGAATTCGTTGTAGAGTACCACACACCCAAAAGCTCCCTCGCATGTTTTGTGCTTCCATGTGCTAGAAACTTTACCTTCTCCAGATCGAAATGATGGCCTTCTTGCTCTTCATGCACAGAAACCAACGAGTGCGGGTCATGCCTTCTGACGGCGGCCTTGTGTTCGGTGATTTGTGTACAAAGCTTTCTTCCTGTTTGTCCGACGTGGTTTTTATCGCAGTCGTTGCATTTTACCTGATAGGTGACATTGAGTTAGTCGGCTTGACTGAACTTTTCTTTGGGTCTTGAGATCAATTTCCCTAGAGTGGCACTTAGTTTGTGGGCCACGGAGATGCCACGTGACAGCAGCAACCTTCCTATGCGTTCGGTGATGTCCTTGATGTAAGGGAGCAGTATTCGTTTGTTTGCTTGCTCAGGTGACTGCTGCTGCTGTTGCTGATGCGTTCGTTTTTGAACTTATTCCGAGGAAATTTCTCGGACAACCGCTGTTCCAAAACACTAGATATAAATGAGTTTCTTCCTGTTTCCGCGATTCGGATGTGCTGCAGTGCATTTACGCTCTTTTGAACAGGGTTTGAATGCAGCTCTTCCTGTGCTTTATCGGATGGTTGCTGTGATAGTTAACATCTGGCACGTATGTGTTTTCTTCCGATATACGCTCGTTTGCAGAGAGCCGTCGGTTTTCCTAGTGACCAGCACATCAAAAATGGTAACTTGTTATCCTCCTCTAATTCAATCGTAAATCTGATATCCTCAAATGTGCTGTTGAGCAAATCGTGCGTGGCCTGCACTCTGTCCCGGAACAGAATACGGCCACCTCATTATATCGCGAACCTTTATGAAAGTTCCCAGTGGCGTTGTCAAAACGTAACACAGCACAAATTTTGAGCTTTAAGTACGTAACCGTACAAAACTGAGCACGCCTTTTCTGGGGTGTTAGTTCTAACAGCGTGGATACCCGTTGTCTTCCAACATTGGGTGGTGTAACCACATGTGCTTTGTCCAACGGCAGTGCACTTTACGCAGTGGAATTATCCCAGATGTTGCGCAGTCTACTTCCTTAAAATCCTCAAAACTTACGGCTTTTTGAAAGTTTAAAAGAATACCTGCAAACACAGTAACTCATAATAGTGTAGCGGGAACGAAGCAGCAAGAGATCACAACCATTATTGCTTGCGAACACAGCTCCCACAAGCTGTGCGCAAGTGAGCGTTAATCCAGCATGTTTCCGTCTTATAACAAAATACAAATTTTACGTCATAACTTGTCACTTTCGTGCCCGTTGGTCTGCAGCTTAAGAGGTCTTGGTTTGCTGTCAGACCCCGCGGCTTTGCTGCTGATGCCCGCATTCGCAGCAGCCCGCAGTTGTTCTAAACCCTTTATTGGCTTGCTTTCAGTTGCGTGATTAGGCTTATGGTTACTCATGGGTGCACCGACGGAGGTGTATCTGTCTGATTTATTGGCTTATGTACACATCCTTGTGCTGTACGCTTTGGCTGAAATCCGTTCCCGTTCGTTGCTTGCGTTCCGCTCTCCACTTCTATGGTTGGGTTGAGGTTGCGCCGTTGGATCCTGGTCCTGATTTCTGCACTACTTTCGGTCTTCGCTAGTTCTAGTAGCTTTTAAGTCTCCTGTGTAATCGCCGTTTCCCGCCTCACTACAATCGCACAGCACACGCTGTTTCCTCTTTACTTCACGGACAACAACACAGTTCTCTATGCTTACGGTAGAAACGTAGCTGTCAACGTAACAACCTGTACTTCCGAATAAACTGCCAAGCACGTGCTAACAGCCGCAGACTTCTCAACACCTAAATGATACAGCATGCGGAAGCTCAGTAGGGCAGCCGAATATTACCCCATAAAAAGGATGTGGCACTAACCTGTGGTTGCACGCAAACATGAAATCGTGCTCAAAATCTCCTCCTCATGGTTTATGATGCACTTGACACTGCACCTAGAGCTGCCGTCCTGAGATACGCGCCGTTTTTCATCCCTGGCAAAAATTAAGGTAGCAACTGATACCATCAAAATAAGAAGCATTGGCCCAACGGGTGTATAATAAAGAATGCATATAAATAAGGGAGTGGTAGATATTTTGTGAGCCACAGAGATGCCACGTGACAGCAGCAACCTTCCTATGCGTTCGGTGATGTCCTTGATGTAAGGGAGCAGTATTCGTTTGTTTGCTTGCTCAGATGACTGCTGCTGCTGTTGCTGATGCGTTCGTTTTTGAACTTATTCCGAGGAAATTTCTCGGACAACCGTTGTTCCAAAACACTAGATATAAATGAGTTTCTTCCTGTTTCCGCGATTCGGCTGTGTTGCAGTGCATTTACGCTCTTTTGAACAGGGTTTGAATGCAGCTCTTCCTGTGCTTTATCGGATGATTGCTGTGATAGTTTAATATCTGTTACGTATGTGTTTTCTTCCGATATACGCTCGTTTGCAGAGAGCCGTCAGTATTCCTAGTGACCAGTACATCAAAAATGGTAACTTGTTATCCTCCTCTAATTCAATCGTATATTTGATATCCTCGAATGTGCTGTTGAGCAAATCGTGCGTGGCCTGTTTTCTGTTTGATTTTATGCTGACAAATTTGTCGTCCACGTACCGCATGCAGAGTTTTGGGCTGATAGATGGCATTGCGTTGCGCGTCAATTTCTTCATCACGGCATCTGCAATGAGCCTCGAAATTGGGGGTCTCACTGGTTTCCTCTCAGTTTCTGGTACACTTGTCCATCCAAGCGCAAATAAATGGTCGTGCATCGGTTCAGGAGTTCCCAAAACTTTCAGGTCGTATATTTGTCGTTGAACTTAGTTGATTCTGTGGTAGTTCGATCATGGTTCCTTTGGTCAATTCATGACCGATGGAAGTGAAGAGTGCGGTGACATCGAATGAAAGCATTATTTCGTCATCTGCTGTTCTGACACTCGGCACGTTGTTGAGGAATTGTGCAGCATTGTTGATGCTATGCTCGGATCCAGCAGTCATATGTTTCAACCTCCTCCACAAATCCTTGGCTAGTTTATATGATGTGGTTCCGGGGAGCGAGACGATTGGTCGTAGTGGGACTCCATCCTTGTGTACTTTTGGTAGCCCATAGAATAGTGCGATGTTTATATCATCAGCTTTCATTCTCCATCGCTCCGTGGCAGTGAGCTCTTGCTTTGTTTGTAGTTTCTCCAGCGTTTCGTTGATCTGGTTGACCAGTTTCGAACCTTGATCTTGATCGATCCGGCGATATGTATTTGTGTCGGATAGCACTTCTTTGGCCATTTCAATATGCTCTGGTTTGTCCATTATCACTGTCATGCGCCGTTTGTCCGCTGGTAGGATCACCATGTTCTCCTCTTTCTGTAGACGTTTGAATACATCCAATTCCTCCTTGGCTAGAGTCTGCTTGACTTTATTCCAAGTTATTACCGGGACAACGGTCTGCCGAATCTGTTGCTGGGTCTCCTCTGACAGTCCATTTGCCTTCAGTGCGTGTGCTAAGCTAGCCAAGTAGTATTTGGGGCAAGTATCATTGACGTTGAAGTTGAGCCGCTTGATAAAGACCTCCTCTTCATTTGCAGCGTGGCGGTGTGAAAGGTTTTTGATCCATCCTTCACTACTAGTGCCGTGATTCCTCTTAGTCAGTTTGTCTAACTTTGTGTGAAATACAGCCTTGCGTCCGTTCTTCGTGCTTTTAATTCGACGTTCAGTTGCGGCTTCCAGCGCTTTTCGTAGCTGTGGGTCAGTAGTATTGAGGCAATTTGTTCCGTTTTCGATTATGACTTCCTCGTATTTGCGTAGGCGGTTGTGTGCAGCTGTTATCATCAGGTTGACCATGCGTCTTCCGTATTGTCATGCTAAGTTCTAAGCGGCTGGATGGGTTAGCGCCGGTCAGTGGTTTGTATTCGCTGACAGCACATTCCTTCTCAAGCGTTCACGAAGGAAGTAGAGTTGTTCGCGTGTGCAAGCTTGTCGGCAGGCAAAGATTTCCCAACGACGAGATTGTTGTAGCGTTGTGCGCCCGAATTGGTTGGTTATAGTATTGAAGCCGGGTAATTCAGCTTGTTCAGATGGCGGCTGAACCGTTCGCTGAGCTTGGCAATTTTGTTGCAACCGTTTCGTCACCACTCGAAGGGACATCATCAGTTCGTAGTTGAGTGGCATGCAATAGCACAGCAGTGTAGAGGAACCACAGTGAGAGTGCGCCGAGTGCGGTGTGCATGCGTTTTTATATCGTCGGGGTTGTCCGTAGAGACGAGCAATCCTATTGGCTGAGACTTCGACCCGCGTTCAGCTGGGTTGATGAGCAGGTGACCTTTGACCTTAACCCCCTGTATATCGTGGCGTTTGTCTGCTTGCTCCTTTGAGTGAGTCCGGTCTCAGTACTGGTTGTCTAGTCACACGTTCCGTCGGATGCAATCGATCGAGTTGTCAGTCCCTCGCCAGCAGTGTTGCGTATACTGCGTCCAGTTCGATGTGTCGGTTGATTGAATTCGTTGTAGAGTACCACACTCCCAAAAGCTCCCTCGCATGTTTTGTGCTTCCATGTGCTTGAAACTTTACCTTCTCCAGATCGAAATGATGGCCTTCTTGCTCTTCATGCACAGAAACCAACGAGTGCGGATCATGCCTTCTGACGGCAGCCTTGTGTTCGGTGATTTGTGTACAAAGCTTTCTTCCTGTTTGTCCGACGTGGTTTTTATCGCAGTCGTTGCATTTTACCTGATAGGTGACATTGAGTTAGTCGGCTTGATTGAACGTTTCTTTGGGTCTTGAGATCAATTTCCTTAGAGTGGCACTTAGTTTGTGGGCCACAGAGATGCCACGTGACAGCAGCAACCTTCCTATGCGTTCGGTGACGTCCTTGATGTAAGGGAGCAGTATTCGTTTGTTTGCTTGCTCAGGTGACTGCTGCTGCTGTTGCTGATGCGTTTGCTTTTGCACTTATTCCGAGGAAATTTCTCGGACAACCGCTGTTCCTAAACACTAGATATAAATGAGTTTCTTCCTGTTTCCGCGATTCGGCTGTGCTGCAGTGCATTTACGCTCTTTTGAACAGGGTTTGAATGCAGCTCTTCCTGTGCTTTATCGGATGGTTGCTGTGATAGTTAACATCTGGCACGTATGTGTTTTCTTCCGATATACGCTCGTTTGCAGAGAGCCGTCGGTATTCCTAGTGACCAGCACATCAAAAATGGTAACTTGTTATCCTCCTCTAATTCAATCGTAAATTTGATATCCTCGAATGTGCTGTTGAGCAAATCGTGCGTGGCCTGCACTCTGTCCCGGAACAGAATACGGCCACCTCATTATATCGCGAACCTTTATGAAAGTTCCCAGTGGCGTTGTCAAAACGTAACACAGCACAAATTTTGAGCTTTAAGTACGTAACCGTACAAAACTGAGCATGCCTTTTCTGGGGTGTTAGTTCTAACAGCGTGGATACCCGTTGTCTTCCAACATTGGGTGGTGTAACCATATGTGCTTTGTCCAACGGCAGTGCACTTTACGCAGTAGAATTATCCCAGATGTTGCGCAGTCTACTTCCTTAAAATCCTCAAAACTTACGGCTTTTTGAAAGTTTAAAAGAATACCTGCAAACCCAGTAACTCATAATAGTGTAGCGGGAACGAAGCAGCAAGAGATCACAACCATTATTGCTTGCGAACACAGCTCCCACAAGCTGTGCGCAAGTGAGCGTTAATCCAGCATGTTTCCGTCTTATAACAAAATACAAATTTTACGTCATAACTTGTCACTTTCGTGCCCGTTGGTCTGCAGCTTAAGAGGTCTTGGTTTGCTGTCAGACCCCGCAGCTTTGCTGCTGATGCCCGCATTCGCAGCAGCCCGCAGTTGTTCTAAACCCTTTATTGGCTTGCTTTCAGTTGCGTGATTAGGCTTATGGTTACTCATGGGTGCACCGACGGAGGTGTATCTGTCTGATTTATTGGCTTATGTACACATCCTTGTGCTGTACGCTTTGGCTGAAATCCGTTCCCGTTCGTTGCTTGCGTTCCGCTCTCCACTTCTATGGTTGGGTTGAGGTTGCATTGTCGGATCCTGGCGCTGATGTCTGCACTCGTTTCAGGCCTCGCTAGTTCTAGTAGTGTTGTGTATTCTCTCAGCATTCTTGGCATCTATTCTAAACAAATATTTGCACACAGCCCATGCACCCGCACACACAGCTTCCAATTCTCTGCTTCCCTATTTGTTCGTCATTATCCTTGCGACACCCTAATGTTCTCTCCCAGTTAGACATTGATCAGTTTACAGCAGTCTGTTTCCGGTAGTGACCTTTTAGTGCACAACGCTGGCGTCGCGCCTTACGAACCTACGCCACGGAATTACATCCTCCTGCAGTTTGCTTTTCTGATCCGACCTTGCGTCCTACCGAAATTGGAAAACCTCGTTTACAAACTATCTTACCTACTACCTGCGGCTGCTAACTACACTGAAGTCCAGAAACTGAAGCTACTCAGACACCTACTTCGTGATGAGGGACAACGTCAATTTGATGCTTTAGAGCTGCAGTCACAAGATACCTTACCGAAAGCGCTGGAGGTGCTGAACAAATCATGGGGACAGCGTGCAAATCTATTCATGGCTCGCCTCAAATTCGGCCGACTTACACAGGAACCATCGGAAACTTTAGACGGTTTCGTTGATCGCCTGATTCGCGGTGTACGACCCTGCGAGTATTCAACCATACCGAAAAATAGAATCAATGGCGTAATGCTAGTGCAGCAGTTGATTAGTGGTATCACCAACAACCGAATTCGGGAATGCCTACTTTTCGAAGACGCTTCCAAATTGACTTGGGATAAGGCTGTGGAATTAACTCGTCTCAAAACATACACGGCAGAACAGTTGCGACGTTTCGCCACCCACGCAGACATACAGGAGGTTGCCAAGATCCATCGCTCGCCAACCGAATTCCAATCCCCACAGAAATGCTTCCGCTGCGGCAGCCTCCAGCATAAAGCCAATTTTACCAAGTGCCCTGCCTTAGAAATGGATTGTAAAAAGTGCGGTAAGCGTAGACATTTTGCTCGTTGTTGTCGTTTAGCACGCATTTCTCAGTTGATTCCTACAGATTCCGTTGCTAATCAACAGTTACAGTCCTCTGAAAATGTATTTTCCATTGATAACGCAAGCACTGTCTAACTATCTTTCCAATTGTCCAGAGCCTAAACTACCTATGCCTGACATTCGTGCTGTTACAGGTTTTGCACACGATAGAATAACACATGTTGACATGAAACTTGATTCAGCTTCTCCTATCACTATAGTACTGAGTAGTTTTTATGACATTCACCTAAATGGCATGCCTATACATGCTTTAGTCTATCGAATTGACAGTTATACGAACGCCCCGGTAGAAATAAGAGGATTTGTGGTAATTGTTTTGCAACTTGGCGCGGTGAAACTATCAGTTGCTGTGTACGTTATCCGCGGAACTAACCGTCCCTTACTCGGACGCAACGCTATGGTTGCACTGGCAGTCCCGCCGTCCCTAGCTCGTATGCGTATCGTGGCAATTAACCTATCAGACCTACAGATACAGTACCAGAAATTAATCGAACAAACAATAGGGCGCGCTCCGTCCTCTGTTCACCGCATATGTCTGAAGCAGAATGCTAAACCGGTAGCTATTGCTTATCCGCGTCCAATTCCTTTGGCCAGAAGTGAGGCTGTTTCGTTAACATTACGGCAGATGATTGCAGATGATCTCATTGAACCCATTAACTGTTCTGAATGGGTCTACACTATGGTTACAGTCCTCAAGAAGGACGGTACAGTAAGAATATGCAATGACCTGCAGGCCCTAACTCGACAAATCGTGGTAAAAAAGTTTGTGCTTCCAACCGCGGATAAACTAATAGTCAAACACGCTGGCGCCCGATATTTTTCAAAATTGGACCTTAAGAAGGCTTTCTTCCACATGCGTCTATTTAAGGCGTCTAGACCGCTGACCGCGTTTCTCACTATGGACGGACTTTCAGTACAAAGTCTTGCCAATAAACTTGAGTTCAGCTCCAGCAGCTTGGCAAAAGTTTATGGTTCACTCATTTGCCAATTTACTTGGTCAAATAAATAAACAAATAAATAAAGTTTTTATTCTCGACAAGGCGAGGCACGCCTTTACAGGCATGATCATTATGATAACAATGCGCGGTCAAGAATGTGCAAGAATACGTTATGTTTGCCGTACCAGTGTATGTTTATGTAGGGGGTATGTAATTATGTAGCTGTGCGTGTAAGGGTGTGTAACTGTGAGGTTCCTGTTTGTAACTGTGCTGCTCTAATTTTCACTCTCATATCGTCGGCAATGCTCGAGTAGAAGATGGATGTCCGTGCGTTGGAAAGGATTATTCGGATACCCACGGGGCAGTGACTTTATTTTGTGGCGAGTCACGACCGCCACGTCGCAGTGTTGTTAAGCAGACATTTGTGGCTTTTTATAGGGAGAACGCTTGTCAGGCGAAAACCCACCACGTCCTGGAACACTGCCGCCGAACTATTTGCTGGAACGGGTCAAACCCGCACCACCCAGCTGGCACCACGAGGAGGTTGTTCGGCTAGCCAGCCATGGACGACATCTGCGTATTAGGTAGGACTCCAGAAGAACATGATTCACGACTGCATGATGTGTTACGTCGACTACACGATCTTAACCTCCGATTAAACCTCGGGGAGTGCAAATTTAATGCTAGTGAGATCGAGTTCCCTGGCCACATTATAACAAATGCCGCGTTTTGACAGCGCACGTGCCATCACCGAGGCTCGTTTCCCACAGAACGCCACTGAAATAAAGCATTTTCTAAGTATGTGTGCTTACAACCTACGTTACCTGCAGGATTTCACGAATATTGCTGAGCCACTGCGTGAACGGACAAAGGAGAAAAGTGTATTTGTTTTGGGTCTACCCCAACAGAGGCATTTGACGAAATAAAACGTTGCATTGCTTCCACACCAGTTATGGCGATTTTCAACGAGACGTGCCCAACGATTTTTCTACTGATGCATCAAACATTGGGTTGGGTTCTATATTATCTCAAATTCAAAATGGGCATGAAAGCGTTATTGCATAAGCTTTCAGAAAACTGTCGGCGGCGGAGCTTTCTTACTCTGCCGGGGAAAAAGAAGCCTTTGCTTGCGTTTGGGCCTGTGAGAAGTGGAATTTGTTCTTGTTCGGAAGACCCTTCACTCTTCGTACAGACCGCGCAGCGCCAACTAGTTTACTCACTTGGGGAACAAATGGCATCAGGCCAATTCGGATACATCGCTGGTGTGCACAATTGTTAACATACGATTTTCAAATTAAATTCCGTCCGGGACGCGAAAACTAGGTAGCGGATGGACTCTCTCGACTGCCCCTCAACGAAACCGAAAATAATGAGGATGATAATGAGAGGTTCCTGGTGTCTTCCCTGAGTAATAAACCAATCTCAGCCCTGACTAAGGAAGAACTCCAGAAGGCGACTCAGGAAGATGAGACACTCTGCCACGTTCAGGGGTTTCCGCTAAACGGTTGGCCACAAAATAACAAGGTCACAGGCGAGGTTCGTCCGTACTACGTGTTGCGTCACGAACTTTCATTTATAGGTGAATGTTTAATGCGTGGCGCAAAATTTGTGGCTCCTCGGAGTTTGATACAAAAGATCATGCTATGTGCTCACGAGAGCCACCCTGGTATCGTTCGTACGAAACACAAGGTTGACGCATGCTTCTGGTGGCCCAAAATGACACACGAAATAGAAAAACTTGTTCATGACTGCTCTTCACGTCAAAGGGCAGACAAGAGTTCAAGGCCGGTTTCATCCCCTATACAACCCATTGACTATCCTATGCGACCGTGGGCCAAGATAGCTGTTGACATCATGGGTCCATTTAGCTCAACGCCTCAGCATCAAAGGAACTGTTTGGTGGCGACCTGTTTTTACATTAAGTGGTCGGGAGTCCATTTGTGTGGAGAGGTGACAACTGCCAGCATTATTCGCTGGCTGAAATATATGTTTTCCCGTTTCGGATTACCAGAGGAGATAGTGACGGACAACGGGCCGCAGTTTACAAGCCACGAGTTTCATTCGTTCCTACAACTTTCCGCTATCCGGCACTTACGTACAACGCTGTATAATCCAGCGGCAAATGGCATGGTAGAGCGATTCAATCGATCCTTGAGAGTATCCAAACTATTCGCTTATCTGGTACAGGTTGGGAGGAAGCAGTACTACAAGCACTATTTTCTTACCGAACCGCACACCACCGAGCTACAGACAGAACGCCATCTAAACTCATGCTTGGGAGTGAGCTTTGGACAAAGTTGAATGCCGCATTTTCTATTCCTGCAACCAATAATTCCGAAGAGTTAGATCGTCGCCATCGATATCAGACCACTTACCGGCAGCGTATTACTCCGCTCCAGCCCGGAACATTCGTGCGCGTGAAGGTAAACACTGCACCAAAAGGACAGCCCACGTTATCAGATCCGATAAGAATAACGCGTGCATGTGGGCCAGGCACTTACCGGTTGCAGGATGGCTGCACAGTCAACGCCCGGAGATTATTCACAATATCAGACGAACGGAGCACAAGCCACCAAACTTAACTGACGAAACCACGCAAAGCACGCAGCTGCGCAGGACAGGCCGAGAACAAACACGCCCGAATGGATATGGATTTGACGTATCAAACGATTAGGCCTAGAGGTGATGTTGTGTATTCTGTCAATATTCTTGAGAGCTAGTCTAAACAGACAGGTGCAAACAACCCCAGACACACACATAAAGCGTCCAATTATCTGCTTCCCTATTGGTTCATCATTCTCCTTGCGACACCTTAATGTACTCACCCAGTTAGACATTAATCAGGTTACAACAGTCCGTTTCCAGAGTGACCTTTTCGTATACAACAAGTAGATTTTAAGTCTCCTGTGTAATCGCCGTTTTCCGCCTCACTACATTCGCACAACACACGCTGGTTCCTCTTTACTTCACGGACAACAACACAGTTCTCTATGCTTACGGTAGAAACTTAGCTGTCAGCAACAAGTGGTTCTATTACACTGAGGACACCACCGACCGCCAGACGCCGATTTGGGACTAAACGCTGATGTCAAGAACTATGTATTTAAAAGTTTATAAATATAGGAGCATGTGATCATAAACCTCTGTGTTCACACTTTCTTCATTCTTCACTTAAGTCACCTTAACTATACGCTACAGGAGTTTGTTTGAATACTGCCTTATAGGCTCTGACTTTGGTCCGTATATTCTCTATTGGAACAACCATTTTTACCCCAGCGATTGCCGCGGAGGAAATACGGCTGTCTCGTGACGAAAGCTCTAGAGCCAGTGTCCAACGTTTGGTAGGCAAAACGATCAAGAACTTTCGTGCATGCGTACATCCTTGCGTGCACCATCAAGTACACGCCATATTCTGTCAGCTGCGATAATAGTTAGCTTCACCACCACATGTACGCATGCTGAACTATTTGCGGGATGAGGAACATATTGACGTTAGCACTTCCTCGGAAGTTTCGCCGAAACAGCCTGTTGCACCGGAACAATCAACCGCTCCTGCCGTACTCCCCAAGTACCGTATGAAGGTCTGTGAAGTAAGTATGACCCAGCGTATTTGTCGCACTATATTCAGCCAATAATTATTTAGGCATCCTTTTAGTGCCTGAGGCTGACATAAGTTTCGTGGAACTATGCAGCTGTGGCTGTCTGGATGCGAACCTCTCAGGTGCGCAGATTAACATTTTATTGCGTCATATATGGCGTTCACATCCCACGCTGTCGGCATCCCCCATACAGCATGTCACTACCCCCGACGTGTCGCTCGTGGTGGACGGTAGTGCGCTTTGGACTAGAAGCTGGGATATGGTGCCTATTCTTGCTCCAGTTAGGTCGTGATTTAACCGGACTGTTTCGCCCAACTAAACTACCAAACATTTGTGGTCATGCACTGAACTTCCACAGCCCCGAGCTGACCGACTGGGGCACTTTTCGGTTACCGCATAGGACCATAGGTTATTGGAATTGGTGCACGCAGAAGATGTAAGGGCACTGAAGGTGAACGAGCTTGAACATAGAATGACGCTTTCAGTCTGTACTTTAACTTATTTCCTTCATGCCTTCAGCTTTTACTCCGTTACTACGGCTTGCTTCTCCTCAGTTCATTCACCCCGACATGACAATATTACTTGTGTAATGATGAATTTGCCTTTTCCTTAGTTCCCTTCGTTTTGCTATTCACGTGGCCAGCAAAGTAGAAAAGGCGAAGGTAGGACACGTGGGTAGTGTTTGGTTGAACATGTGCATCGTGTGCTGATCTAGCTCTCCTTTGGCAGACCAATCCGCCGCACTTCTTGTTGGCTAAATGATGACGTCGAAGGTAGCAAATACACAGGATCTTCCTACTGTTCCTGTCCCAAGGGAACTTACACTACAGTTCTACCATCACCGAATCCATTGTTGCCATTGGATGTCGACGGGCTGTCCCCTTTTCCGCCGTCCCGGACCCGGGCGTGGCCCATACTTTGTACGGTGATATAGTTGTAATCGGACACCTTTGTCGTCAGCGTTTTCAGTGGCCGCGGCAAGCCGATAGCGGTTCCTGAGTTCCTGCAGCCGACCATATAGCAGTGTATGTACTGTGTGTTCATACTTGCTGGCCGTCCACACGTCCAACTGCATCTGAAGTGCACTGTCGCTGATGAGCTAGCCGAACTTACTTAGGGCATAATAACCAAGCTTCATGATACTCAAGCAAAAAGTGTAAGGCCGTCGGTAAGTTGCTGTTTTGTCCCAAAGTTACATATTGCAGGCTTATAACAAGGTCGGCGGCTGCCGGGCGCGGAATCATTGGAGGAGATCCTACCGACTAATGAAGGCTTCCGTTCCCGGCGCCATTGGGAGCAGCATGTATCTGCCACACACTTCCAAGCCCCCGTTACGGGTTTGTCATCATGTTTCCCCATAGAGCACATGCACGTGATGTATATGGGAGTTAGGAAATGCACTCCAAATTTGTGGGTTTGTGAGCCTATTAACGGAGAAATTCCTATGCCCTCCAAATCCATTCGTTGAATGAACAAACCACGCTGGCTGCGCGCTTCAAGTTGGACTGTGCAATTTCCTAGAAAATGTCGCACGCTTGAGGGTGTTAAAAGATGAAAGGGCACTAAGTTCCACCAGTACCTGTTATACCTTGGGGCGGTGTTGGTACAATGCACCTTACCGAAACATATGTAACAAAACTTCATCAAGTGGTCTCTTGCAGCTTATGCGCCTTGCGACAAAATTAGGTGTTGTCAATCCATAAAGCTGGTGGACAAAATGCTGGGTATAATTAACAACTAATGCGCGTCAATCAACCATGATGGGTTTGTAGTTACCGTATATTGCCTCCAGCACACTTGCGACGAGGTGTGCCGTTTTGGCCCAATGGACAAATTCCCAGCTATCCCCTTCGAGTCCCATTTCCAGCGTTTACAACGAGTAGTGCGTGGGCCGCATACTCCAATTTCTGATAGTTTCCGCCTCATTGCTGTGCTTTCTGCGTCATCTTTCTGTATGCGGAGTCGCCTTTAGGTGCTACTGCTTCAGTTACGGTTAGAGGAGATGCAGGTACTGCCGCTGGGCTTACATTTAATAGGGCTTTGATTACTACTACACTACTCACTAACGCAGTAATTTCAATCGGCGCCCCGTGGATCGTTAGGGACATCAGTTCCCGGGTAATATGTGTCCATTCGTACGTGCACTGCCAAGCACTGGTCGGCAACCTCATTCCCCCCGAAGTTCTACCCAGTACCACGAGCTCCGGTACGATCAAGCCACCGAAATGGATATATCAAAGCTATTTATCCTGCAAATGTCGTGTCTTGCCACTAATTGGGCGCTTCCTTTTCTACGCCATATTGCCCAGCTGGCTTTGAAGATGTGGCTGCTTTCGCTGAGCATGGCAAATGCTGGAGGTTCCGCATCATAAGGCTTTTGCTTATAAGCCTTATAAGCGTTAGCGAACGTTTTGTACACGCACCACACTTAAGGCTACGTTTACAGAAGACCTAGACATCTTAATGCTCCCGAGTGCTGTTCACGAACAGATGACCAACGGGGAAATTATAAATCGGTTTGTACAAGCTGGCCTGTTGACCTAGTACTGCGTTCATAAATTGCTATCAGATAATCCGTTATTCACGATTCCCGGTGAATGGATGATTGATAAACGTACACACAACGGGAGATTGTTACATCTTGCGCCCTCTTTGAAGACATAAACGTATGTTGGCGCGTCGTATGGGGAAACGCCAAACTCTGATATCCGGAGGGAGTGCACATGCGTTAGCCATCAAAAACTCGGTCAATAATTGGACCACTTACAAAGGCATTCATCTCTTGTCTATCCTCAAATGACCAACGCTGTATTACGACTGGTACGCGGACATTCTGATATTTCTTACTGATGTGTATGTAACGGTAGACGGTGCTAGCATACGCAGTTTACACTAGTTCATCCGAGTAAAGCCATCGGCCTTAGGCATCCGTAGTCCATCGCACTCGGCGTTTGCAATTCGGTAGGACGCTGGTAGCCCAAGGAAGTGCTACAGTGCAAATCAACTGGTTAGAGTGCAGCTGTCAAATATGGCCCATAGAGTACTCTTAGGTGAAGTAAGATCGTACCTCACTTAGCAGTAATACGTGAAGCAAGAAACATATCCATGCCGTTTCCAAACGCCACGTGACGCATTTGCTCCACAATTCCCCGCGTGCTGGAAAATGTCACCGGTGGAGGTAATATAAAATGTTGCATGAATACAGCAGGATTGGACATCAGACCTAGATTATATGCGGTGAACCCTACAGTTTGTATGTTCTACATTAGCACAGTTAATAGTGAATGTTTGAAGTTGGCTTCACGGGGAAGCCATGCATGCTATTCGGCATTACTGCGGATTCCTACCCCTTCATCAGTTTTGTAAACATTTGCACATTAATGAAACAGTATTTTAAATGCATCACCTCACTGAAACGTCGCAATGGCGCATTGCACCTGGATGGTAGGAAAGACGCAATTGCAGTGGTCTAATTTGCCTTCCAGGCAAATAGAAAAATCGAGTGTAAACAACAGTTCGCTGCCTACGTCAATCCTACTATACAACTGTGTATGCACAAAACCACTGGTAAATCTATGCGATATCACTACTTAACTATCTTTTAGATGGCTATACGAAAGCAAAATGTCCGGGGATTGCGCTGCTTGAGCCGCCACCCGGGACGCAAGTAGCTCAAGGGAGTAGGGCGGAAAATGCGAGATGTAGACACAAATACAACTATCTTTATTTTTGGCGTTCCCATCCGTCACCCAGAATGCGAACCTCATGTAAAGTAGTCTTGCTGCACTGCTGCGTACGGCGTGGACACCGAATTTTTACCCTAACACCCCGGTTAAACCTTGGATATTCTCCGCAAGATAGCAAAGAAAAAGAATATATCAGGCAAGCGTTAAGTTAGTAACAACATTTTCCTGGCCTTATGTCATAGTTGTGACAGTTGCTATCAAGCACCCTTTGTCAAGGATGAATTGCCCGACACAGTGGAGTACTCCGATAAAGCCCTTTGCCATCCGCTCCGAAGATCTGACGCATGGGTTCATTCGCATGCGCGAATAAATGCGTGTCATGGAGTTCAGGTTTGACGCCCATGATCGACGCTTGCTCAGTGTCAGGAGAGCTGCTATCTGCATCATGCTTCTACCAGCGGACGCGGCCCACGAGCTCCTTACCTTGAACACGCGGCGAGTGAGACGCGAATACCCGGTGGTTGTTAGGGGCAGAATTCATACATTAGGTTACCGGCCAGTTCTTTGGAGCAACTTGGCGGGAAGCCTTTGACAGCATTCGTCAGAGACGCCCCGTTAGCGGTTATGACGATTGATCTAGCAAGTGAAGGGAACTGGTGTGGAGTTTATGCAATGCAACCAATTTCATGCACTCCCGTTGCTCTTACTATTATCGGTAAGCCACGATATTGCATAAAGCACGATATTTGACGCTTTCAAACGGAAATGTTCGCCGGTTGCGCTGAAAGTAGCACCGCGGCTAAGGTTTGCCATTGGATACGGCGAAGCAAAGTGCCAGCAAATTACAAACCGAACCCGGGCTAGTACCGAAAGGCGCTATTAGTGCTAATCTGTTACGATATATCTAGTCATTTGTTATATTTGTATAAAAGGTCGACTCGGGAACTATTGCCTTGTTTTACAGCGACCTAAAACAGTAGATAACCCACGTGAATATACGGTACACCATTTGGTCGCCGGACAACTTTTACCGTCCTCACGAACGCGTGCTAGCTAACAGCTGGAGTGCGAAATGCTCGTCGAAGAATTAGGCAGCTGCAGTGAGACAATGACGTATGTGGTTCCTGAGCCTGATAGGTTTATCCGTGGTACTAATTTAGTGCGCCTAAGGGTGCGGGTGTGCGCGCTACTGTAGGGATCGTGAAGTGTATTTAAAGGAAGAGAATTTTGTTAAGCGTGATGGAAAGACGACTGCCGCCATTTTATACTGCAAGCTCGAACTTCCTCTCAACTAGGACTGGATTCCGGTGCTATGAAGAAACCGAATATTTTTGCAGTTAAGCGTAATTTAGAGCGTCTAAGTGTGTTAGTATGCACACCTGTAGTAATAGTCATAAGGTGTTACAAATAATAAAACTACTTTATCGGTTGATGGGGTAGTTGAATCAATTTGGTTCTGCTCGCCCCACGTAGTCCCACTTGAAAGTAAACACTACATTCCGTACAGAGGAATAGGTGTTGACGTACAAGCTGTTGTTCGTGGGAAACCATTTAGTGTTCGTTGAATCGCGTTAAAAGTAGTGCATGGGTAAATGCGGCTACAAGCTTTTGCTGAACACCAGAATATAGGCTCATGCGGGACTAAATTCGGGCCATCACGACCGCCCGAAGTTTGTGTCGTCGGGACATTTCTGTGCGCTTTTTGAGCGTTCGTGCCGGCTGAGTAGGTTGTTTTATGTAACCACGGCATATTTGATATGTTAATGCGTTATTACTTATTGGACGCGGTCCAAAGGGTAAACAAATGTTGTGGTGTGTGCACGCACAATACCTATGATACATATAATGTAAGTAATATTGTTATAGTTGTGCGATAACAGAAATAGAAACATGCCACGTGAGACGGTGTTGCTGCTACTGCGCGGTATTAATGTGCTAATAGAAATAACGACGGATAAGTTGTGATACACTGCGGAAGCCGCTTTAGCTACACAACTCGACTAAATTCGTATTTGCTTACCTTAAATAATGCGAAGCTTTCCAACTAAGCCGTTGTAAACAAACAGTACCAGCCCTCTTTTATTGATTTCAGTAATGCAAGCTTAGTAAGTTAGCCACGCAAATACTCGACACAAAAAACTCAATTAAATTGGACTAATTTGACTAGCATTATGGTGAGCAGATGAGATTGCGCCGCTGGGTTTTCAAAGTACGCATTTTGCTTCCTCGGTCAAGTTCGTAAGTTGTCAGGTCAGTCATTATAATGCTTTGGTCAGTGATTGTGTTAATATATCCTTCCTTAGGTTCTCAAAGGCTACAGTAGGAATTGGATGAAAGGTCGCATAGTAACATCCTTAAAAGGCATTGTTTACCAGATGTGTAAATGTTCATAGAACATATACCAGGACAGCATTGTTGTTAAGCCGCAATTTCTGATAATAGTAACTGTGCGATGAAGCCCTTGAGATTTCCATGCCGTCTTTACAGTCCGCTATTGCGTGCACAGCTAAAGACCGAAGTTTAAGCTCGCGATGTTTTACGCCCGCCAACTAGTTGGAATGAACGTAACGGTACTCTGATAAGGCTTAACAAAGCACACGGAACAGATAGGAGTATATGGTACCTGTCATGCCTTCTTTAAAAAGAACCCAAATAAGTGGGTGGTTTGATGTTTGCGTAGGCTGTAGCGCGGTCCGTGGTTTGCAAAGCTGAGCATTGCAATAAAATGCTGAGTGGCGGAAACCAGTGAGTACATGTTATCAATTGCAGTTTCAGTAAACAATAAACAGCCGTCCAATGAAGTGCAGTGGATCCAATTACTACGAGTAGCTTGGCCAGGGCAACACAGAATATCAATGGTCTGTTCATATCACGTCGGGAATATCGCTGACTTTTCCACTCATCAATGAAAACTTTTCCTTTTCTCATTTTGTTTGCATTCCTTTTTCCACTGGTCAGGCAACTCTCCGGATCTGGCACTACTCTAGCGGCGTCTGACCAGCCACTTGCTTTCTGACTACTTCCTTACATTCCAAACGTTAACGATCTTGGCTTTGTTGTCCTGGTGCTCTGTCCCCCTTATCCTGAGACCGTTCCTCTGCACGCAACCACCTTTTCATATAGCCACTTGCTCCCCAAACTGCTTTCTGATGACACTCATTACTTTATTCCCACCTTACTTTGGAGGCCTAGCTTCAGCTTGCTGACTTACCCGGGTTTAACTGTACGTTCTCCTGTCTTCTGACATCGCTCGGACTTCTGTGATCTAGACTCTGCCGACGAAAGTCTGTTACCCTCACCGCAAGACCACCGCTGGTCATGATTGAACCTTATTATCATGTCCCCTTTTTTCCTTAACATGTCCATTTCTGTTGATGCTCTCTGTCAGCACTTAGACTTTACTAATACGACTTTCACCCGATGAGCTGACATTCTGGGCTCGTCTCAACGATCTCGTACCTTCCGACTTCCGTGACCCTAATGATCAGAAGCCGACAGCTCTAACGGTCTGCGCAAGCACCTGGAGCATATCGTTGGCTTTCTTTTACTTTCTCTTCTCACCCGTAGAGCCTTTTTTCTCACACTCTAGTCTGACTTATCTGTTTCTGGCTGTACTTCCTCCTGCCTTCTGACCACTCTCAGACTTCTTAGTTCTAAATGCTCTAGTCTCTGCAGACGCAATGCTCTGTCTCTCCCGCCTCCAGAGCACTGCTGCTCATGATTCATCACTAGTATATCCGCTTTTATCCTAAACCCTTCTATCCTGTTGACGCTCTGTTAACGTTCTGACATTTATAAAACGGTTTTCTCTCCATGAGCCGATATCCTCCTCTCATCCCCATGGTCTCCTGCTTTCCGAATACTGAGCCCATACTTTTGAACCATCGACAGTCCAAAGGTCTGTTCGCAACATCTCGAGATCTTTGTAGGCTCTTCCACTTCCCCTTAAGTGTCTCCTTCACGATTACATTCTTTCATTTTCGCGCTCTGTCTGCCTTCCTTTATCCATTGGACAGATAACACTTCGGGCCTGGCTCCACTCTAGCCTCGTCTGACCAGTCTTTTACTTTCTGACTGTCTCCAGAAATCAGAGACGCACGTGTTCTAGGCTGTGCAGTCACAACACACCCTGTCCCTTAGCCTAAGAGCTTCGTTTGATATGCTAACGAGCTTTTTATATAGCCTCTGTAGTCCCGCAAATTTTCTTTCTCGTGACATTCACTACTGTTATCCCTACTTTAAGCTGACTGCCTAGCTTCATCTTGCTGACTTATCCAGTCTCATCTAAACGATCTTTTGCTTTTTGACCCTTCCCCAAACACCTGCTTCATCTTCAATCTTTTATTCCTTACTGATCCGTGTTCTGCTCGATTCTCGTCGTATTTCGCCACTTATGATATACGTGTATATGCGATATTTCAATAACAATTACATGCATAGGGGTACAATAGTTCAGGCATCGCCGCAATTGGTTGACTGCATTCCAGATGCATTCCTTTCTTCTGTCTGTGTGGCTGTCTTTGTTCGTTTCCTTTTTTCTCCCGAGTCTGTCACAGGTACGGCGACACGCACCCAAGGAATTGTCCTCCGTTCCGACAACAATACATGGCACACAGTTCCTTTACCTGGACATAAGCGGAAAATTATCAACCTTTTTACAACATACTTACCGGACAAATCAATCAGTATCTTGCACTGAAACAATTCTTCCGCGGCATGAACCACTGAGTTCAATTTACCTAACAATACTTCTTCCACATATCGCTTGACTGGAGGACTTTCGACTACGGAAGGCACATTCTCCTGCCAATACAACGCTTGAACAATCGGTCATTCTAAGCTCTTCAATCCGCTTTGACCGCTCAAATGGCCGTGGTTTCCCCTATTTCTAATCAGTTTCACTACATACCCCGGGGAATCTGCGATTCTTTCTTCGAAACCTATCCTGTCCTCCAAGACTTCAACATATTTCAACGTGTATTCTTCAAGACTTCACGTGGTTCTGCAGATGATCAACACATAATATCCAGAAAGAAGGCTTGTTCCTGACCTACCGATCTGGCACAGGAGAGGACCCAGGCACGCAATGGATACTCGCATAACGAATCAGTCAGCAGAAAAATGGGATGCAACTTGACTGCGAATAACGAAGCAAAAACAAACGTTCAACAAGAAACATAGCCAGTTACAACTTGCCATTCAATGGATTGGCGGCAGTGTTTCAGGACGTGGTGGGTTTTCGCCTGGCAAGCGTTCTCCCTATAAAAAGCCACAAATGTGCGTTTAACAACACTGCAACGTGGCGAATGTGACTCGCCACCGAATAAAGTCACAGCCCATAACTTTACACTGGCAGCTCAATTAGAATCTTCATCCTGGATAGCTTGCTGTTCAATTATCTCCCAATGGATCACTTAGGATTCTTTATCTATTATTAGTCGAGGTATGACTGCGATATATGGCAGAGCGATTATGTCCAAACAAATGGATCCCGATCCCACTACAACCAAATCGTTCTTTCGCATGTTCACCATCGCACAGTTCCAAGCATGGACATATGAACAATTTTCTACTGTCACTACAGTTCCCATAAAATGTCTGTACAGCTGTACATTCCTGATCATGCCTCAATTGGCGTGCCTCGCATAGTCGAGAATAAAATATTTATTTATTTATTTATTTAATATAAGGTTAAACGCAAATAGTATACCAAGGAAACAGAAGCAGGTCAGAAAGACCTCAATGTTATTATGAAGGAAGGAAGACTAACAGCTTGCTGGAAGTACCTATAAGCAAGACAGCCACTAACTGCCGCTGGTTTACTATCTGCTCCTAACCCTAATGTGGATCATCCCCAGGACCGCCACCCACGAAGAAAGCAGCCACTGGCTTAATACTTCTAACCAAATTCTTTAGGCTTTTATGCCACGTCATCGAGCGACCACAGCTCTTTTCCGCCAACTTGGTCAGACGACGGTCTAAAATGCACGATTAGCAAGCAAAGCAAATATAGGATACGGAAGATTGACCTACATGATCATGCATATGTAGACGTGCCTTGCACCGACAAGAATAAACCATTTATTTATTCAAATGTTTTAGGTTTAGTAAACACTCGATTATGTCACCACGGTTGCTTATCAAAAACAATGACGGACATAATGCTTCCCATGGAACGCGCAAGCGCCAATGCTCAAAGGTAGTTAATCGTTTACCCAGTTTGTTGCAAGCTGACTAAGCTCCTGATTTACATAATAGCACCGGCTGGTTTCCAGCCGCCCACCATGGATATCTGATCCTTCAGAAATTCACACAAAACGTGCGGCTGCGTGGAGTAAGCTTCTCAATGTTTTAGCCACCAGAGATGACACAACTACCTAGCTAACCATACTAAGCCACCAGTTCCAATGCATGTTCACTGCTAAGATTGGCGGCGTGTAGACCTGGCCTTGCGACAGCACTTTGAGGCTACCGAGCACGTAGCAAAAGGTGCAGCGCCATGCGTTAGCAAATTCTATGGAGCTTGCACAGACAATGCGGCCAAGACAAAGTGCTCTATATCGTCACTATACCCAAAGTCTGCAAGGCAGTCACTTGGAAGCACTTTCAAATCAACAGGGAATAAAAAACTATCTAGCAACTTGCACACCAAGGTTGAAGAAGGGAGATATAAAACAACCCAGGCGAACCCCACTTGTCGCTTAGTAGACAAATTCCTGCAGCTTCTTATTTGACCTTAGGAGTTGCCCCATAAACGTTTGAAACAATTGGTGAATCTCTGATTCGGCTTTCACGAATGGGAAAGGATTCAAATTAACAAGGTTAAAAATCTAATGCCGCCATTATATCCAGGAAAACCCCCACAAGCTGTCGTCAGCAAGTGGACATCGCACCTAAAGCTGGACGTAGCGTAAATAGGCTGCCTGTGCAACCAGGACCAAGGAGAAAGACACCTTGTCTTTAGTGCTTCAGATCATACAAAAGGCATTAATTTGTCGAAGAATGATACCCAAATGAAGTCTGGATGCAATGGAGAAGAGGTCGGTGCTTGTCCGACATTCGGGTAGTTTCCGTTTACTCTTTTGAAAATGGGAACGACTCCTGCCGGTCACTGGCCAGAACTCATCACTTTAGCGTCTCAACTAAGTAAAAATGGCATTAAAGTTATTTTCGATGTTGTGCGGCACACCTAAAAGGTTTGATCACAGTAGCAAGTATACTCAAACAGGCAGACTTTACTGTACCTAAAATCCATGGACAGCGTCTACGGTGTGCATGATATTCCTTTTTGTGCTTTCCGAATTATACTTATAAGGATAAACGTAATTAAACAAATAAATATTTGATTCTCGACTATGCGAGGCACGCCCATTGAGGCATGATCAGGTATGTGCAACTGTGCAGACATTTTATGGTGACCGTAACAGTACCAATAGAAAATTGTTCATACGTCTATGATTGGAACTGTACAATGGTGGAAATGCGCAACCATAATTTGGCTATCGTGAGATCGGGACTCGTTTGTTAAGACATAATCGGTCTGCCATTTATTGCAGTCATACCTCGGCAAGTAACGGATTGAGAATCTAAATGAGCCATTGACAGATACTTGAAGAGCACGCGCGAGAGATATGACAATACCGTGAGTTTGTGCATAAGTAACGCAGAGGTCAACAGTGATTACGTAGAAAGAAAAAAGACGACATTATATTGTGAGATCGCATCCCATATGAAGTTTTATTTCGTTTCACTTGTGAGATCGCATTCCACATGCACTTTTCTTCCGTTGCACTATCTTCGGAATGGAAGGTTTTATCATCAAGTGCACGTGTAATCAAGTCTTGCTTGACATACATCAAAAACGAGGTCAACATAGCAAAACTGGTTCAGGCTTATCGAGATTGTCTTGGATACCACATTCGCACATTGTATAATTAAATTCCACTTGCCCTACCCTCACACATCGTAGCAATTACAACACACACGTTTGAACGTCAGAACGAACATTATATAAACAGTATAGTACATCGACAACAACAACTCCCGACCGACTACAGCGTTACCCCGTACAACGAACACCACAAGATCGTTTCGAATAGTGCTTCGACAACCGTCACGAAAAGCGCTACGCCCACAACGACAAGACAATCGTCACACGAAGGGACTGGCCGCGGCCTGCTATGCCCCACGAACAGGATTTGTGCTCTGCGATATGTCACCACTTTCTCATGATTTTATTTTTGTATGACACCATTAAATTCTGTTTCGTACATTGTATGCTTACGGCCAGCCTCTCCATTTTATATCTTTACTGTACTGATACACAACTAGCACGCCTCAATACTTATACTGCATTTTTGTTAATGCACACCTTCTGATATTTTCAATCCGCTAGCTAGTCGAGTAGTAACCTATTAAGTCATTAACGATATGCGTGAGATCCTAGAAAAAGGAGAGGACTGGATACGCAGATGTAGAAGTTCCAGTGTAACCTACCTATCTAGAATGGTGGCGCTGGTTGACCTTCCAGTGTGAAGTTATAGGCTGTACCTTTTTCGGTGGCGAGTAACATTTGCCATGTCTCAGTGTTGTTAAACGGCCCTTTGTGGCTTTTTATATGGAGAACGCTTGCCAGGCGAAAACCCACCACGTCCTGAAACACTGCCGCCAATCCATTGAATGGCATGTTGTAACTGGCTATGTTGCTTGTTGAACGTGTTTGTTTGGTTATTCTCAGTCAAGTTGCGTCCCACTTTTCTGCTGGCGGATTCGTTAGGCAAGTGCCTATTGCCTTCCTGGGTCCTGTCCTTGTTTAAACGAGGGGCTGTGCCCGACTGGTAGGGCAGGAACTAAACTTTCTTTTTGAATATGATATGTTGATCATCTGCAGAACCATGGGAAGTCACCGAGGGATATACATTGAAGAATGTTGGATGGTTGTTGAAGTCTTGAATGATAAGTTATGGTTCCCCAAGAAAGAAGCACTGGTCCCCAGGGGTATGTAGTAAACTTGATTAGAAATTTAGGAAACCACGGCCAATTGAGCGGTGAAACCGCATTGAAGGGCTCAAGATGACCAATGGTTTTGGCTTTATATCGGTAGGAGAAGGTGCCTTCCGAAGTCAAAAGGAGTTCTCCAGGCAAGTGTTATGTGGAAGAGAGAGTGTTGGACAAAATGAAACCAATGGTTCAAGCCTCGGAAAAGTTGTGTCCGTGCAAGGGAACGAATGAGTCGTCCTGTTAGTAAGTTGTAAACAGGGTTGATAACTTTATGCACATGTCCAGCTAAAGGAACTGTGTGCCTTGTTTGGTTGTTGCAACGATGGAACATTCCTTGGGTGCGTCGGCGTACCTGTGATATACTCGGGAAAAAGAGCAACGAAGAGAGACCGCTAAACAGACCAAAGAAAGGAATGCATCCGAAACGCAGTCGCTCACTTGCGGCGATGACTGAACTATTGTATCCCCTATACTTGTTATTTAAATATCGCCTATACACGTATAGCACAACTGACGAAATACGACGAGAAGCGAGTAGAACACGGATCAGTATAGAATAAAAGGTTGTTCCAAAATAGGAATGAAGATGAAGCAAAATGATTTTGAGTGGTCCTAATGCCCATATGCCCAACCTGTTGGAACCAGAAAGGAGGACGAGGTGTGCAAATTATAAGTAAATAAATAAATATTGTACTCTCGACAAAGAGGCACGCCTTTTGGGCATGATCAGCATTTGGGAAAGCATATCACTCAGAAGAAGCGACAGGGTCGTGTTGCCTCATTCTGAAATTGACAGGAATGTCAGAAGTCAGAGAGGATAAACGCATGCAAGTTAACGTCGAATGACGAAGGAATGCAACAGAAAGCATAGGAGGGACACGAGAAGGTCGGTAAAACAGGTTCTACTGAAGAGCAGTGGAAAAGCCGCCGACGTTCTTCAGGTGATGATTCATCCTTGTTACTAAAACGATGGACGAATAATGCCCAGTGGTGTTATTATGGTAAGGGTGGCAGAGCCTTGCGCCGGAATAGGTAGATATTATGGTGAGCAAAGCACGAAGGATGCTGGGTACAGTGTGTTGGCACTACGGAGCCTAAACCGTTTATGTCTCCGACGTTTGGAAGCACGCAGCAAGGAGACTGGGCAGGCGAGGATAGATAAGACCCAAGCCCGCAAGGTGCTCCGTCCAATTGAGAATGGAATGCAAACAGTTGGCGCGACAAAGAAAGTATGACGTCTGGCAGGAAAAGTATCTATTGGGGAGAAGTGGAAAAGCGTACAGTGGTCTCAAAGTGTTGTAAACAGAACATGGGTCTGTCGATGGTCCATCGGTTAGACCTAAATAGTCAGAAGGGATACAGTTGACACGAGAGTAGAATGTCTGCTCTTAGAGAAAAACCAACATTATTATTGCCAAAACGTTAACAGAGAGAATCAGCAGAAATAGACATGTTAAGCTTGTAAGGGGAATAGGATAAAACGACAATTCGCGACCAGTAATGCTCATGAGAGGAGAGTCACAGAGCGTTACGTAGGCAGAGCTTAGATCATCTAGCTCTTAGACTTCCGTGAGGGGTCAGGAAGCGGGACACCGTTTAGACGAGACCAGATAAGTCAGCAAGATGAATCAGGACCGCCAAATTAACTAGGGAATAACAGTAGTGTAGGGCATAAGAAAAGAAGAATTGCGAGACCACAGCGGCTACATAAAACGCCAGTTAGCATGTCAAACAAAGAGCTCAGGCTGAGGGACAGGGTGTGTTGTGACTGCACAGCCTAGAACGTTTGCGTCTCGGATGTCTTGAAACAGTCAGAAAGTAGGGGTTGCCAGACGTGGATAGGGTAGAGCCACGCCAGAAGAGTTATCCGTCCAGTTAATAAAGAAATGCAAACAGAGAGTGCGAAAATAAAAGAATGGGGTCGGATAGGAAGAGACTATTAAGGAGAAGTGGAAAAGACTACAAAGCTCTCGATGGGTTGCGAACAGACCTTTGGACCTGTTGATGGTTTAATAGTAAGGGAAGCGTAGTCGGAAAACGGAAGGCAATGGAGATGCGAGTAGCATATTGGCTCATGGAGAGAAAACCGTATTATAAACGTCGGACTGCTATCAGAACGTCAACCGAATAGAATTGTTAAGGATAAAAGGGGATATACCCATAAGGAATCATGAGCAGCATTGCTCCGGAGGCGGATGAGACAAAGCGTTGCGTTTGCAGAGATTAGATCCTTTAGGTCTCAGAAGTCCGAGAGAGGTCGTAAGACAGGAGGCCGTACATACAGGACCAGATAACACAGACATAGAGTGCGAAAAAGGCTCTATGAATGAGAAGAAAAAAGCCAACGATATCCTCTTGACGATGTGCACAGATCGTTGGGTCCGCCGATTTCCTGATCATGAGGATCATAGAAGTCGGAAGGTAGGAGGTCCTTGAGAGGAGACTAGAATGTCAGCTCATAGGGGGAAGTCTCACAAGTAAAGTCTGCATGTTGACGGAGAACATCAACAGAAATATACAAGTTAAGGAAGAAAGTGGACATGATTATGAGGCTGAATCTTATCCAGCAATGCTCTTGCGGTGGGGGCAACAGACTTTCGTCAGCCAAGGCTAGATCATTAGATATTAGAAGTCCGAGAGAGGTCAGACAACAGGAGACCGTTCAAACAAAACCAGATAAGTCAGCAAGATTAAGCCAGGCCGCCAAATATAGGTGAGAATAACGTAATGAGTGTCGACAGAAAAAGAGCAGTTTAGGACGAAAGTGGCTAGAGGAAAAGGCAGTTGCATGCCGAGGAAAGTTCTCAGGATAAGGAGGACAGAGTACTGGGACAGCCAAGCTGAGATAGTTAACAGTTGGAATGTCTGGAGTTAGCCAGTAAGCAGGAGGCTGGTCAGACAACGCTACAGTAGTGCCAGGTCCGAAGAGTTACCTGTCCAATCGAAAAAGTAATGCAAACCGAATAAGAAAAGGAAATGGCTCTATTGATGAGGAGTGGAAAAGCCAGCGATATTCCCGAGGTGATGTGAACAGACCGTTGCGTCTGCCACCCCTGATCATTAGGGGCAACGAAGTCGGAATGTAGGAGATCATTCAGACCAGAGTAGCAGGTCGGCGCATAGAAAGAAAGTCGTAATAGCAAGCTCTGTGCTGACAGACAGCATCGGCAGAAATGGCCACGTTAAGGAAGAGAGGGGACATGATAATAAGGATGAGTAATGAACAGCAATGTTCTAGGGGCCAGGGTAAGAGAGTGTTGCGTCGGCAGGGAATAGATAAAGGAGGTCAGAAAGCAGGAGACCATTCAGACAGAACCAGGTAAGTCAGCAAGGTGAAGCTAGGCCGCCAAATATAGGTGAGAATAAAGTAATGAGTGTCATCAGTAAAGAAGCAGTTTAGGACGAGAGTGGCTAAATGCAAAGGCAGTTAGTCTTGGTGTGATGTAAATAGGCAGTTGGGTCTGTTACTCCCTGATCATTAGTGGCACAGTAGTTCAAAGGAAGTTCATTAGGAGCAGAAGAGCATGTCAGCTCAAAGAGAGCAAGCCGCAGAACGTAGGTCTAAGTAGTAAAGGAGAGCATCGGCAGAATAGACATGTACAGGAAGAAAGGGGACATAGTACTAAGGATGAATCATGGCCAACGATGCATTAGAGGTGAGGGTTACAGGACGTTACGTCGGCAGAGCCTAAATCCTTTAGATCTCAGAAGTCCAAGGTGGGTAATAATGCAGGAGACCGTTCAGACGAGTCCGGATAAGTGAGCAAGATGAAGCTAAGCTGCCACATTTGGGTTGAATAACAGTAATGAGTGGCATAAGAAAAGAAGCTTTCGGGACGACAGCGGCTATACGAAAAGGCCGTTAGCATGCCAAGGAAAAGTCTCGGGATGAGGGGAACAGTGTTTGGAGTGTAAAGCCTAGAGCGATAACGTCTCGGTTTTTAGGGAGCGGTCAGAAACAGGAGACTGGTCAGCCGAGGGTAGATTAGAGCCAGGCCCAAACAGCTATCCGTCCAATTGAAAAATAATGCAAACAGAGTGCGAAAAGGAAAGCACGCTATTACAAGGAAGTGGAAAAGCCGAGGGTTTTCTCAGGGAGACGTGAGCAGAAATAAGCGTGCTAATCCCTGCTCATTAGGGTCATACTAGTCGGAAGCAGAAAACATCGAGAAGAGATTAGAATGTCAGCTCAAAGCGAGAAAGCAGTAGAATATATGTCTAAGTACCAAAGGAGAGCATCGGCAGAATCGACATGTAAAGGAAGAAAGTGATATAATAATAAGGATGTATCATGCCCAACAATGCATCTGAGGTGAAGGCTAGAAGACGTTACGTCATTTAGCTTTCAGAAGTCCGAGGTGAGTCAGGAAGCAGGAGACCGTTCAGACGAGTCCGGATGAGTCAGCAATTTGAGGCTAGGTCGCCAAATAAGGGTGGCGATAAAGTAATGAGTGTCCTTAGAAAGGGACGAAAGTGACCGTATGAAAAGGCAGATAGCCGGCCGAGCGAAAGGTTGCAGGTTGATACGAACAATTTTAGGTCCTCCGAGCCCGGATAGTAAACGTCTCGTGTCTGAAAGTCATCAGAAAGCAGAAGGTTGGTCAGACGTTGCTGCATTAGAGCCAGTCCCGAAGAGTTATCTGGCCAATTGTAAAAGAAATGCAAACAAAGGGCGCGAAAAGGAAAGAATTGGGCAGAGGTGGAAAAGCCTACAACGCTCTCCAATGTTGTGAACAGACCTTTGGATCTGGCGATGATTCATCGGTAAGGATTCCGTACTCGGAAAGCAGGAGACCATTGAGACGAGACTGGAACGTCGGCTTATAGAGAGAAAGCAATATTATTAATGCCAGAATGGCAACAGAGAGCGTCGGCAGAATAGACATGTTAAGTAAGGAAGGGATATAATAATATGAATGGTGATCAGCGATGCTCTTGAGGTAAGTTACAGTGCGTTACGTCTTTACAGCCTAGGTCATTTAGATCCCATAAGTCCGTGAGAGGTCAGATAACAGGAGACTGTTCAGATGAAACCGCGTAGATCAGCAACATGATGCTATGCCGCCAACTGATTGCGAGAATAAAGGTAATGCGCGTCATGCGAAAAAAAGCAGTTTGGGTCGAACGTAACTATATGAAAAGGCAGTTAGCACGCCGAGCGGATCTGAAGATAGGGAGACCAGAGGGTTGCGACTTCAGAGCCTAAATCGCTAACGTCGCTGAGGTCTAGAAGCAGTCAGAAAGTAGTAGACTGTTCAGCCGAGGCTGGGTTACAACCAGGCCACGAGAGTGATCCGTCTAATTGAGTATGCGGTGGCTGTGTGGTTACATGTCCTTATGTGAGCGGGTCCTATGTGCGAAAACTCGTCTTCAGCAACTCGGCTGCCCAGAAATTCTGCCATTTTTGGGATTCTGAGTAACGGTCTTATGGCTAAGGAGAATTGCACTGCAGTTTCTGATGCTGTGACTCTTCCCGGTAGCTTGTTCCATACGTGCACATATCTATAGAGGAAGATGTGCGAACGAATGTTGCGACTTGTCTTAGGGAGCGAGAATGCGTGAGGCCTTTTGAGTATGGGGTAACGTGTATCACCCATCGATTGAAAAACTTTGCCTATGCATGAGTTAGAGGTTTTGAGGTTTGTGGAGGAATACGAGGTTGGCTTTAAGCCTGCGCAGCCAGAGAGGCTCCAGGCCGAGCATTTTGCAGCGTCCTTCATAGTTGAGCGTAGATGGATCAAAAGGGCGTTTAGTGCAAGACCGCTGGACTTTCTCGATTCTTAAGCTATCACTCTTCCGTGAATTGGAGATAACTAGCAAGCAGTACTTTAAAATCGGTCGAACGCATACTTCGTAGAGCGTGAGCCGGGGCTCAGCCAGGCTTACTGACTTCAATATATACCCAATAATAGACCTGGCTTTGGCCGAGCTAGATCTGGCTTGTTCTGAAAAGTTAGCAAGCTAGAGTAATGCACACCGAAGTCGCGGACGGTGAAGCCCTTACCTAAGGATGTGCCGTTAAGCGTTAGGATGTTGTGTGGTGTAGTGCAACGGTAGGAGAGAACATTACATTTCCTTGATGAGAATTCTAGTCTCTAAATATTATTCGAAAGCACAAAGATCGTTCTGAATGTGTGGGAGGCCATTTTGTATGCAGCTAGGCTCGAACGAAAACACAAGTTTCATATCATCGGCAAACGCGTATGGAGTGCCGTATGGAAAAACGCGAAGACGTCATTAATGTATAACAGAAACAACAGAGCGCCAGGTACACTACCTTGAAATACTCCGCTAGTTACGGGTGCTCTTTTGGAAGGTGTATCACCTAGTTTCACTGACTGCGTTCGACTAGAGGCCGGCAGAAAACCAAGAAATAAAGTGGCCAGAGACAACAAATGAAGCTGGTTGCGTCAGCATTCCATTGTGTAGAACCCAGCCGAACGCTATTTTCATTTCCAAGTAGATAATGACTAGCGCTTGCCCCGAGTCAATGAAGTGTGTCAAGTGGTTTCAGAATACAAACTGACATATGTGGCAAGATTTAGCCGGCAAAAACCCGTGTTGGGACCTATTTATGAAATTGCGCTGCAGTAAAATATGAAGCATTCCCTCCTTGACTGTCCTTTACATAACTCTAGACGCAAAGGGTGTGTGGCTTATAGGCCGATAGTTGTCTATATTTTGGCGACAACCTCGTGCCTGACGTGGAACGACTATGGAGTGTTTCCACCTGGTTGGGTAGCTTCCGCTCGGTATGGAGAGGGTGAATAGGTTGGGAAGAAGGATTAAACTATCCTGACCTCCGAGTAATAGTAAGGAACATGGGGCTCTGTCAAGGCCGGGGTTGTATCAGCTTCAGTGAGCGTAGAGCTCGACTGATATTGTTCAGGCTGAGATCAATGGTGCAAATGCGAACGTCTGTAAAATTTGAAATCGTATTTGGCAGTAACACATTAGTGCTGATGAAGGCGTCACAGAAGTGTGCTTTAAGGAACTCGCAGAAATCTGCTGCGTCAGTAATAACCCATCCTCAAACGCTTGGTCCTTTCTCCAGGAATGAAAAACCCACACACTGGTCCAAATGGAGCTCATTCCGCCATTCCGGAGGCGCTACCTTCACGGGGTCTAAACAAATGGTTTTAGCTCGCCTTGTACTCAGAGAACAATTTACTCACCTGGAATAATATACGTACATGGATCCCCCGTTCCCCAACCGAAGACAAACAACTCTGGCGTGATTACCTTCACTGCCTCAAACATTCCTATTTGCCAGTCACCTAGAACTATTCTGCTGTCATTTCACGGACAGCGTTGCGCACGTATACGTAGCTATTCCGATGGCCTTCTATGGAATTTTCACTTGGCTATGGAAACAGTTACACTTACTTACATTTGCAGGAATCCCAAATCCAATTTGCGGAGAATGGCGTTTTTACCTATTAAGGACACATTCAGCCACAAGAAACAACTTCACTCACCGACCCCATGACAAGTCCAGTGTGGATAGCTGGACACGGTTTGCGAGCCGAACAAGAATATAATAAAGAGCCGGCCTCTATTAACAATGTGTTTACTCACCTGCATCATTATCATTCGACTCTTCGAATCGTGCTTCATTGACCGGCTTCAACGACTGCTGCCGTATCAGTACTAAGCCATTCGGCCAACCAACGAAGAATTTTGGCTGTCAACCGACTGCGAATAATAAAATGCAAAATCGGTCTATACGATGCATAACCGACTTGCACTACTGTTCAACGAAAGCTACGGCAGTGTTCCAGGACGTGGTGGGTTTTCGCCTGGCAAGCGTTCTCCCTATAAAAAGCCACAAATGTCCGCTTAACAACACTGCAACGTGGCGGATGTGACTCGCCACAAAATAAAGTAACAGCTAAGCATTTCACACTGACGCAGTCCTCATCCTTCTGCATCGAACCTGTGCAACTAATTCTACTGTGAAGAATGCTTTGTTGGAGCACAGATCATCTCTATTTCGTAAAGGTTAATGGTTGCAACAAAACCTTGTTTAGGCTTCTGTGCTCACGGATCACTACCTGGCGAAATTACCCCAAACTTGTGTTTTGACGGATTTTTGCGCGCCACAGCGCCATAACGTGGCTGACAATATGCTCACTCGTATGGACAACATCTTTTTTTATACCTTTCATTAAAACGAAATGTTTTAACATTCCAAAGAAGCTATGCTTGTATGAATATTTGATCACGCCTTTACAGGTGTGTCTCGTTTTACCGAGAATATACTATTTATTTATTTATTATCAGAAAGCGCGTGGGAGTTAATGGGCAAGTCGTTGCGGCCACTGCGATGTTTCGTACGTCGTACAAGTGACTTGTTTGCACCGCAGCGCAGTGCGCTCAGCTAAAATATGTACATGACTGCGAGTTTCTCCATTCCCCCAGTATGAGTTTATACGAATTATGAGGTGCAAATCCTTAGTATTCTTGTAGAGAGAGCGCATTTTCTCAAGCCTGGTGGTAAGTTTACGCGTGCGGTGTCATCGGGATTTTGAGGCCTGATCGAGCGCTCCAGTGAAGCTAGGATATCGAGACAAATCGTGAAGTTATTGTAAAGTTCACAGGTTGCAGTGTCCGTGCTAGTTGTTGGGAAGAAAATGTCCCAAGAAGCAGCAAGGAAAAGTAAGGAGAAGGCCTCTCAATTCAGTAGTTGGAGAAGCCTAAAAGCAGCCTAGACCGGGCTAACATGTTGACGGAATTCGGGTAGTTTGAATGACAGCCCCACAAATTGTGGTCGCGGCCCGGAATTTTAGCTAACACACTGGTCTCTGCATGCGGGATACAGTTGCTGAATATTAAGTCTAAGGAGTTGGACTGTCTTGTGAGTGCACGTACATGCTGGGTCCAGTCGTGTGTGAAGACAGTGTCTACGAAGGCCCTATATCTGGATGACGCTGCTTGAGTACTTCACGCGATGTGGGGCATATTGAAGTCCGCCGATTATTTTATGACGGGCGGGAAGGAATGAAACTTCGCGAAAGAGCTTAGCCAATTGGTCGGCTCTAATACTAGTCGGATGCGGTGGGTTGTGGCTGCGGCCATTCAGAATGGCAACTTGGCCACCTATGGCCTGAATGCAGACAGAAGCTTCGGGATTTCCAAGCGGTATGGTTTGAAAGAAGATGCTTGAAATTCATTGCTGTTATTTATAACACCACCGCCGCCACGTTGCTTTATGTTTCCGCTACCGCATGTCCTGTACCCAGGAACTGCAGTAGAGCCTCAGGCATATCAGCTGCGTGTCACTCTTCAGTTATCAGCACCACATGCGGACTGGACGGAAGTATTGGAGGGGCAAGAAGGTGCATTTTATTTTGATAGATCGAGCCTTGAATGGTAGGATCGTATACAAGTCGGTCGGATTGAGCTGGATGTGGGATTCGGCCAACGGCGCACCTGGCTGTTGTGGGAGGATTGTGGTGGGAGGATTGTTAGTAAGCGTGCGTTGAGTTGCATGAACGCTGGACCTGCAGAAGATAAGGTAAGCGGCTGGCGGTGGTCAGGGACAGTGGGTTGTAGGGGAGGTTAAGCTTCATCAGGGCGTGTAAAAGTTTGAGTAGTGAGATCAGGCACGTGGTCAGGTGTAGTGCAGTGGGTAAAAGACGTCGTCCAAATGGCTTTAGCGGACTGGACGGCATCAGTTGCACCATGTGCTGGAGTCGGGTTAAGCGATACAGCGCCTTACCTTGATCTAAGCATGCTTGGATTAGGGATCCGCAACATGCAACGTTTCATAAAAATGGAGATACGAGAGATGCTTGAGCGATGCGCGCATTGATCACATGTGATGTTAGAGTTACACATTCGCTGGGTTCAGAAGGCCGAGGAGGTGCTGTGTTCGTGACACTCATAACGTTAAAGTATCTATGTGGTCGTTGTCAGTGTGACATTGTGGCTCGAGCAGCAGTGAAAACTGACTTGCTCAGAATTGACATACAAAGTAAGGGGCTTGGGGTGTTAAGTAGATACTTCTACCGACCGGGCTGTTCCAGGTTGGTAGACGCATAAGTAGGCTTCGGCCCAGGTTAGGGGTGGGGTTTCGAAATGTCGGTTCGAACCGACTAGGTGTTTTGCTTAATCGGTAACCACGGGGGTTTGTCTTGGCCACGTTGGAACGTTCGCCTGTACTACCTTTGCTGTATTATTGTAGCTTTGCTGGAAACCGAGGAGTCTTAGCAATCAAACATCATCGGTAGGGGCTGCTAGACGTTGGAGTCGGACCAGTAGGAGATTGCGCGGAGTCTTTTATGACACTGGTAAGGGTGTGTAAGACGACAAGAAGTCAATGCTCTCAATTTCTGATTCCATGTCACACATGTCTGACAGGGTACTTGAAGACTGACGGTGTGTTGTTTCCACCGCTGCGCTGGTTGTTGCTGTCATTGAAACCATCCCAGTTTTGATGCTATTAATGCGACCTTTTTTCCCAAGCAGCTCCAGTACGGCAGGGTCTACTTGTCGCACATGTGTTATATCCATATCCACATTATAAACCATAGAAGAGCAAACGGTAAAAGTTGCAGCTAGATGAGTATTAGACGGTTGCGCTCCCGAAGGTGTTGTTGTTTGCGACGTTCTTTTGGCCAGTTTTGTATTAGGTAGAATAGACCACAGCAGCGGTGTTCTGTCCGGATTTATCAGATTTGGCCAGAGCTTAGGCAGGTGTATTAGGAGAAATTAGGTGTCAATAAACCTTTTCGCAAACTCGTGGTTGTAAACTTGGTCACGATTGAGCAAGATCAGCCAGGGATCTCACGCAAAAGAGTGCCAGTGCAACAACCATGTGGTTTTTGGCAAGCATCTAAAAGTGTATGCAGCACCTCCTTGAGAGGCAATATGTCTTGTACATAGAGTACAATAGCGCTGTTGGTGCGGCGCATGCGTTCACTGACTTCGTGCGCAATATTGCTCAATAGTTTACCAGTTGCTAAGCTATCAGTCACATTTTCTAAACTTTGGTATTTGATTAAGTTGGCAAATGGTGTGTGCTTGTCATGCTTCTTCATACTAGTCACAATTTGACTTTTCAGCTCGTTCAATTGACGTTCGAGGCCAGAAACATTTTGCGAAGCCTCAGCTAGTGGATCCGAGGGTATAACCTCGCACTGCCGTGTTTGGGTTTGATTAGCCTTGGCGATCGAAGGCGCTAGAGTTTTCCCTGGCTTCTTGACAGTTATGGGAGGCACGCGCTTTTTGGTGATCATGTTGTAACTAATAGATATAGAAGCAGGTAAACACACGGATAGGTACGGAAGGAAATGAAAAACGTGAACACGAGAGACGACAGTGGAAACATGTGTCGGACACAAGAGTTCGTAGTAGGAAGGTGGTACGTTAAAGTAACACAACCGGGGCCAAAACGCTACTATATACAACTCAGGGTTTGGAAAGATGCGGAGCGACGAAATCGCACCTTTTCAAATTTCGCTTTCATATAGTTGTCTCCCTGAAAAATCGGCCCTCTGGAGATAAGCTTTAAGTGAGTAATATCGAACCTCTGAGTTTCAGGTGATTACACGTTCTTCTCAGGCGCTATATTTAAATTGTTTGCATTAAAAGTTTATTGCAGTCCGACAACTTTTGATAATCACATTAAGGTACTTGTTCCCGACAACACCAGGTTCGCATGTACAGACATGCGTATGGTATGAAGAAAAGGAGTAATACAGGAATGTACTATTAGATTTGTATACCATAATATTGATTACATGTATGTGAGCTTCGATATATCTGTAATTGTGTGTGCGTGTAGACGGGTTACTTGGCTTTTATTTGTGTACTTCGGACGGTTTGATCGTGTTACCATGATGAGAAGCGATAGTGGACGTCCGTGGATTGGATAAGGTATTCAGGATTAGCAAATGACAGCGACGTTGCTTAGTGACTGATCGCAACCGTTACTTCAGTGTTGCCAACTAAACAAATGCGGTTATGTATAGGAGATCACTTGCCAGGCGATAACCCAGTACATCCTAGAACATGGTCGCTGTACCCTTTGCCTAAACTAGGTAAACCTGTATCCTCCAGCTTTCACTGCGGGGTGAGAATTAGAAGCGCACGCTATTAGGTTTGCTCGGAGACTTGAGTAGCCACCTTGAGCAAAATACGCATCTTTCGACCTGATATTATACCTCAAGTCTGCTTTTGCGTATGTAGGTATTTATACTTAGGTAAAAATTGTTTGATGCAGGATGGGATGGTTTTGAGCACACAATTTGGCAACTAGAGCATAAATTGTACTTTAAGATGTTATCTAATTTTCAGTGAAACCGAGAGTAGTCGACCTCACGGACCAGACGTTAGAACCGTAAAGCATGCAAATTTAGCGTGGCAACAGTTTTGAGCCGAATGGGCAAGTCAGCTTGCAAGCGCGTTTTTCGACAACAACTCAACACCAGCTCCGTAAGTTGAAACGTTATCAACGCCTTCGAAAATACAAAGCCTTACAAGGTCAGATGTAAGCGATGATGTTCAACAGTGAACTGTGGCTGCATCGTTGTCCTCTGGAATTTGTCGCTGTATTGCACAATCATGAAGACGCTACACCAGCGTTGGCGCCCATGAGTACCGACAGGTTCCGGATTAATAATTACGCCGTTCGTGTCTCATGAATACAACTGACCTCATGCTGCTTTACTCTACCAAGTTTAGAAACTGCAGTAATATTATAAGTTTACCATTACCGTCGATCAATGCACTGCGTTCTTCCCTGAAGCTCGTTACCTAACCATATAGTACAATTTGCCTCCACTCCCCTGCAACCAGGAATGCAATTCGTTATGGGTAAAACCGTCACTTTCTCTATAAGACACGCTTTCATCTACCAGACTGCTCCTTCGCGAACCAAAGACAGGTCTGCAAGCATGTTAATTCTGTGATATCTTCCGCTGCTGCCTAAATCTACTAACGCTTTTATGTTACCTGCTACAAGCCATGAGTCCGCTACCTCGTCCATACGAGCGCAGGAGTAAGCGGTCTCCTACCTTGCTTGTCCGGCCGATCAAACAACGACTGCGAGCTTCCGTGATGACTACGGAACAACACACTGCTAACTGCGGAGGCTCCAGTGAACTCAGAATTGGTTTGAGACGATCACATAAAGGTGTTCAACTTTGATAGCAGAAAGTATAATTTGTTACTTTGCAAAACCATGCGCTCATCGATGACAAGCGCAAAGGCTAATGAATTAAACCGTAAATGGTTCGGACGCTGGTTTCCTACATGACGGTACATCATCAAGCACCGCCTATACGCAGTGTTAACTCTTAACAGCAATTTGCCCATTGCTGCTCCAAATAGACACCAGCGCCCGCCGGCAACTCGCAAGCCAGCCAGCTGACTCCAGACAAACTGAAAAGTCGCCTATACGTTTGTGGATAGTAAAGGTTGGAATTATCCTGTTATAAAAGGCTGCAACCTTCAGCAAAACCGACTGAAATATTTAGCGCGACAGAACGGGTGGAAAGTATCGCGGGCTCCTCAACTTGGCGACGCTAGATGGCTATACCATACCTTATAACCGGAAACCTCCGAAAGCAATCATGATATTTTAGTCTTGTTAAAGATGGTACCATTTCCTCAGTTCGTTCTTCACTTATATTAGACCAGGTATAGCATAATTAGGTTGCATGCGTTTTATTAACAGTCTAAGCAAACTGGTCAAGGCGGCTTCAAATGCCTGTTTTGTATAGAGTAGTGAGCAACCTTGTGCTCTAAAAAACTATTGTTTGAATCCCGCTTCGGATAACAGGCTTCAAGCAACGCATGCGCTTTTTAATGTGTGGCTACTTCGAATGTGTTGCCGCACTGTGTCGAATGTAGGCTTTAACTTCATACGTACGCACATCAGAGCTGGTATCCAGATGGCGAGTAGCAGGACTGTGACCGTACACTCTGCACTAAGCTTTATGCCTGCTCGTCCAACCTACTAATGGTCACAAATTAAGCAGCCGCTAAGGTATAGTACATTCAAGTCCAGTCAAGTACGAGTTGGCTTTTCTGCACCCATAATGGGCCAATGTTTATTGAAAGTTATCTATTTGCAAAGTTTAACTTTCACACTGCAGGGGTTGCTTTGAATTGTTTCTGTTGATTGTTGGGCTGCGTTGCTTTGGAAAGACAGCAAAGTCTCGCATCTCTGAAGCAAAGCAACGCAGCGCCACTTTTAACGTTTACAACTTTCGAATGTATTGTAGTTTATTGTGGGGCCAAGTAAGCTAAACTAAAGAAATTTTGTACGAATTCCGATTCAGCTGGTAGAAGAGATGGTCTACCATTTGTCTTAGCTCGACCAGCTACAATGTGTCGCGTCCGTTTGAAAAGGGCTATCTCGCAGTTATGTTCACGGAATGCCGGTTGATTGCTGTTTTTATTGAGGATTTGGTCAGTATGTGTTGTTTTTTAATAGAACATTGTCCCCGTGGCTTGGAACCACCCAGGTCTGAGAACATCCAAAAGTGTTAGCTACCTAAATTTATCCGCTTTTCTGGTGTATCGGTCGCTGCCAACACTGATAATTAGTGTTATCTGGTATGGTATGCTTGAGGTAGACGGCATCGTCTACTTAGTGTAACCACATTTACTGTTTCCCACTTCGTGGTGCTATGCGTGCGAGCAACCGTATCACTGCTTTAACTACCACGCCATAGGGTGTCGATCTCATTAACCTGCCGCTTGTCAGTTTGTGGCTTTTAAGGTTAAATGTGAAATAAATTAAATAAATTAATCGTATATTCCTCGACAATGCGAGAAGCTGTTCCCAAATAGGGACAGATCAAGTAATGGTACAACGTTGCCATGACATTTTAATTATACATGTTCAGAGATAAACGTGGGCGCAAGTTCAAATTAGGTAACACAGAGAAGCAGAATTGTTCTGCTATTTTTTCATGCCAGTGAAGCAGGATACTTCACCAGCACAAGACAGATAGTTAGGCATGGAAAAAGTGCAATGAAATGGGTTAGTGTCTGAAATGTTATGTGTATGTGCTTCAGAAATTATTCAGACACCATGGATACCGTTTTTGAATGCTTTATCCAGGGACTGTGATGTCCCGAACAGCTTACTTACGGTCTGAACATTTAAAGGCTTACTAATCGCAAATCTAAAGTCACAAAGCGTTTAGCATGCTTTGATATCACTTGGAGTTTGTTCCAAATCTTTGAGTATTGGGTCAGAAAGAAATGTTCTCTGCTTCCCTTAGTAAATTCTGGCATCATGACTTTATCTCTTTGTTACTTATTTGATGTATGCTGTTTAAGGAAAAGTGAACACCGTTTTCAAGACCGCGAATTTGATAATTTATGATTCTGTAAAGAAACCATAGGTTCAGCTTCATTATCCGCAGCTAAACTGGGTAAATTGCAAGTTTGGCACATCTCTCTATGTATGCCAATTTTGAGGAATATCCACACTGCTTTTTCGTGATGCCTCTCCAAACCCTCTTAGGAGCCTGCTGGTCAGGTTTCCGCAGATTAGTCTTATCATTGAATAGTATTCAATATACGGCAGTATCTATGCTTTGTAAAGTGAAATGCGCAATTCCGTGAGGTCAAAAGGATGGCAGATGTAACCGATAAGATTCATGGCTTTCGAAACTTAAAAGTCGCAGTGTTCAGAAAGGTTAAACGTGCCTGAATGTCGCCCGCCTAAGTCGCGAACAGCCCTGCACTGCGAGCTATATGCGCCTTGTAGTAATAAACTGTCTTGTGGTACTTGGCATTTGTGCGACAAAATATTACACTTGTTCACGGCAAATGACATCTGCCACAGTTGTCACCGGGGGTCAAGGGCATAAAGGTCATCGTAATGAGCCCTACGGCTTCCTGCTTGTTTGCACTTTGTTGTGAGTAGACAACGTTAATCCCATCAGCAAAATAACTGCCACACTACTTCTTATAAAGTGGAAAAGGAAGAGGACCAAGAACACACTCTTTAATTGTTCCACTGGTGATTGCTTTCGGTTTAGAGAAACGGTCGCCTATGCGCACCACCTGCTGTCCACCAATTAGATATAAAGACAGCCAAGTGAACATCGGTTCTCCAATGCCTATAGCCTTCAGTTTGTTTAGTAACCTGTAAGGCACTTTAGCAAAGCCTTCTGGCCTATCCAGGAATAGGATTATGACACCGGTTCCGTTGTCAATGGCGGCCGTTGTGTGGTTTAAAAGTTAAGTCTGGCCTGTTGCGCAGGATCAACCTTGCACGAAGCTGTGTTACAACTTGATGAGAAGGTTAGCGTAGTTATAGAATATAAGCAGTTCATCTTTCACTATCCTTTTTATTATTCCAGATACGATGGGTGTGTGATGGGAGGAAATTCTTTAACCTCGTGGGCAGCGCTATTTTTATGTCGCGGGATAACGACAGAAGTTTTCCATTGAGTAAGGTATACTCCGTCGTTAAAATATAGTGTAAAGTTGTTGAGCAAAATCAGAAGGAAGCCACTACCGTTACTTTTTATTAAATAAGGGGGAGCCCATCAGGACCTGCACACATTGAGGAGTATAAGTGAGAGACTTGATCAGTGATTTTCTCTATAGTGAATTCCACTACATAAAACTTCCTTATTGTGCATTATGCGAAGTGTTGGTGTGTCGGATGATTACTTGAGTTTCGTGTGTTGCGCTGCTGCTTTGTTGATATTATGGAGAGTATATGCTGAGCTGTCGCGGAAAGTAGGAGAGTTAGCCATGACTGTACGGACATTTGAGAAGTTTGTATAGGGTGTTGTGGTAGTAGTTAAGGACCGACGTTGAATAACACGCACGTAGATTACAGAAAAACAAAATGAGATAGTGTGGTTTGGTCAATGGTAGTAAAAAACTTCGATGTAGCCCCTCTGGTAGCAACCTGCGTATACAAAGCTTATAAATCTTGGCATTTAACCCTAACATTTTGAATTACCACGCTTCGCTGATGCGTTATACTAGTCACGGTCACGTTGGTTCCTTTTGGCTATGAAGTTCCAGGACTGACGCAACGAGGACTGCGAGTGTGGGCCAGATGTACAGTAATTGCCTGGCAAAATGTAGTTTCGGTGTACCGCCTAAGCTACTAGTTTGCAAAGTACACCGTAGATAAATATTCTTAATCAACCACTCACTTACGAAGAAAAGAAACGGGTAATACGTCATACTGTCGGCTTAGTATTTTTGTTTTGATCTGGATGTAAATGTTGACTTAAGAAGCCGCAAAAAATATGCCATAAGCCAACGGACGGGAAAAACAGGAGCAATTTTGGTGGGTCAGGCATTACAGCCAGCTAACACACCTTAATAGGCATAAATTAATCTTTGTTAGTAAGCGCATAGAGAACGCCCAAATTCATATGTAGCACATTTTGGGGTATTTAATTACCGGCAACGCTAATTTGTAATATTTAAGATGAAACCGACGTCCATTATCTGACTCTAAAAAGAGCGCTTATAATTTGTAAGGTATTAACGGAGGATCTGCTTTATGTTAAATACGTAAATCAATAAAGGTTTTATTCCCAACATGGTGGGACACACCCATGAAGGCATGAGCAAATGGGTACACCGGGTAAAATCGTGTAGGAATGATACAGATGAAGCATCGAACAATGTATTATTGATAATTTTCAGGATTCAGTTATGGACAACTGTTGAATAGTCTTGGCATCGAGGTAAGAGCAGGTGCTGGTATGTGGAACAATAAAGTACAAATAGGTTGATAAAATCTAATATGCGGCAAATTATTGCTATGCTTGTTAAGCTAAACACCCTACGGGACATGTCAAGCACCTGCTTTTTACCAGTTATAAGTCATTGTTCATTGTTCACATGATGCGCGAAATACCTTGGTGCAATTACTTCTGGATGTAACACTACTGTGCAATTTAATGAAATAAAGATAGTGAGTTCTGGGCATTGATGGAGGTCGGAAGGGAACCAGGCTGTGTACGGAGAACAGGCAAGGGATCCCTACGACTAAGCACACAAGCTTTTCTAGAAAAACCGTGAATTATCGATTCATCCAGGCAGCTAAGTAGGGTGAAAAACTGTAGTGGTGACGAGACTGGGTCCTGGAGGGCGACAACAGTACCGCTTATAGATTAGACAGCAGCCTGGAAGATAATATCTGCTTTACCTAGCATAACCCTCTATCCATATCCAGCTGCACGAACCATGTGCCCTATTCTAATAAGGAGCAGAGTAACTGAGTATGGCCCAGCCGCAGCCAATGCACAGCTCAACAGGTGCAAAAAAGTTGATGAAAATCTTCGAACAATTGACAACAGACAGGAGGAGGCCAAACAAATAGTAAAAAAGAAACGTATCAAAATGCAAAAGTAGCTAAACAGGATAGCGCGGGAGGATGCAGGTTTGTTGAAAACGTTGCACCCAGTATAACTGTTACACTACTAGTTGTGTGAAAGCGTTCTTAAAAGCCGTTCCATGCCTTAACACCCGGCAGGCTGCAGCTGCTCTCAGAGGGAAGAAGGGCGTGTAAATAAAACTCGGAGGATAGGAACTCGCTAGGGGAAGAGCAAGAGGATACAATGGTTAGGTTGCGCCTCGTGGTTAAGCAGTAGTACGATGGCTTAATTTCGGGAAGTAAAACGTAAACAGCGATGGTCAGCGGCCGGGAACAGCTAATAATATGAGTATGAGGCCGTATGAGCAAGCAACATCAGGCCAGGTGAGAAGGGTGGTGTGTCGGATGGCCTCGAGGTTTATAGCTTCACAAGCTCGTTGAAAGTCAGTTAGAATGTACAGGAGATAAGACAGCGACTACTTGGCGCCACGACGGATGAAATTGTACTAATTTTAGATACGGGAAGGAAAGAACCAAGCTTATAGGAAGTTAAGCTTCCATTAAGCTGCCAAAGACCATATCAAGCTCCTCGACCGTTCAAAACATACTTTCCAGGCAAAGGTCTCACTTAGCTGCGACGGTTAGCTCCTGTGGACCTACCAGGGACAGCCACCTGGCCCGTGGGTTATTTGCTCGGTTAATAATACTACTTATGCTTCGCTTTCCATACTTACCTGAATAACGCTGCACCGCAATTTACACAGCTAGTCTCCGAACAGTACCGCTGTCCCCAACCCTTCCTAATGAAGCCTGACTAGACCTTCCGCTGAGCCAACGGATACTCAAGTGTACCATGACCTCGATTAGCCGTTTGGAACATGGCCGTTACAAGTACCTCAAGGTTATTTACATTGTAGTCAATAGCAGCCTTTCAGGACGTGGTGGGTATTTGCCTGGCAAGCGTTTTCCTTATAAAAAGCCACAAATGTCTGTTTAACGGCATTGCTACGTGGCGGGTGTGACTCGCTACAGAAATAAAGTTATTGCTCACTGCTTCCCACGAAGTATGTCCTCAATAACCCCTATTTGCGGCCACGTGTTTGGCAAAAACTATCGGACTCCCAAGCCGACGAAAAACCGGTGATCAATCTCCGGAACCATTCGAAACCACGACTAGCATTTCCGTAACAGAAACGCTTACTGAGCTTACAGCGGTTCTGCGCCACATTTCTCTTTGAATCCAATGATCAAGTTCTTCATCCCTAAACAATTCCTATGCAAAATTATGTGCAATTTTCAAGCCATGTATTTTGCCAACACGTATTGCTGCGGTGTGGTGTTCACACGTCTTTAGTGTTTCTATGGCTCCGTCAACCACTTGCTTCCGTCTGTATTGGAGAGTTGTTTCGTCGAGAATATAATTAGTTACTTATTTATTAATTTCTATAGATCATACTAACGATGTAGAGCTGCAACGGCGTCAAAGATCCTGAGACCTACCTAAAGGGTTGCAGTACTTACGTTGAACTATATTCATTGGATTTATCTGAGTACCGAACGTTTACGTGAACGGATAGGGCTTAAGTGCCGATATGCCAGCACTTACCCCTAAAGAAGTGCTTTCTCGGGGAGGTTTTCATTTGGTTTGCGATTAGGTTCGTCCTTGCTTGACCATGGCATCGGTACTTCTTATCGTTGTACCTGGCGTTAAGCGGTGCTCAATATGGTCAACGCATCCTTAGTAAACCTTCTCATGCACACAGGTTAGTTATGCGTTCTCGGGATGCATCACTGTTGTGCTTCACCAAACCCAGGAGATCATACATTCTTTTCCATCCCGGATTTTACTGACGCACATGAAATAGCCACCACGTCAAGGTGTTATAAATATTTAGCGATGAAATACCTTAACCTGACTTGACCGGACCCTGCTGCTTCATGGGATAGAAAGCACATGCATGCTACTTTTAAGCAAGTTTGGAACGTTGCTATACGTACGGTTGCTCCCGCATTCCGTCTCAACCTAGTTGTCCTTAGTTTCACTTAAGATGCCTCTCGCATCTGGACGGCCATCACCATCAACGGTTTACCTGTTTCTCTCCAACAATCGTATTATTCGCTCAATTTTGTAAACACGCTTTTTAATGCCGGTCGCTTGACCATGCGCTTGCAGAACCTTCTTCCTACGTAGTAGCTGTAGTCTGAGCCAAGGAACGCGCTTTCAAATTCTGTATACTAAACAAAATTACATAAGTTTTACTGTATCATAGGCACCGTTGCGCGCTACCAGCCTTTCGATAGGGCTTCTCGGTTCATTGCTGCCTGTCTGTTTGGCTGCCTCATGTCCGTTGCCCGTTTTTTCCCGCTATTTGCATAGGTACATCCGCCAAAAAAGAAGGTTTATCGACTGGGACTGGTTGACCCATCCTAAGTATCCAGCTGGTTTAAACACTTGATCCTTCCTCCGGGAGGTGAAGGACCCACACATCGTTCCAAATGGAGCTCTTTCCGCCATTCTGGAGACGTTAACTTCACGGGTTCTAAACATGTGTGTTTAACTCGCCCCGTACTCATCGTATAACAACCTAGTAATCTGGAATAACCTATTTACATGGATCCCTTGTCCACAACGGAAGACAGACAATTCTGGCGTGATTACCTTCACTGCCACAGACATTTCCGTTTCTCTATCTACCTGGAGCTTCACCGATGTTATGTCACGGGCAGCGTTGCGGTTGTATACTTGGCTTTTCCAAAGGCATTTCATGGAGTTTTAGCATAGCCATGGAGACAATCACACTTATTTACGTTTGAAGGAATTCCGATTCCATTTTGCGGAGTAGGAAGCTGGTACCGATCCCGCATTGGACAAAGGAATGCTATTTTCGCCTGTTATGGACATATTCAGCCACAATTAACAACTGCACCCGCCATCCCTATGACAAGCCCAGCATAGATAGCTGGACACGGAATGCGAGCCGGACAAGGATATAGCAGAAAAAGCCGGCCACTATTAACAATGTTTTTACTAACCTGCATCATTTGTCATTCGACTCTGCGACTCTTTTGCATCATTCCCCGGTTTCAACGACTACTGCCCGATCATTACCAAGCCATTCGGCCAACCAAGGAAGAATTTTGGCTGTCAACCGACTGCGCATAATAGAGTGCAAAATCGGTCTATAAGATGCATGGCCGGCTAGCTGCGGCAGTGTTCCAGGACGTGGTGGGTTTTCGCTTGACAAGCTTTCTCCATATAAGAAGCCACAAATGTCCGCCTAACAACACTGCAACGTGGCGGATGTGACTCGCCACTAAATCGTCACAGCTAAAGATTTCACACAGGCGCAGCCTTCAGGCTTCTACATCCAAGGTGCGCAACTGGTTTAACTGTGAAGAATGCTTTGATGAAGCAGATCATTCCGATCTAGTAATGGTAATTGATCTCATCAAAATCTTGTTTGGTATCCTGTGCTCATGGATTAATACATGGCGAAATTACACCCAACTTGTATCTTAAGGCAACAGTTATGACTGAATTGTACGCGCCCCAGCGCCATTGTGTTCCTTGATCTGACTATTACCCAACAAAGTGCTGACTTGTATGGACTACAGGTTTTCGGTTATACCTTTCATTAAAACGAAATGTTTTATTATTCCAAAGAAGCTATGATTGTATACATATTTGATCGCGCCTTTACATGTGTGTCTCGTTTTACCGGGAATATACCATTTAGTTATTTAGTTAGTTAGTTAGTTAGTTAACCACCTTCTCGGATTACATTTGCCCCTGATATAAGGAATTAGATTATACTTGGTCTGCTGACGAACTCTGTTCTTTATTTTTCTAGCTGGTGGCAGATCACCGTGCGCAATATACTAGCTTAGATAGTGGGAGTACACTACAGTACACTACTTACATCTACCTTCACTGAAGAAATCTCCTTGTTCTTCCTCGCCGTTGGTCCCCATGCGGAGGACAAGTATTCCTTTACATCATGGATTTCACTGACCTACATGAAATGTCCACCTCGTCACTGGATTATACCTTTCTTCAGATTAATATAGTAACGCAGCTTTCCCGAACCCTGGTGCTCAACGAATTAAACAGGTTAACTTTGTTCCTTTTACAAACTCTTGGCACGTTCCTCGATGGATTCAAACACAGAAGATAAGTCCGAACCGCGAACGAAACACATTTCTCTATTTACCAGGCGTGCCAACAATAACTAATTCACCAATATAACTCGGAACACACATGGCGACTGCGAGTATCGTGCGATAATTAGTAAATACTCATGGGAATCAGCTGCCTTAGAAATCGGACTAAACCTAACTGCATTAAGTTTACCAGCATCGGCCACACTGCGCATATGCAGAACGGTCCCTGGTGAGACCTCGGTAATGCTCCCACAACAAATGTCCACTCTGAGTATCCAAGACGCCACTTTTAGATCACCTCTCACACCCAGAAAATGTCCATCTCATTTATGCACAAAAATAGCAGAACATCCTTATGTCTTCAAAAAATGATTTACAATTTTAATGCGATCTTTTCATATTGGTATGTGAAATTATTCAATTCGATATTTTTATGTACATTAACGTGCCCTTTTCCACGAAAAGCATCTCCGTCCTACCACTCGGCCTTAGATGGTCTCACAAATGCCTGTGCTCCAACCAATCTTTTCCTCCATTAGTGTATAATCACTGTATCGTACTCAACTGCGACAGCACGACCATGCACATACAAGCGTACGTTGCAGTGTCGCGAATAAATATCTATTTGTTTATACATGTAATACTGTCAGGACGGTAGGAGTTTGGTTCTTGGCGGCTGTGATATAGGTAAACGCCAAACAGCCCTTTGAATATTCAGCCAAACTGGTTAACCTTTGAAGACAAAAATCCGTTTTCTAAAAGCACATATATAAGTTTAGGAACTTTTACGTTTTATTCTAACACGCATTATGAAACAGTCTAGGTGTTCACGTCGCATTGATAGTATATCGCTGACCCCTGAAAGGCAAATATTTCCTTTTTGACAGTCTGCTTATTAGTAGGTTGCTTCGCTGTACCATGTTGCCACGCCGCTGCACCTCTTGCAGTTTCCACCCATTCCTACTACGACTGCAAATTTATGTTGCTTACTGTATTTAATTGGTATTATAAAAGGACGGTAACAGGAAGTTACGTTTTAATTCCAGTGCCCGGAACGTGCCTACAGAATAGGTCGTTAGCCTACGGTGGCCTTGCCGCATCTTGTAAGTTTATCTAGCCAAGGCTTCGTATAGTCTTTACTATATAGATGCGTTAAGACAAGTTACATCCGGATGAAACGATGGTGAGCCTTTTGTTATTACATGGTATCATACTTGCCTGCAAAAAATTGACCTGGGTCTAGCTTGGTGAAACGATAAGGGCGCTATAAGCTAAGCTGTGTTTGTATGACCAACGTATTATGCTAACTTAAATATATACTGCAAGTAACCTCACTTAGCTTCCGTGGACAACTCCGTAGAAGGAGCTGATAGTGCATGAAGAGGTTATGAGCTGAACTTAACCACAAAACAAATAGGCAGATGTGTCAGTGCTAGTGGATGTACCCGGTAACGTGGTCCGTTTGGTTTGCTCTCTACATGCTCTAAATTGCTAAGCCGTTTGTTGTCCATAGGTTAAATTATTTTCCAATAATATTTAGGCATTATCCTTAACCCTGCTTTTTTGGTGCTTTTCGACATCACATTTTACCTGGCTTGCGACCATCGTCGAAATGTCACCAATAAGGCATGATTTTGATAAAACATACCTAGGCCAATGATAAGTGTTCAGCAAGAACGTTCCCGTTATAACTGCGCTACGCACTATTAAATTAAAGGTATCATTTCTCTGCGTGCTCAAACGGCCGAGCTTTAAAATGGCGTAGTCATGATTAAACTGGTCTATAACACATAAGAGCCTCTTACTGATAGATTGAGAGCCATTGCAAGGAAGGCTACCCCGAGAACCTCATGGATGTTAAGCGTGAGGATTTGGCCAGGAGGTTACACTGCAAGACTTCCGCCGAGGTGATAAATCGGAACTAGTACCTTGAGCTAACTTTGTATAACTTTCCGGAGCGCCTGAAGGTACACACCATCAGTAAAATACTGGTGACCGTAGTTTGCAATACCAGCTACCGCGTTGTACTAACAGGTCAGTGAATACCAATACCACTTTACACAAGCTAATTAATCAGAGATTGACACATAAGTATCTCTCTTATTAAGTCAAAGCTAGGAAGCTTACGATCTTTGTTGACTTAAAGTAATTAGCAGTAAGAACGGATTTATAAAGCTGATCCGATAAACGGGCAGCAAACTCCGCCTCGGCTAAGCGTGTTCAAACGATCATTGGTAATTGTTCGACAACAGTGAATTTAAGGGAGTCGCCTTCTGTGAAGCTAGACCTTTGTCTGATATGGGTACTAGACTGCTTGAGCACTTCTTGGAAAGTTAACAAATTCTAGGACTTGTACTATCCACAAAGCCACAATAAACACAGATATAACAGCCAAAAGGTGGAGACTGTAGAAAACTTCTCTGTTAAGCATAGGCGCTTAGCTGTTGCTAAAACTCTGTCCGCCGTACCAAAACGGACTCAGGTTGACAAAATTATGTCACCACTTCCAAATAACCATTTTAAACCGAGCATGGTAGAAAAGCCTAATGGAACACGGTGCGAACCCAGCATACACATCAAACGAGGACCAGAGCCACGGGTACCTTGCACCAAAAGCCCTCGTATATGAGAGCAACATACTTCACGTAAGCCTCTGTGGATCACCACCCCCACAATAAAAGCAGAAAAAGCGCAGGCTTCGGTACCTCACATTTTGATTGGTAACTGGTGAGGACTGTTCCATATTGCTTAATATTTCTGACGAGTATACGGTGGATGGTTCCAAGCATGCAAGGATTGCACTGCATTGCAAGAAGCGCAAAGTGTGGAATAAACTATCAGCAGTTTTGCACCCCAAACAAAATGCTTATGACCGATGATGATGTTTAACCGATTTATGGTTGACCGTGCGCAAATTCGTAACGCAACAATGTCGCGAAAGCTTGCATTTCTGGTAATTGCAACGAGGCAGAAGTTAAGTTGCGACAAAAGGCAATAACACAACGAATTTCGATAAACAAGCGCCTAGCATAAAATCCAAAACGGAAAAAACACATATGAGAGCTTAAACAATATCGTATCTAAATCTACGAAGGCGCATATCCTTAACCAACCTCGTTGTCTAACGGTTGCATCAAAAAGGTAACAGAAAAGATATCATTTATGCAATATATGAGAATACCCGTAGATCGGGCAGTGGATGGGGATTTTAAGTTGTTTGCGGAGCTGAGTGATTATTGTGCATACTTTTCGTCACCTGAGTTTACTCAGTGCGGCTTCAGGCGTCTAGTTCGAAGCGAATCATAGGCGGCCTTAGTGTCCAAGTGCTTATTGATCGAGCTCCGCCTTGAAAACCAGACTTCAAGGAATTCACGTGCTTGCCGGCTTTTAACATTTCCGAGGACACCGGCGTGCTCTAGGTCGAAGTGATGGTTCTCGGCGGCGACATACACTGACAGCAGGGAGTTCTGATCTTGGCGACCAATGAAAAGGCTGTGTTCGTAAAGTCTAGTGTCCAGTTTTCTTCCCGCCTTTCCCATGTAGTATTTGTCGCAGTCTCGGCAGCTGGTCCTATGAACCACCCCAATCTCTCCCTTTGCTAACTACCTTCTACTTTGAAGTATTTACTACGCATTGTTTGCTTTAGCTGGTGTGCAACTTTGACTCCAAAAGCCAATGAAATCCTCGCTGCCATTTTAGGTTCCCTTAATAAAGGGCAGAGGTGCTCACGTTTCACATGTTGCAATTGTCGGGGTATGTCGAGCAGACATTTGTGGTGCGAGGAAGCGTAGAAGGAATCCTCTTGGGTGCGAGTTACGCTGGAGCAGGTTTAAGTGATGGCCTTCTGCTGCCCGTCTCAGCTGCAGCGTGCTACAATGAGTTTGGGCTCGTTTGCGATTGGTTCGCACGCAGCTGCGTTTGTGGGCTTCCGGATGATTGCTGAAGTAGTTTAGGATCTGGTCCTTATGCGTAGATAATCGGTAGATTGCTGCTTTCAATCGTTCAGCACCAGTCCGTCGTAGAACGTCCGAGAATAGTAATTGCTAGTAGTTCTCCTCCCCTTCTGAGTGGGTGGCCAGCGAACACACTGTTAATTAATTCTTGCGTTTCCTCCAAGTTGGAGACTATGTGGCTGACGGACGTGCTGTTTATGTATCATGCTGAAGATGCTTTCTCGTGATCAAGGATTGCTATTTTTCGAAAGCCTGCCTTACTGCCCCGTCTACCAGGCCAACCATCGGCGGTCCCATTGATGTGCCCTTATCTGTTCATAAATTTGGCCACTGAAGTTGAAAGTTGTGGTTAGACGGAATTCCAGTAACTCCAGCATCATTTTGGTGTCGCGTTTACTGCATGTATCAGACGACGTGTGCCCTCTAGCATGCGCGTCATTGTTTGTTTCGCCAAGCTGATGTGGACTGAGGTGAACAAAGTGTTAATCTCAGAAAACATTATTTCTTCACGTTAAGTGGTTGCGGGTTTCAGTTTCTCCAGAAACTGTATTGCCAAGCTGATCCAATATTCCCATCCAGCGATTGTGGGTTACAGCCGTCTCCATAGTTTTATTAAAGGCCTATACTTTGGTGCTCCAGGTAACGATAAGATGGGGCGAAGCGGCACTCCGCTGTTGTTTACTACGGGTAAGTCATAGTTCCGCGGCAGTGCTGAGCCTTGTGGTGGCATGACCCATTGTTAAAATTATGAGAGTTCCACATTTGTTGCAGATTTTGCAGAGTGCGTCTGATGTTGCATACTAAGCTTTTTGTCGGGTCTCCGTTTAGCGGCTTTTGTGCGTCGGTATGCCTGAGTAGGTGTTGTGCTTTTAGCATGTACTCAAGTTTGTCCAATATAACCGGAAGACATCCTTCGTCTGCCTGCAATATAACTAGGCCCTCCTCATCCGTAACGTTCACCAGAGCTTTCCGTTCAGCGGCGTTGAATATGTTGCTTTCAACTTTATGAGTGAGCTCCTGGATGCTTCTGTGTCTGGCCAATGGTTGTGCTCCAGGCGCGATCTTGTACGAGTTTAGCGTCCATTCAAGTAAGCATGGAATTCGCTTGGATTGGGGTCCATAACCTTGAGTTGCATACCTCGGACCATGACGGCGTTTTCAGCGCTCGTTACTTTTCCTTTGGATTGGTGTACAATTCACGCATGGTCTTCCTTAGACGGTCTCATTTTAAGATCAACTTCAACGTCTCCTGAAGCCTGCGTTTGCTATTTAGGACTACCTTGCGCGTTTTAACGACTATCGCTATTTATAAGTCCTCAGTCAATGGTGCTCCTACTCTGGATACGCAAAATCTCGGCTACGATACTTAGACAGCTAGTCCGTCAGTCACATAGTCTCCAACTTGGAGGAAACGCAAGAATTAATTAACAGTGTGTTCGCTGGCCACCCACTCAGAAGGGGAGGAGAACTACTAGCAATTACTATTCTCGGACGTTCTACGACGGACTGGTGCTGAACGATTGAAAGCAGCAATCTACCGATTATCTACGCATAAGGACCAGATCCTAAACTACTTCAGCAATCATCCGGAAGCCCACAAACGCAGCTGCGTGCGAACCAATCGCAAACGAGCCCAAACTCATTGTAGCACGCTGCAGCTGAGACGGGCAGCAGAAGGCCATCACTTAAACCTGCTCCAGCGTAACTCGCACCCAAGAGGATTCCTTCTACGCTTCCTCGCACCACAAATGTCTGCTCGACATACCCCGACAATTGCAACATGTGAAACGTGAGCACCTCTGCCCTTTATTAAGGGAACCTAAAATGGCAGCGAGGATTTCATTGGCTTTTGGAGTCAAAGTTGCACACCAGCTAAAGCAAACAATGCGTAGTAAATACTTCAAAGTAGAAGGTAGTTAGCAAAGGGAGAGATTGGGGTGGTTCATAGGACCAGCTGCCGAGACTGCGACAAATACTACATGGGAAAGGCGGGAAGAAAACTGGACACTAGACTTTACGAACACAGCCTTTTCATTGGTCGCCAAGATCAGAACTCCCTGCTGTCAGTGTATGTCGCCGCCGAGAACCATCACTTCGACCTAGAGCACGCCGGTGTCCTCGGAAATGTTAAAAGCCGGCAAGCACGTGAATTCCTTGAAGTCTGGTATTCAAGGCGGAGCTCGATCAATAAGCACTTGGACACTAAGGCCGCCTATGATTCGCTTCGAACTAGACGCCTGAAGCCGCACTGAGTAAACTCAGGTGACGAAAAGTATGCACAATAATCACTCAGCTGTGATAATAACTCAATTCTCCGCATGATGTTAATCCGTAATCAATTAAGCGTGAGGGACCCTATATATGGTTCTTTTATTATTAAATCCGTATTTTAAACAACCGAGGGGAATAGAGTTGTTGTATTTAACCAGTTCATTGAATAATGGGTGGTGGCTTGTTGGCGACTGTGCTACTGCGAGCACTTTCCTTTTTTAAACTGCAACGTCACACTTGCTGGCATGCATCGCCAGGCTCCTGAAGACTGGTATTCTGGCCTGGCTCACTTCACGTTAGCGCCGATTCCGACTGGTGTTCACACGGGTTTAGACGTGATAGGTGGTCCATGAAACAGGTGCAACCGATGTGCGCTGGCATGTACACCTTTGTCCGATGGATGGGTCCTTGGAGCTGGCCGCTGGTTGATTCGCCAATGGGCAGATAAAGCTGGGAGGCCTTTAGGCGTATCAAGTAATTTAGTGTAAAGGTAACATCAACAACAACAGTGCATCAGCCAGTTGCATTTACGCCTCAATGCCATACAACCAGGATTGTCGATGTAATAAAAATAACAGGCACTAAACATCAGTAGTACCTCCATCATTTGAACTGATGTATCGCTGCCGTAAAACTATGATGACTTATGGAATAAAGCTAAGCAAGTTGGAAGACGTCTCACTTGAAAACGTTAATGCCCTAAGCAAACATTCCGGGTCTAGGTGCCTACGCTTTGTTTTAACAACATACCGTCACAAGCAGCCGGCTATCGTCCAAAGCTAAGGCGGCGTCCGCGAGACAACCTCCTTGCGCTTTCACTGCTAAGCATCATAATCAGCCATTACCACGCAGCTGACTCAGCATCAAAAGCTCTTTAACCAGGCAACCTGATTAGGAGACAGCAGCAGACACGCCACTGGTGGCGGTTGCAAGCCATGTCCATTAACGGCTTGAGCCGAGCACAAGATGCGTCACGTGGCCTCCCCCCGGAAGGGGAGAAGGACCGAAGGTTCGCAGTTTGGTAGTAAGTGGCTTCATTTCCCGCCGCTAAGTCAACGTCTGTCAACCACGAGCTTTGCGCTATCCTACATCTTGCAGACTAAACAAGCCCTTCCTAGATAAGCGGCGAGCAGGTATACTTTCACGCGCCCAAGCCAACGCAACTTACTTAGCGCTAGCTGTTGATCCATGGAGCTAACATGATTAGCATAACCTAGCACTCGTCTACACACCTCATCTTTGTCAACCTATTCTTTAGACTGATCTGGACTTGACGACCTGGCGAAGGAATTTTGGTGGTGTGATATTCGAGTTGAGACTTCTGCACGTTCTTCAGAGCACAGCTTATGTACAGCACGGGAAACTAAGTACGTGTCACACAAACTGTTGCAACATAAGAAATAAGCGGGAAGGACGGACGGTAAACCACCAACTAGCCGATATAGTTGCAGTTATTAAAAACTTGGCTCTCCAGCGTGATCCATTCCGTAACTTACGGCATGGCTTTCCTGAATATAAATTAAACGGTCATGGCCATCACGCAGGTAGGTATGCTTTTGCTTATGAAGTGCAGCTACTCGAATTAAGGTGCCCTTTTCTCGTTGTCTACACCGACTATCAAAGTCCTTCCTTACTTCCTGTGTTTGCCGAGACGGTTGGGAACAATTATTTGCGTATGCGGTAGCTCATCCGCTACGCGAATGGATGATAGGGAACCCAGCAGGCTGCACAATATTGCCGTGGTAACAGCACCGAATATTGTGGTCATCGGTGACTAGGCTACGCCGCATGCAGCTTGGATCCATGCAATGAGCACGATAGATGTTCTGAAGCGCGACCTGGCAGAATGGGCCTATAAGGATGTTATGTCCAGCAGGTTAACTTTCTGACGCGGAAGCGGGTTGCTCGTACTCCTTCAACACTGGATGTTATAATAACCGAATATGGTCCCTTATCAGAGATGCAGGTTGAAGCCCCTATCGGTATGAGTGAGCATTATGTGATTCTTTTCTCAGTAACTTCAAAAGGTTCTCCAACAAAACGCCGATTTGTGAGGAATCTAAGCCTCAATTAACTCACTCCTTTACGAGCCAGACTCTGCAAATTGACTGGTTTCTCGAACCAAAACCGACCACCTTAAAACACCGTTGATGCTTGCTTCAAACTGCGCTTTTCCAGTTATTTGATGAGTTTGCTCCGTTGAGGCCGAAAAGCCATGTTATCAAGTCGCAGTGGCGGCGCCGAGAAGTAGACCGGGCAGTTAAGAGGCAGAATGCTTCTTAAAAGAAATTGCAAGCAACTAGCGGGTTTAGAGAAAGGCTGCATTACAACTATGTAAGCATTTAGCAGGCAATTTACAAAGAAAAACAAAGTAGGGCTTTGAGCGTCATTAAGACAAGAATGCGAACGCGTGGCCCAAATGTTACTAAAACGCGTACAGACAAAAATGCTCTGAGAGTTGGTTTCGGTAACCTTACCACGGATAGTGGAAGTCATGCTGCATAAGACGCGAATAAGGCAGTTGCTGCTGCAGGTCTTCCTGAAAATTCATCGTGTGGACGAGGGGCGTCCAGTCCCTTTACAACCACAGCGTCAAACCGGAAGTACAATGCCAGCCACGCTGCTAAACCGCCTCAGAAGTCGTTAGTGTACTTGCTAGTTTAAACCCCAACGAATAAGTGGGACCGGACAATGTGCATCCCGCGATTGTCAAACCACCCGTGGACATACTCCAGCACCCGGCCTTGGAGTTATTTAACCCGTCACTTCTAGAAGGCGGGTTACGACAAGACCGGAAATAGGTCTCTGTACTTGCGATACATGAGGGAGCTGCCAAATCTGTACCAGTCAACTATAGGCCTGCCAGCCTCACAAGCTTCTTGCTTAAAGGTTTGGAGAAGTTTATCGGAGGCCCCATTTGTGCGTACGTATTTTTATAACCTGACAGGAGTGGAACAACACGGCTTTATCAAGAAGAGTTCATGTCCTGCCAACTTGAGTAAATAAATATTTTATTCTCGACGACGCGAGGCACACCCATGGAGGCGTGATTAATTATGCGCAAATTTAGACATTTTATATCAACTGTGACAGTGCCAGTAGAAAATTGTTCATATGTTCATGATTGGAATTTTACAACGGTGGAAATGAGAAATAATACGTGAGCTGTCGTGAGATCGGGACCCGTTTGTAAGGACATAATCGGTCTGCCATACTTTGCAGTCATACCCATCTAATACCATATTATGAAGCCTGAATGATCAATTCGAAGATAATTGAAGTGCGAGAGCAGAAAAGGTGTGACAATATAGTGAGTTTATGCCTACGTAACGGAAAGATCAGCGGTGATACCGTATAAATTAAAGAGACGACGGTATATGCGTGTAATAGTAGAGAAGCCACGACAGTATATGCAGATGTAGTAGTTAAAGGGTAACTGACGGATCGAGAATGGTGACTCTACTTAACCTGCCAGTGTGAAGTTATGGGCTGTGACTTTATCCGGTGGCGAGGCTTATTCGGAATATTTGGAGGCGCTTAAAGCGCAGTAGACTGAAGAGGCTAGGAGCAATAGAAGTAGACCTAACCGGATTGTAGGAAATGTATCAGAAATACTGTTTAAAAGGGCTGATGGCGGCGCCTTGCATTAAGGTGTACAGTCCCACGTAAATAGGATAGGAAGAAGAGAGGGGCGGACCGAAGCAGCTAGCTTGGCGGCGTACTAGGCGTTAAGGATTGAGAAGAGCAAGTCGTGGTTGCGGTGGAAATAAAAGCAGGTTAGTGAATGAGGTTTATCAGGCCATCTTAATTTAGCCGGCTTAACGCATGCGTGCGACGAGGAAAGGTGGCTCTAAAGGAGTAGCATGGAAGCACGGCAGAGACAGGGATACGAATGAGTGTTGAGGTTTAACTATCTTTGGCATAAGAGCGGTGTACCTGGAGCTTGTAGATGAATCTAGGCGCATGAGCAAGTTTGATTATTTGCCTCGGAGGTGGTTAGAGCAAGCCGTCCGAAAGCAGCAGGCGGTTAACTATGGGGTCGGTGAGGCGGAAGCCTTGCGGCGAACAGGTGAGCCGCAGTCTCGTTTCAGTAAGTTTGTTAAAGTTAGCAAACAGCAGGCTTGGGATGATAAAGAATAAAAGGTTTAGTTGGTATTAAGGGCCTTGACGTAGAGTATACCTCGCTGGAGAATAAGTAACCATATCGCTGGAATCAGAGGTAGTCTGCGCGAAAGACGGTTACAAAATAGTGACCGCGACACGTTTCCCTATAAGTAGGTAGTCCTAAATAGCTCTGGTTGGAAGAAGACAGCAAATGGCAGACGCGGGTAGGGTGACGGCGAAAATGCCATGGAGAAGTGCGGGGCGAAAGAGCAGATAAATGGAACGGAAGCCTTGTGGCGAACGGTGACTCAGGAGTCTACTTTAAGTGATACTGGACAGGTCCAAGCGAACTGATGCTTGGCGTTTGGGGACAACAATTGTGGTTGTAAGTAGATCACAGGATAAGATGAAACTGACGGAGACAAAGTAAGAAAATGCACAATTCAGTGAGTTGAGTGCCCGCTGGGCGAATACGCCGGAAGCGACGAAAGCGGCGCGTTGTCGTATTGGGGCATCGTCTGTCAGTGAACGTTTTCCCGATAGGCGGCAAGCGTCATACTTAATCACAAAGGTCTCCATGCCTAATGACAGTAGTGACTGCCAACCGTAGCGTTTCGCTCGGGTTTTGGTGGAGACAATACCCGGGTGTCCTCATGTGTGCAAGCAAATCTTTTAGCTATCAACTAACCAAGTGTTATAAAATCCAACCCCCGCATCCGGCAACCACCTAGCACTGACAGTTCATCTAAGCTGGAGTAATATGGAATGCGCTCACTAAGGACATTTTGTTCTTAGACCAATTTTAAACTTGAGGACCCAGATGCGCAGTTGGGTTGCGAAAGGCAACCTCTAGTGAGAGCCGGGTTCACTAGGACCTAAACCTCGGCCATCCCGATTGCGAGGACCGTGACCGCAATGGAAATATTTGGATATTGCTCCTACAAAAAATAGTACACCATCACCGCGGGATCGGCTTGGCTTGGACGCATCAGGTGGCGAATTCCGATTTAGGGTGGAACACAAAGCCTTGCACCACCACGTTACTGCAATCCGCGAGCAATGCTTGGCACAGCGCAAAAGCATGAAAGTTGCACTTGGGAAATCGCTTCGCGGTTCGGATGCGACACGCATTTTCTATTGATACCCCGATTTATTTGACGTAAACCTCGGTCATTCTGATCGCGAAGACCGTATCCGCAAAGGAAATATTTGGGCTTTGCTCCTCCAAAGGCTGGCACAACGCGACGGCAGTTTCTTCCTTGTTTGGACCTATCAGGTTACAACCGCCTGATCGGGGTTGTAACATAGAGCCTTGTAAATTAGCAAATAAAAGGACAATTTATTCGGGCTAAAGTAGCATGCCTTATCAGGCCTGTTCAAGGTATTGCAGATAATATTTCGCTGATGGCACATTGTGTTGCTTACATGAATTGGGAAATTACATGTGAGTAAAACATCAACGATGGTGGTGATTGTTTGCCACCATGTTGTTATATCATAGGGGGAAATTTGTAGTCCGTGACTTTATTGTTTTCCGTACCTTTATAAAATATAATATGTTGCTCAGTAGCATGCTGAATTTGTGTATCGGTATATATGTACGTGTATGTGTTAGTGGGTCTTGTGAACATGTTAATTGTGACTGAATTCGTGACTTTGTTTGCTGTGTCCGTCATCGCATGTAAGTGCAAGATGATCGGATTCGCTCACTTCGAAGATCTACGCTCACGAGCGTTGCTTGATGCAAGCCTGCCAGGCAGTTTCTACAGAGTATATGGCTATGTCGATAAGTTTACAGTGCCGGAATATCTGTGGCTAGTATGTTGTTGCCCTACGATACCGCTGGAGACATCTACCTTATCGTAGGCTTGTCTTGAATGGTTGTATGTGTTTGAACAGGGTATCCTTCTATGCAGTGCATAATTATGTATGTGGGAGCACGCCTTAGCTAGACGAAAACTCGATCTGTCAATCTGCGCTGTACAGGTTATACAGCCTCTTGCAGAAATGTAACAATCATGTGTCTCGACATGCGAATGCGGAGCATTACACGCCTGAAGGCTAGACGTCCCAGCTAGGCATTTACACCCGTAGTGCGTGCTCGTTACAGTTTAGCTCATACACTAGACTGCCGGCAGTATACATAATTTATCAGGTAGAATAGAGAGTACTCGTAAGTTGAGCTGTGTGGATCAGCCTACCAGCTAATTCTCAGCAGACAAGTGCTGCATAAGACAATAACGTATACTACCGTGCAGGCGCACAGGGCCTGATCGAGCTATAATCTCATCTTAGCTCCGGTTAGTCCGCCCTGTGTGTGTGTATGTGCTATGCGTATACTGTACTCTCTTTTCCTCCATCCTCCGTGTTGTTGTTGAGAGAGATTACACACAGACTGTGAGTTAAGTCGAGTGCCTGGCGGCCAGCTCGTGAGTGTAGTAGTCTGACGAGAGGTACGGTCACCGCCGCCTGTACTCGAGAGTATTCGACACGCGACCCCCTCATTCTATCCCTCTAGATACTCGAGGGCGCCCAGTCCAAGAGGAGAACTGCGGATCTATAAGAGGGTGCCTCGATCAGCAATATACGAGCGCGTTGTGTCTGTCAATAACTGCAAAGAAGTTGTCCTCTGTCCGGAATGGTCAGTGTAGGAAAGTATGAGCCAACGACAATCCAGCTGGAACGAGACCGTCACGCGTGTATAGATAAGAGGACTGCCGTATCGAGCTGCTGATGATGTGTGTCGAAACCTAGATGCTTCGTAAATAGAGGAACAGGAGAAGGCTGAGATGTTTAGTGCCTCTAACCGCTAACAAACATGGAAGGAGCAGCTCTTAAGGGGGAGTGAGTGTGGGCTACGCATGACCGAAAGCATCGCAAGTAATCACCTCTGTCAGTTAAGCAACTAGATCCTAATAAATGCCGGACAGGGTATGGCAATAACACATCGCGCCGCAGTAGTTCCGCTAAGGCTATACGTAGCTGAATTCTGTAACTTGAAGCTTACACTAGCTATGCGCTCTAGAGTGTATCTACGCGTGTAACTTTTAGTAGAAGTCTACGCGTACCGTGGTTCCAATGTCACCTGGTTCTATGACGTGAAATGCATGTGCAATGGAGGACTGTACGTCTCATCGCTCTCATCTCCTTTATCTTGATTCTAAATGCCTCACTACATCCTCCTATATTCTCTATGTCCCCCCTTTCCTAACACCCTACTTTTTTAAAAGCCCCCCGCCTACCCCTGACTCTCTCGCGCTATCAGTCAACCCCCCCGCCCCCCGCCCCCTCTCTCGCCAGGCTTGAGGCTTTTGGGTCCCTGCACCCGGCCCCCCCCCCCCCCCCCCTCTCCGCCAGCGTGGCTAGTCAAGTCGAACGTTGCCGGTTCTTGCTTTCCACGAGTATAAGTCGAAGTGCTCATGGACGATCGGTCGCAATCGTTACATTTGTCATGTGGCTAGACAATCGACACAGGTAGAGAAGTGGTAACCTCGCACCATAAATCGTAAGTGTGGGCAGAAAGATGTAAACCTGCACGACAGGGCAGAGAGGGCCTGTGCATCCAGCGCAGACCTTAGAAATGTGACCGGGACTAATTGAAGAGATAGGCTGTGACAGACAGTGAGTAGACATCATCGTGCATACCAAGCGACACGGAGAGAAGTCGGTTTAATATAGATAGCGCTAGATCAGCGCGTGGGCTTCGTGAGCCTGAGGCGCCGTCTGTCAAGTGGATTCATAGCCAGAGGCAGCAACTAGGTGCTAATTCTGGTGGACTCATTGTAAATCATCGTATAGCAGATCGGTCTGGCCATCGTAAGATACGCACGCGTTGTCGTAGCTGGTTGACCTCGTAGTCTATCGCTGACTTGCAGAGCAGTGTAGTTCACAGACCGACTGTCTACGAAAAAGCGCATTCAAATGTATGATGGTAGCAGACCGCGGATGAATGGCGTCTTGCGTGCATGGATTGAAGAGATGATCTGTCACTAAGCTCGCAGATCAGGTCTATCATACATTATTTGAGTGTTGAGTACAATACACGAAGTTCCTCGAGGAGTGCCAGTACAGCAGACTGCACAGCGACAGTACGGTGTCCTGATTTGGAGAAGCGTCCGCTAGAGATCGTCTCGTCGTCCGATAGATCTGCGGGTGATCATTATTTAGATTGGGCGATTGCGCACCGAAGGACATCTTGCTAGATTCTCCATAAATGTCGGCTATCCACATAGGCCAGCCTCGATCGGTAGACTCGGCAGGTCTGTCTTCCGCGTTGCTAGTGGACAATGTCATCCATGCGTGGCTCAACCCATTTCCCTTACCCCCACCCCCCCCGGTGGTTAAGCGGCGTCGTTAGCAGAGTACATACAGAGAGTTGTAGATCTTCAGAGCTACACTAGAGTTCAACTGGTCTGACGCCATGCTAGGTCTAGACCTGAGGATCCTGGTGATCTGCGGCAACCGCGTGGTCATACAGAAAAGGATGTAGTGTCTAGAGTACCTGGTGTATTGATCGGGAACACCCGCTGTGTGGGTGGGGCCAGTGGCATTGCGAATCTAGCTATTCGATTGGATCGACGGTTGGTTACGGCATATAACATGGCCACGGACGCGCTGTAGATGAGAGCGCGGATACCGTGTGTCGAGCGCACCTATGGCTGACGCCAGCAATCTGCTAAGTATTTGCTGTTGTGTGTATATATTTTATGTTATATGTCCAACCCCCATATTTCTCCCCCTTCTCTCCCCCCCCACCCCACCACCTCCCCCCCCCCCCCACCCCTCCCTCTCCCCCCCCCCCCCCCCTCCCCTACCCCCCTACTCTCCCCTCCCTTTCCCCCCCCCCCCCCCCCCCCGTCTTATATCAACATGTTGTCCTTTTAAAGATATATTTAGCATGTTTTGTTGCTGTAATTGCTCGTGTGTGTATATCCCCCCCCACCCCCCCCCCCGCCCCCCCCCCCCCGCAGCCCCCCCACCATCCCTTGATGTCTTCGGCTCGTGAGTCATGCGTCCGTAGAGCTCTTTTGGCGCAACTACTCGACCGTCTGGTTTCGCCCACTGTTTTAGCCGTATCGCGCTATGTCGTACAGTGGCAGATAGCGCTTGATGATAGTGGCGTCGCGCTCATCGCAGCGCCCTCTCGCGCTCGGTGCGCATGCGCTGAGGAGCGTCGCAAGGCGCGATCGACCGCTCATAGATGCGCTGAGTCAACCCTGGGACCATGCGTAGACGAAGACAGAGGACTATGTCAGTAAGCTTACTTAGCCAGATGCACAATTGCTACACTGTGATGGACGGCTGACTTGGCGCACGCGCAGCTTGAAGGTGAACTAACGTAGTGAGTCGGGCATTGGTACTACGTTGGTTGAGCTGATTAATGTACGCTCGAGGTCGATTCCGGTAGGTGCGAAAGTCCAATTATCTGCGAGAGTGCCGCTAAGGAGACCGGCGACATGGCAGTAGACGTGATTGTAGTGTGTGAAGCGGCTCTGCACGCCAGTGAACACCTTGCGTTCGTACACACCGTGTCGTGATTTCGACTAGATCTGGATGTGGCTCGAGTACGCAAGGAGGTAAGGGCAAGTAGTCCCTGAGTTTGAATCTAGTGGATACAGTCCTAGAACTGTCCTCGCAGTATGTAGTCTCATGTATATGATGACCAGCCTAGAGCTAGCCATACGGACGCTGCTTGGCAGTTCGAGAATTGTCTAGACGGCTGCGGCCAGCTAGCGCGATTCGACCCTATTGATGAATGAGACGCGCTCGGCAAACGTTGTATTTAATGGTGCGACCAGCTTCTAGCCTCTGCATGGTACGTTCAGATTGGCGACAGCACTAGGTCAAACCTTTATGGCGGGACGTTTGGCATCAGCGGGGAGAACGCTGACTTCTGCGACAGAGTATCTGGACGCCACGATAGCGAAGACTACCCGGTTGCTGACTGAACCCTTTGACGTGACCCTGATCGAACGTTCGAATTACGCAAAGGAGAACAGTGGCGATGCGGCGCATCTACGAACACTCGTAGACTATTCGGCCGTGATGCGCGTCTCGCCCATTACACGTGGAACTGAGCCAGTCTCAGCCCGTGATTTCTCACCTGGTGTGTCTGGACGTCAGTCATTGATCGGCAGAGAACAAGGCGGCTGTGGAGTACAGGTGAAGTTTGTCGACGTTGTGGCCTGATAGTTTAGAACAGTGCAGGCTTCTGAACCCCCCCCCCCCCCCCCCTCCCGCTCCCCCCCCTCTGTGTCCCCCCCCCCCCCCCCCCCGTCCGCGCTAACCCACCCAATCGCCCGCAGAAAAAGAAATTCGAAGTGGTAACACTGTAGCTCGGTAGTGATTAGCGCCAGTGTCAATCCTCATCTCGAGAGCTGATCGCGGGGAATCACGGATGTGAACGGTTTGACAAGGCGTCGTTGAGACGCGCTGTACTCCGCTGTGCTGTACTCGTAGCAGCGTCATACTCTGCAAGCTCTGGGATATGATCGTTGGTGGGTGCTACTCCCCCGCGCACTCCCCCCACCCCCAATAGCTGCAGGCACACATACTGCCGACAGCACTCAATGCCTGTCTTGCCAAGTAATTGTTCAGGTAGGTCGAGTGTATGCCATGTACTGGATGTTGAATCTGTTGGGGCGTGACGTTCGAGATCGTCCAGAAGCGCTACTGAGTCATGGTACCTCCTCGGAATGTCTGTACGCGGCTGTACGTGAACATGTGTTCTCTACTGAGATCATCCATAATCCTGTACGGTTCGGACTTGTCATCTGGGCCAGTGAGTAATGGCATAAAGGTATGCGCTCGATCCGCCTATACAACGATGCGCATGAGGACGCTAGTAGTAGCAGTAGGCATGCTTCGCTAGTCGGACAGATCTATTAAGGTATATGCCCCCCTTCCCCCCCCCCCCCCTCCCCCCCCCCCCCCCCCCCCCCCCCCCCCCCCCCCCACCCCCCCCTTTTTAACCCCACATTATCCCGCCCACACGAAACCCCCCAGAGAATGACTCTATCTAGCGTCGAGTTTGAAGTTAGCGTGTTTTCTGCTAGGCGTACTCCGTTGTGTCTAATTTCGAATCGCCACGCTCTGAGATCCCCCCCCGGCTTCCCGCTCATTGTCAATGAGTCCGGTGTTGAATCGTTGAGGATGCGTTTCACGTCTCAAGCTCGATCACTGTCGATCGCGACTAGGCCTAGCTCTTCTCCCATGCTCACTGCCACTGCTGTTGCAGCTAGGGCATGCCTAAGAGTAACTTGCGTGTAAGGTGAAGGAAACGTCAGCGAAGATCCTAAATGATTCCCGCATCTAATGTTGTCAGCGCGAATATGTTAGACATTGTTAGCGCAGGAAGAGATATAAGAAAAGGAAAGCGCGCGAGAGCTGCGCGTATGCCTGGTGAGTAGCGGCAGAGTGAGGACTGGTGCTAGGCTGTAGCACGGTATTCCAAACCGCCGATAGTTTTCTCGGGAAGGGCAAGGTGCGGGGCTTAACATGACGTGACGAATCCGCAAGGTGGAACTTGGACGTAATGTTTCGAACCTACCATATCACCACAGATCGATAAGCAAATCATTGATCGGACGCACTAGGCTGCACGCAAACAAGGGGATGGACTTTAGGATTGCTGTGTGCGCGACCTAAGGTAGCTGCAGTCAGAAGTCAGCAGGAAACATGTCAGTGCCCCGGAGGTCTGTATACGCCTGGGAACGCCTACGCGATTGCAAGTTTCCGGATGGACGACAAGCCGAACAATTGCGGATTGCATCATGGACGATTAAGCCGGATCAATGGCATGGTGCAGATAGTTTAAGAGTTAGAGTAATGAGTATCAGAGCGGTATATGCGATGGATCAAGCGTAGGCGCGCTAGATATACACGCTGACTAGGTAAGAAAGGATGGTGTCAGCGTCACCAGAGTGGAAGCTATGCTCGCGTCACTCTATATGTAATGACTAAAGAGAGTAGGTCAGGGTGAGAGGCGACGGGTCATCACTAGGTGTGAAAGCTGAGAAGCCTAGAGAGTCTAGTCTTTGAACCATGATACCGCGAATTATAGATTTGTGTCTCTCACTCGACCGTGTCTGTTCATAGCAGGTGGCAGAGTACACTCAACCCGGTATTTACCGTAGGACAGAAAGGTACTCGGTAAGTGGGTGCGGACTCAGGCGGAAGTCGTCTGCCGCTGTAGTGCTAAGGTTGTAGCTATCATACTGGAATTGCGTGTTGTACGTTTCGCGTTATGCCAGATTCACAACAACCTCAGACGCTGCTTGGTCGGTAATGTACTTGCTCGAACGTACTGATCAGTGAGGAATTCTGATTGGGAGTAATATAACTACAGCTTCTGCTTTGGTAACCTAATCTGTGCGCGTGCATAGACTCGAGCTAATTGTTCTAGCTCGCGCGTCTCTGCAATGTTCTGCGTGTGATCGTCAGCGTCAGTGTTATGATCATCGGTCATGCTTGCTCGATCACCACGCTCGTTCTACCACGCGCCAGCCCCCCGCGCAGTGAGATAACACGTGCTTCGATCAGGTCTCCGCAGTCTAGCTCCGAAGCTATGAATCAGATGAGTGCTGGTGTAGACACTATCATATTTGCTGTGGTCCAATTAAGCATCGCTGGGTGTTTGTGCCATGCCTTTGGTCGGAGTGGCTAGCGAGAGAGGACTAGGAATTTTTATGTGGTGATTCTAACCCAGTACGACGGAACTCCTTCTTGTGAATGCCTGTCTTAGTCTTCTCGCTCGTGTCTAAGCATTATTTATGCGCATCGGAATGTTGATTAGCTGACTGGTGTGGTCCGAGTCACTACGTGACGCTGGCTAGTTGGTACGACCCCGAAGTTTCCTTATCTCTTATGTACTCGAGTTTGTTTTGTTAAGCGTCTAGTTGTGAAGCGCACAGACACGTTCCCATATGGATTGTTATTTTTTGTCACGCTATCTCTTAGGCTATGTGTAGTCTAGCATAAGCTGCAGGGATGAGCACTCTGTGGTTAGACCCTGTAGATAGTGCCTGAAGGCGCAGTTGATTGACGCTGGGCGTTTGGAATGCAGAATCGCTAGGAGAGGGCAAGGCATTGTGTGCTACTCCTCGCTATGTGTCGTGGATGGCATCGTCATACACTCTAGCAATATCTAAAACCGTCGGCCCCCTGGCAGTAGATTGTCCGTGTTACTGCAGTTGGATTTATACTTAGCTACACTAGAGATGACTTGTCGCTGCCTGAGTGATGTACTAGATAGATATGCGCTACTCACGGGTAGTGTTGCTGTCTGCTGAGGCTGGCGCCGTCGACTCCGCCTACGCCTCACGTATGACCTCCAATCACTAGCGACAGTGAAGGCCCGCGATACATTCATGCATGAGATTTGTATCCGCTACTGGTAGTGCATCCTTAAAGCGCGCAATGAGATATAACATCGTGTCGTAGAGAATACGCATCTTGACAACCGAGAATTCTGTGTGCTGGAGCACCGATTGCTGCACTTGGCGCGTTTAGCTAAGGCAATCGTGCGCCAGTAGTCTCGTATAGCGGTGGTGTGCTAGACGTTGTGACGCGACGCTCCCCTATGCACAGCACATCATTGCGCAGACACACGACACGTGATGTGGCGAACTCTTAGATAATAGGTAGCTACTATAAGTTGGATGACGTCAGGCCTGTGCAAAGTGAAGGGGACAACTTTGAGTATATATATTGCTCGTATACCTACTCATATATACCGTCCTACGCACCTCAGGGTTGATGCATCCTATCGAATTTTGTCCTGTACCAAGACTGTAGATGGTGGAGCGCAACTGGATCGACTTGACTATTACTAATGCTTAGCGACTGAGATCTGAGCACGACTGAAGTAGCTCGATCTCGCATGGCTGTTGTGACAAGCTTTTTCTGTGTGTGCATACCATTACTCCATTTCACCCTCTCGACTGTGGCCAGAAAGCCTACTTCACCGCACCAGCTTGCTGAAGCAGTCGACACATGCCTATGTCATGAAAATGGATAGGCCATGCAGAGCCAGTCTATTTGCTCAGCAGCTAGGAACGTCGCCCTCCAGATATTCCTTCTATGGTATTCATGCTCAACGTGCGTATAGGTCCGCAAATGTGAAGTAAAGTGGTCACTGGTCTGACGTGAGTTGGCGCCGACATTAGATGAAGACTGCGCGCATCTTCATTGTGCGCGACAATGAAGCCATACTGTGAAGCAATGCACGTGATCTCGCGTAGGCTATCTTCGCTCAACCGTGGACGCTAACATGTATGGTCACTGCCTGTTACTTTTCACAAACCGAGAACTTATTGTGGGAATTGCCCCCCCCCCCCCCCCCCCCCCCCCCCCTCCCCCCCCCCCCGCCCCCACCCGAAACTCGTAGGGCCGTGGCCGTCAGCTTCACAGCACGCTGCCTGTAAAGCCTAAATTCGCTGTGACAGAACCTGATAGTGGCGTGTTTTATGTACGTCGGACTGGCCAAGCCAGTTTGCACAGAAGCGCTAAGAATACCCTCGACTGCACGTCCTGGCGCAACACCCTGAGTCGGATACACTCTGCCATCGTGTTTGAAAATGTCACCGGTGTACACGTTTTCGTCGACACGGAGCGCCGAATTTAGCTGTCATACCGCGTAAGGTACACAAGAAGAGACGCGCGCAACTTGTTCATGGTCGGTCATTTACAAATGAGCGAAGGAGCATGTGTGTCCATTACATTGTCTGCTCATGTTTGTGTGTTGCCCCCAATGTGTATGTTAAACCACACACATACCAGACGCTACGGTTGTACTCGCAATAGAACTCCCAGGTTATTCCTGCTCGAGTCGACGTGAAGTGCGCACTCACGACGTTCGAACTTAGCACATTAGCAGCTTTTCTTAGAATCCTAGCTGCCAACATGTCGCTCGTTAAGGCGCAGTTGATTAGCGATTGGGCATTCTCGTGATGTTAGCTTAGACGTGAAGAGATTTGGAAGAGCTAAAATTATCCATCGTTGTGAGTCGTCAGGGTAACTGTCACGACCGGAAACTCTCTGATTATGATTAGCTAGTCACCTGCAGATTCTCTGTAGTGTGTCTAATGGGCAAATGTGCTCGCGCGCTAGCGTCACTCCGTCACCTGCGAGACCTGTGCGTTTGAGCGTCGAGAGCGCGGTTCTGCGAGCTCATGATAAGTTTAGTGTGTTGCTGACATTGCTGAGACGCCAGCTTATCGCGGCTCCAGATGTATGCCATTACCAGTTACTTCGTATGCGTTACAGTGATCGTCTCGATTCGCTAGCCCAGAAATCGCGAGGCGACAATCGCTTCGTCACGCACGCAGCATCGGATGACACTACCAAGTGCAAGACTCTGCGTGCACCAAGCTGGTTGCCATCTGACGTCTTAGCTTCTCGACGTAAACGCGTCTCCAGATGGCCCTGGAATCTAGCAGAGTCTTGCACTCAGCATGACTGAAGACTCAAAATCTAGGCATACACTTCGTCATCACAATGGCTTATGCTAGCCCCAATAGCAGTAGAATGGGCATACTCACGCTCACATTCTTAAGACAGACATTCAGATTATTTAGAAACCAGCAACTCCAAGGAATATTGGCGACCAGATGCGTCGGCGATCATATTCGCTGCTGCTAAATACATAGTGCACATCTGTTCCAGACGCAAAGATTTACCCAATTTCCCCACGTGCTCATAGACTTTTTCCATGAGTCTTATTACGGGAGGAAAACGCCATTTCTCTAAATAATTTTCGATCTCGTCACCGCGACGTCGCTTTTTGATGTAATCCAGATGTCCGATGGTCGACCCAGAATGACCGATACCTAAGTACACGCACGCAATCACGGACGCCATTCGGTCATTTACGTGAGTTTCCTTCCGCTTATTGCCGTTTTGAGGTGGCGTCCAGAAACGCACTCGTTTCCCAGAGGCTCTTATGCAGCGACGTTTGATGGATCGACAAGTCCTCGCGTGGTCTTGGATTTCGTCTGTCGCCGTTATGGACGACGATTGTTGGTAGGCACAAGCACGTGCGGACTCGCCCGAAGCGAGCGAACATCCTTGGTACTTCGAGTTTACAACCAGGTTTTTGTTCTCCAACCGTCATAAGCTCAAGTGTCGGTGTCACAATTCAAACCTTGCTGTAAGGTGTCGCATTTGTTTTGGCTGATTGCTCTGAGCAAGTCGGCTGTCTTTCTTCGTGGACATCACATCGACGCCTTCGCAGACTAAGGTATACGTCTTCCCACTGTCCGGACAACGGTACGACATGTCCATGCACCGTACTCACCCTTGTGCCTACAGTTCCAATTAAAGAGCCTCCGACGTTTCCTCGGTATTCATTAACTAACTACTGCCGTTTATATCCTAACTGTTCCTGATGTCCTAACAACCGCTTCACCGATTTGCTGCACAAGCGTAACCCGAGAAAGCTAATTCTGTCACCCGACGCGTCTTAGGTTCTTTGCAGTATTTGTTGTAGAAGAAGAAGCAATAACAAAACGCTAGCAACGTCGACTTCGCTGAGTCATTGAATGAACAGCAGACGCCGAGCACGCACCAGGTTAGATTAGGTACTTTTTAAACACCGGAGCGTTCGTCGCAATCGCAGCCGTTCCGGGGTATCGCGTTTTTACTCAACAGGTGCATAGACGCTCAAGAGGAGTTGCAAGCCTCTGTCCTTCTGGGTCTACGGTAAGCTCCAGCGGCTGTACAAACATGGTAAAACTTGCACGTTGCGGCTGGCGTGTTAACTTTTGCTGTTTACCTGCGCAAATGATAGCACTTCGCGCCAATCCCTCGAAGGACGCCATCTTCGTCGTTGTCTAACTGAGCCTATTAGAGCCCACTTGTCTACGCATTTTAGACGTGCGCCAGGCATGAATCCGGCGTGTTTCTCCTCGGAGAAAAGGCATCTTTGATATTAGCTAGTCTCGCCCGAAGCGGTTTACCTCTATGGCCATCCTTGACTATATCATCGAGAGTTTGTTAGGGAGGGGCTGCTCGTGAGTATAGGGCAACTATTGTCGCTGACTGCCGTTATGCTCGCGACGACTCATTCACTCAAACAATGGTCGGCAGATGCTCTGTCTCCATTTCGCACTTAGAGGATCATTGGCTGCTTGCAGACTCACAGAAGCACTGACTCTGGAGTTTGGCGATATCGTGGGGTTTCGCAGATAAGCGTAAGCACTTCGTGGAGATATGTGTCGGACTAGATTACTCCTTGCTATCAGCTGTGGATTCGAAAATACATTGTGAACATTTCACCGGTAAAGCACGTTCCTTAAGTTACCCATGGTCGTACCTGGCGGAAATATTTTTCGATTCATCTTCTAGGCCTCTCCCATCCGCTGATCCGTTCTACCGTTATGCTCATCCGGATCGCGTTATATTGGCCACACAATTGGAGATGACCGGTCGATCCAGCTGCTGATGGGCAATAAGAAAATCCAGTGATTCTGATATGGCAAAAAGAGTATATAGTTTCTATCCTGTCATGACCGATTACAAAACTCGAGGAAAGCTTTTCTCACTTCCTAGGACGTCGCGTTTGTTGTTTAATATAGCACGGTTCACCTGGGGTTTTTTTGTCGGTCCTGGGCCATCCTTCAAACGGTTTACGCAGCTATGGTAGCTTGTGTTTGATCGTTTTCACAGAAGAGGGGCCGCAATGGCAAGTCACATTGCGTGTGTGATACCTCTGCCGACTGGTCGGCTTCACACTTGGTGCTGTGTGTTGAATCGTGGGGCATCTGTCTTTGGGTGAGCCTGTACGAGACCATTCCACTCGATAGTAGTGAGACCACAGTTCACGTTCACACTTGTTTCGTGAGTAAAACCGCACTCATGGGATGCAAGGCCAGCTTACGCTCGACTACAGCTTATGTCACCCTGCATCTAGGATGGTGTTGTGGAGACGGTTTTCTCGAGTAGACAGTTGAAGGCAGCTGTTAGCTAGGGCTGCCAGCGGGTCTTAACATCTCTTGTGGATACGAGAGCCTTTACCTTGATCATACTGCCCTCAGTTTACGCATAACACGCAAGCTAAGGAAGACATCGGGTTGACACTCTTCTCTGCCGAGCGTGTACTTCGGTGGGTGTGGATCATCGCTTCGAACTTCCGGTGAGATGTTTACGTCGTTTCCTGAAGTGCAGACGGTGAAGTCTGAGTCCGCCAGCGTCTTTGGGGCGCCTCGGGTCGAGCCCGTGGCCCGGGGCAAATCAGGTACACACGGATCAGGTCGTGTCATTTCGGACCGTCGGGAGGACAGGAGGGTAACTATACCCGCGGGTGGTCCGGGGATTCGCATACACACCATAAGAGACACACGGGCGGCGACGGCGGTCGGGGGCGCGACGGCGGCGTCGCAGGCGGCGGCCCACACACACGACTGGGAGACACCCGCCCTCGCAGGGGTGGGACGCAGGCGGGTGGCACGGAGGTTGTAGGGTCGGTTGAAACACACGCTGTACAATGTGTAACAGATATTACTCTGAAAATGTTTTTGATTACCCAGCAGATGGTATGGCTTAATGGATAAATTACTTTCATGAGGATGAAACGCAGGGTTCCGGGAAGAAATGCACGTGGTATTAGCTTCCGACGTTAGGGTTCAACCGGAGACCCGATGGTGGGTAGGTAGAGACGATTGGTTGCGATCGGAAACAAGAAGACACAGTGACACCGTGGCGATAGTTAAATATACCCCACGGGATGAGGATCATTTTAGACCACACTGTAAATATTATGTTCATAGGTATATGAGGATGGGGAGCTGAGCATAATGAAGGTCGGCTAGGATTAAATGGATATGTACGGAGGACTAAGTGTCGAAGGTAAGCCGGTCGAGAAATGGCGCTAGTGGACTTGGTTTCAGTGTTCAAAGGTGCTGGTTGGGTTAAGCATTCTAGTTACTGATGGATAATTACAGGGTCAAAAAATAGGTCAACCAACTAGCAAAAATATGTGATGCAAACGGTCTACAAGAAGGCAGTTGGAAAGATAAGGGGTGGCATTTATCAAGCTCCGAATATGAGCACGGATGCGAGGAGTGTACGCCAAAGCACGGTAGCCAGAGGTGTTGAAGGTGAGACAATCCAGCTAACAGCGTAGACAGTACATGGGCACACAAGCTGACTCTGCTACACGCATTTAGCTTCGCGTATAGCTGGGCGTAGCGATTACTGAGATATCGGTAGGATTCCAAGTGAGTAGCTGTTAGACAGTCCATTTTCTGGTCCGACTGCGGACGGGCGTGGAACGTAGCTTTCTTATGGAAACCCGGTTGCAGTTAATGGTTAAGTAGCCCAGTTCGCTTAGCGTAGCGCGGAACATTGACCACTTGGAGTCGGGACTAAACTGAGGTTCCGGCAACCAATCGTTTGCAAAAATGGGAGTGCTGAACGTATATTACCCAGCCAAAAAGTGACGACATGCTCTTCGGCGAAATACACAACGTCGTACCGGAGGACGCGGTGATCACAGAGCACTAAACGGGCATCATACACGAGGTGCTCAACCACCAGTTCTTCCTTGGTGAGGAGGATGTTCTGCAGAGGTGGTTGATGGTTGGTTAGGAACCTGGTTGCCCCAAGGTAGGGTTGTACAGCAGGGCCGAGTAAAGAAGCAAAAGGAGGCCAGTCGCTAAAGAACCAGTCGTCGGCACGGCGTCAATTAGACCGGGTAGATTGAAATCTTTCGTGATAAGAAGATGTGTGTATCAGAGGGACAGAATGAAATGGCTATCTCCTAGCGTTTTGCGTCATTCTCGGAGATGTTGATGAGGGGCGCTAAATGATACAAAGACTGCAGGACGGTTTGGCGCCACACTGTGTCAGGAGCGTGCAAAGCAAGCTGCCACCATGCTGCAACTGAGGCAGGCGCCGTAGTACAATGCGATAGCACCACCTGAGGTGGCGCGAGCGGAGTAGAGGAAGGACCTGTAAGGAAGTTGGATTTCACTGTCGGTGCTGTAACCCGTGAGCCATGCCTTTGTTATAGCTATTACGTCCGTTTGGCGCTGACACAAGTCAAAATTGGAGTTCCGGAAGTTTGTATAAGCGGCACTATGCAGTAGTGCATATGCAAGCAAGGCATTTCTGCTTGACCAGTGTAGAAGCAATTGCCGCGCTGCCAGCCGACAGTTGACCAGAAGTACACTGTTTTTGGTTGGAGCTATGGAGTCCTTACGTTTGCTGGGACTTGAGGATTCTAGGTGTAGGTCATCCAAGCGAAAATATGTTGATGCGCAAGGTTCGGTGGTGCGGCCAGTAGGGTTTTGTAAGAATGCAGGTGACTCCAGGCGGTTAACGGTTGATTCGGTAGTGCCGAAGCTAGATAGGGTTACAATGGCGCTTTCTGAAGGTATCGAAAGGACTGCTGCTGATAGTGTGCGGCAAGCCGTGCAGTTCGTCACCGAGTGCTTTGCTGGACATAAACGAATATCTGGTGTGCTCGTATCCAATATGCATACCATATTGCTGACGATAATCAACCGTAAAACATTCTGCGGCGCATTCAAAACCACAAGCTACATTCCTACACAATCACATACGTATATACATGGTTGGCGGCATCCGGTTTCGGATTTGCCTGTCACTGTGGCCAGCCACAGGACGCCTGCGCCTACAGAGGGACCATGGATGGCTTGCGCTGCACCACCCACAGCTCCAACCACATACCCCATATCCAGTGTAAACCCGAAGGAATAAGACCGGGAGGCATGCGGATGGGAACCACGTTTCATCAACGGAGCCGGCCCACACTCCTTCACAGGCAAACACAAGTACACTGTATTTGGGAATCAAGCGCACACAAGGCGGTGGCTGGACCGTAGTCCGCTCCACACTGAGTGCATGGAAACGCTCTTTGAGCCTAGCACGGCCACAAGAACCGTGCACCCCGTCCCCTCCAGCAAAGACCAACTGTCTCCTGGAGCCAGTATGAACGATGTAGTGGGTAATAGACAGGTAGGCACCTTGTCAACATACACATCAAGCGCAACCATACCAGGGATATCAAACAACAGCCATTCAATTTAAACGACAAGCTGAAATAAAATAAATCCAATAATGCATACAGATACGGTGGCATAACTCTTCGCTAAATTACCATATGAAGTTAGTTGGTCAGCAACAAATCCGTGATAAGTAAGAAATGTCCACAAGTTACTTAAAATGCCACAAACGCAACAAAATTACCGAAGATAAGCGCAATTAGTGTAAGCAACGTGGCAAGTTAATAGAACATTATTCAGGGAGGCAGAACAAACCAAATAAAGCGGAATGAAATTTATCCCGCTGAAAAAGACCTAGTTTAAGTGTAAGTAGGGTTAGCCCAACTGCGGTGAAGAAGCATCAAGAATGCAACATCAGCCTCAGCATGGGGCACGTCAGCAAACGTACATGGTTGGCGGCATCCGGTTTCGGATTTGCCTGTCACTGTGGCAAGCCACAGGACGCCTGCGCCTACAGAGGGACCATGGATGGCTTGCGCTGCACCACCCACAGCTCCAACCACATACCCCATATCCAGTGTAAACCCGAAGGAATGAGACCGGGAGGCATGCGGATGGGAACCACGTTTCATCAACGGAGCCGGCCCACACTCCTTCACAGGCAAACACAAGTACACTGTATTTGGGAATCAAGCGCACACAAGGCGGTGGCTGGACCGTAGTCCGCTCCACACTGAGTGCATGGAACCACTCTTCGAGCCTAACACGGCCACAAGGACCGTGCACCCCGTCCCCTCCAGCAAAGACCAACTGTCCCCTGGAGCCAGTATGGACGAGGTAGTGGGTAATAGACAGGTAGGCACCTTGTCAACATGCACATCAAGCGCAGCCACACCGGGGATTTCAAACAACAGCCAATCACTTAAGAGAGAGAGAAAGAAAGAAAAAGGGAAAAACTCGATTAATGCATAAGGAAACGGTGACATAAACCTTAATTAAATAGCATACGTAATAAGTTGTTTACAAACAAATCCTAGCTAAGTGCACGAGGTCAGGAAGTATAGTTCACGGAATGCTACGAACACAAAAATATTATGGAAATCGAATACAATTGGCTAAAGCGATGTGTGCAAGTTAATGGAATAAAGTACATGGAGATATTTATATGAGAAAGAAAAGTATTAAGGTAAAAACTGTAAACCCACCACCTGAAATAAAGAGACTTAGCATGTAACCATGCGGTTAGTAAATCGAATTCAGCGTGTCTACAAACGCTGCGCCGGTGCTGCCTACGTTCACTGCGGGACCCGTCGTCGCTTCGGCAGTGGTCCCGAGTGACCTCTTTCATGGCTCACTAGGCCTGCCTGACTAAGGCACTCGCGACCGCATGTTCTACAGCACAATGCGCTCGATGTCGATGGAGTACAATTCATCGGTGCGTGCCGCTTCCGCAACTGCCGCTTCTTCTCTGCATACATGAGGGATTTCTCCCGCACTTCAGCAACTGCCTTCGTGATTAGATCGCGCCATGCACGCCGATCAACCGCCTTCGATTCCCATGATCTGCAATCAAGATTAGAACGTGTGAGGCTCACTTTAATCATGTCCTGGTAACGTAACTTTGGTTTCCCAGCATGCCGCTTCCCAGTACTCAGCTGACCGTATAAAAGTTGTTTCGGTATCCGCGTCGAATCCATACGGCTCACATGACCGAGCCATCTCAGGTGTCTCAATAAATGTATGCAGTCCACTGCATACATCCCACTTCGGCGCAACACTTCCGTGTCTGCAACTCGGGCGCCCCAGCCGATCCGCAAAATTCGTCGCACACACTGCTGATGGAACCGCTCGAGATATCGCACATCCCGACGGTACATCGTCCACGTTTCACTGCCGTATAGAAGAACGGACAGTACCATGGATTTGTACACCATCAGCTTCGTGCCAATGCTAAGCTGATGGTTGTTCCACACTCGGTACTCAAGCTTCCCGAATGCCGCTGCCGCCTTCGACACGCGATTACGCAACTCAACGTGTAGTTGATGATCAGTCGATATCACATTCCCAAGGTAGCAGAAGCGGGAGGTGGTTTCCAATACTTCAGCACCAATGCTGATTTGCGGCAATATTGAAGATTGCACCTCCGGAGAAGGCTGGAATAGACAGACAGTTTTGCTTGTGTTGATCGTTAGCCCGAATTTGACCGCTGTCGAAGCCAGAGCACTAGTCATGTGCTGCAACTCATCCGCGTTGTGTGAAAACAACGCACAGTCGTCAGCAAACAGCAACATACGGATAGTTGTCTCACAGACTAGAGTTCTCGCACCGAAACGACGGATGTTCAGGAACCCACCATTAGTACGGTGCTCCACATGAACACCGTAAGCACAAGCCGCATCAAAAGCACAAGCCAGCATTGCATGAAGATAGATATTAAACAGGGCAGGAGCTAACACACAGCCTTGCTTCACACCAGAGACAACTGCAAAGTCATCAGAGGTCTCTCCACTCAGCTGCACCCTCGCTCACATACCACTGTGCAGACATTCAATTAAACTTACAAACTTACGCGGGCAACCAAACTTACCCAACACCAGCCACAGTGCCTCGCGGTTCACCGTTTCAAATGCCTTGGTGAAATCAACAAAAAGCGAGTACAAAGGCTGATGTCGTTCTCTGCACTTCTCTTGCAACTGACGAGCCGCAAACACCATATCTATAGTGCTGCGACCCGAACGGAATCCACATTGCTCTTCCGCCACGTTTGGTTCCACAATCTGACTCACGAGGCGATTCAGCAGGATTCGGGCAATCACCTAACCCACACAACTCAGCAAGTTGATGCCACGATAATTCGTGCAACATTGCTTGCTACCTTTGCCCTTGTACAGTGGTAGCACAAGGGCATCCTTCAGCTCGGCAGGCACCTCCTCCTCCATCCACACGCGTTGCACCAAGTGGTGCAGCGCAGTCAACAACGCGGGTCCACCGTGTTTCAATACTTCAGGTGGGATCCCGTCACCTCCGGCACATTTGCCGTTTCGCAGCTGAGCAAGTGCTCTCTGCGTCTCATCCAGTCTCGGCGTATCTGCCAGATCCGCCTTCACATCGTGCTGCTTCAGGCCATTCAATGTAGGCCAGTCGATCTCTGAACGGTTGTTCAAGAGAGTGTCAAAGTGTTTCCGCCAGACCTGCATTATGTCTGCAGTCTGGGTGCAGGTAGCGCCTGAACTAACATCGATCAGTGTCCTCAGCGGCTCCAATCTCGGTCCATACACCGCCTTCAAGGAGTCAAAGAATTCCTTGTGTTGACGGCGTTCCGCGTAGCATTCCATCTGCTTCGCCGTCGAAGATTGCGAAACTGACTACTCTTCCCCAAGTCACTGGGGTCTGCCACATGTGCAGCAAATGCTGCATTCTTCTCTGACACCAATGCGTCAATCGTCACATTGTTGTCATCAAACCAATCAAGCCGCTTACAGTTTGCGCGCCGGATGGTCTCCTCCGCAGCAGCTGTCACCTGGTCGCGAATGTGGTGCCACAGGTCGCCCACTGTGGCTATACAGTCCACATCACCACACAGGCGTGCAGCCATCGCCTTCTCCAGCTCAGTACGTTTCGCCACAGTACCGAGGGAGAGAATGTTAAATTTACGCCGATTCACGGCGGGAGTGCAATACATCGATTTACGTATATACACCCATATACTTACATACACTGCTATGCCAAACATGTCCTTTTGTACAATTTGATCCCACTATGTTCGCTAAATATGATCATGCCTGTAAAGGTGTGCCTCGCGTTGTCGGGAATAAAAATTTTTTATTTATTTATTTATAGCTAGTGGTGACATCGGTTGCCAAGTTGGCAGTGAGGGATGGCACATTCAGGGGACGGTGGGCTGTTCAGGCAGAACTTGTTATGTGGGGTATACGGTGAATGTCCGTCGTAGTTACCTTGACGGTGGTTAACATCTACATTACAGGCACATACATGGCACTTGCGGATAGATCAGTATACGGTTCATAAAGACGATAATTTCTCGAACCCTATGTACAATTAATCCCTAGCATTAACCCGAAAAACAGCTATGGCTGTCATTAATTTTCCAGGACTATCATTAGTCACGATTTGCCATGTAAACCCGCGAGTTATTCTTCACACCTAAGTAGTAGTATATGAGCCGGTATAGATTTCTGTTTCCGGACATTTGGGGTATTACCTACATTACTTTTCGCTGCGTTGTAACCAGTCACCCCATATTATATTTCTAATAAGCATAACAAAGGAACGGAAAATGCCAAGCATTCGAATTGACCCTTATTACCGATAGGAAAAGTAAAGTAAAGGTATGCTTCAATGAAGCGGCGCTCATTATTATTGCATTAAGATACACACAGCTCCGAGATAAATGGAGGAGTATTTAGGCTTTTTTCAATGAAAGAACAATGATCGAGCATAATGTTACCCACCAGGTAGAAACGCATTGTTATTTTTTCCTGTATCAACCTAACGCCCAAGTTACCCGTTCGACGCACGTCAGTTTGCTGTCAATGGTAACCAATAGTCATCACCAAATTGATGCATTCAAACACGGGTATTCAGGTAAGGCAGGCTAGCATGTTACCAAATCCACTCGATTATGCACAATTCTGTATAGCCTTTCGGACCGCTTCGCTGTCTTGAGTCAGACACCCAGTCAGATGGGCAGTCACTGAGGATAAGGTTTATGCGTGCAATGTGTAGATTTTCAAATTTTACATCATTAACGCTAAATGCACCAAGCGCATGGTAGGAACATTTTCACTTTGCGTATAAGAAGATAAATGAGGATAGTGCACGGTTCTACAGTCTTCGCGCAACGACCCTATAAAGCTGAAACGAATATTCAAGCCTTGCATCTTTCAGAACGAAAAACACTTCAGTAGAAGGCTGCTTCACAATTCGTTTCATTTGTACTAGAGCTAGGTGTCCAAAGGCAATAGTCCAGTAATTGTGCGCAATACTCAGTGGTTTTATTCAAAACAAGAATAGAGTGAACGAGTACCAGTGACCATGAAAGTCTACCGAAAACAAGCAACGTCAGTTTATTATTGTAGCGCTGATACATCTGTCATAGATAATGTACATGATGCAGATTGGCGAAACAGGCAATGGTAGATTGTAAGGCTATTCCAAGTGTGTAATTGAGCACACTCCACACTGTGAGCTCATTCATTACTGACCAGAGACAGGGTGCGATTCAGTTTTATAGGTCCATCTGTATTGCAATGTCTGCTAACTACTGGTTCGACGACCCGCTAAAGAAACATCACCGGACAACACTATCGTTCCAGTCTCCCAAAGTCAGACTTCTCTCCGGAGCGGCGCGGAGTACTACATGACTTAGTAGCAACCTTCAAACTAATTAGTAGACCTGCTATCACATGAATTGACTTTCTCAGTCGTCAGTTTTTCAATTTTCTTCTGAAAATATGGGGTAGCTAATGGAGCGACAAGATGTTAAGGCCAGGAGTACACCTATTTACGTGCAGTAGCTGAAAGCAAATTTATGTGTGTTAGCTCACCTGGGCAAGCATATATGCAACCTTCGGTGCAGTATTTTAAAACGGCGACATTCGCAGCAATATGGCAGTTAGGCGGGCACTTGAAGCTTGATTTGCCGCCGGCCGTAAGCTGCACGTAACATATTGGCGGGAAAGCTTTTGCAGCAGCAGTTCGGGGAATCAGCTGAACATGTAACAATAGAAATATGACAGGAATAAAGGAAAGAAAAAGAAAATGAAAAAACATTAAAGAAACATAAGGTAAACTCATCGTTGAAATGAAAAGGGTTAATATGAGTTGCTTGATATATGTAGTTTTATATTGCTATACATTATAATGAAGATCTATAACCATATACATACGCAAGATAAGGTTCCAGCAATTATTAATTTTGCACAAATATAAATATGTGTCTAAAATATTTAATTTGAAATAAGGTGGATATATTACTGAAATGTGAACGGTTATAGTATTTTATACATAAAACAAAACCGCATTAGGCAAGCTTATAATCATAACCAATGAACATATACATACACAATTATAGATGCAAGCATTTCCTGCATGTTATTTTTATCACTCGGTGGTACATTGACAACAGACAACGGTTGCTGTACCCAACCTCACGCAATATTTTCCGCCGATTTCAGTCGCGTAGTTACGTGTTTCGCGGGCCTCACTGTAGCACGTCAACGCGTAAGAGGTCGATCGGTTATGCTCCGTTATCATTACTTTCATATCCCTCTCCGGCACTCTTCCTTCCATCTTCAGTCCTTCCTATACATCGGCCTCTTACTAGACGGCTCAAACGTCCAGCCGTCTACGAGGTAGTTATTTTGCATTGCAGCTTGTCGCACTACTTGGACACGGAAGAGCTCAGAACGCGGCAACGAAGGAATATTCCACGAGGCCGCCGGCAGTTATCAGCTTGAGAGCGGTTTCTGCTGGTCATTGGATCATTGAAATATAGATAGCAGAAAGAAAAATCCTTTGTCAGCTCCATCGACTCCCGTTCGTCACAGAAGACACAATACCCTACTCTCTGTACTACGCGGTAACTCGGTTTTTTTGGCGTGCCATACTGATCGAGCTTTTTAGCTACAATATTGTCGCAAACTGTTGGAATAAACAATCGTCAAATTTCCTCTGAACCAAGATATCTTGGATCGATTAAAGCTTTTCTGGTGAAGTTCCAATTCAGATAAGACTAGAACGATAGGAGAATCCCGTGAGTGTTCCATTTTGACTGGATCGTTAAGCCAGGAATTGATGAAGTGCTCAGAGTTATTAATGGATCTAAAACAGAACGCCCGTATCGCACCCTGGCCAACCAGTTAATGCCCACGTTGCCTGCCATATCAGTCCCTGCTGTGGCAGCCACGTGAAGTAAGCAAAGGATAGAAAGAGAATGCAAACGTACAAAATAAGGAAGTGCACTTTAAGTGAGAACATAATACCAATACGTAAAGAAAAGCAGAGAAAAGAAAATCGAAGTATGAAGATGCGGATAACGACGTCCGGTGGCTCGTTCCCATTCTTGCTATACGTTTGTCTTACAAGTGAAATTCGCTTGAATACCGGTGTTTCAACGCACATTGGTAATAGAATTTGACGTCTGTCAAATTCCTTCACACATCCAAGGTGATTTAGATAGCGACACATATCCACAAGACATCAAGCATGACGAGCAAGGTCCAGCGAGCTGCGACCTCCCGTGCGTCTAGCACTTTGGACGCTACTCTCGACAAAACGAGAGCAGCAGCAGCATCTAAGTGCCTGAGCTGCAGCAGAAAAATCACTTCTCGGTCTAAAGCGCTGCAGTGCGGTCTGTGCGAAGGATGGGCCCACACAACGTGCAGCGGCATTGAGCACGATCTTTATGAATGCCTGAAAAGAACGGCATCTTCCGCGCTAACATTTCACTGTGACAAATGCCGACTTATTGTTAACGATAAGTCCCTTCTGGCGAATCTGACTTTGGCGAAAAAGACAGATAATAACGCCGCATTGGTGACGCCCGTACTACTGCCGGTGACTCCTCCATGCATCCATACTGTGCGCAATCGAAGCCGCTCCTCCTCCGCTTCATCAGCGGACACACCAATGCATAGTTCACAAGACAACCGAAAAAAGCCGTCTGTCGGCACTGCAACTGCGACCTACGCAGCCGTGGCCAGCGCTGGCGCCGCAAAACCACCCGGCTGGGTCCAGGCCCCTAAAAAGAAAAGTTGTAAGGCGGTAAACAACAACAAATCGATATCACCGTCTATAGTGTCACAACTAAAGTCTGTGCTAAACAAGGTAACACGACTTGAGAAATTGCTAGCCGAGCAACCGGCCTTACCGAAACCGGTGAAGCCAAGCGATAGCAAGTCACCACGGGGACGGCTATGCAACGTCATGATTTTCCACGCACCTGAGTCGACTGATCCCAGTCCCCAGATACGCTATGACCATGATGTGCAATTCTTGCAGTCTCTAACCGACAAACTACTGGATGTTGGCGAACCCGGGTTACGAGTGAAACAAGTCACTCGTCTGGGGAAACAAGTTGATGGCAAGTGTCGGCCTCTGCGCATCGCGTTCGCCGACGAAACTGCCCCAAGGTTAGTACTGTCCCGCCTCGGTCGCCTAAAGGGGATGAAAATCCATGTCCGGCCAGACCTTGATCCCGCAGAACGAGAGCAGCTGAAGTCTGCCGTGATCGAACTGAAACGACGCACGGACGCCGGTGAAACTAACCTGTGTATCGTAAATTTTCGCACAGTTGCCCGGATACCCCGAATCCGGGTAAACAGAGCAATGACGCTTCAAGCTCGCCCAGCGGTTCCTGCCGCGGATTGCGTGTAGCGTTCATTAATGTATGCAGCTTAATGAACAAGCACGATGATCTGATCCGCTTCATTGCTTCACGTCGGCCAGATGTGGTTGGTTTGGCTGAGACGTGGTTGACATCTGAAGTGACAAGCGAAGAAATTGCGATCACGGACTATTCGTGCTTCCGCTGTGATCGACAGTCGAATAGCCGCGGTGGCGTCCTACTTTACCTCCGGTCTACCCTGTGCGGGAGACTCGTGAGCACCTACCGAAGCATTGACGGTCTATGTGAGCAGCTGTGGTGTTCGATCCACCTACGACGCGGCGAACTGCTTGTGGGTGTGGCATATCGTAGCCCACTGAGTAACGGATTGGATTGGCTCACACACGTCCAAAACCAAATGAGTCGCCCGCAGTTCCTGCTCACTGGCGACTTTAACCTTCCTCGAATCTTATGGCCTGAAGTTCAGCTTCTCCCTGGCCATAATGAAGTGGAGACAAGATTCGCAGAACTGGTACTGGAAACCGGAACGGTGCAGCACATCACGCAACCCACCCGCATAACCCCGCGCTCAATGCCATCATGCCTGGACCTGCTGCTAACCAGCTGCGAACAAACAATGCATGACATAGAAGTTCTTGAGCCCATGGCGGCCAGTGATCACTCGACAATTACGGCCACTATAGACCTGCAGCTTCCATGTGTGCGTCCAGTGGCGCCAACATACAACTATTGGAAAGCTGACTTCGATGGCCTCATTCTAGCTGCCAATCAGCTTGATTGGTCTATGCCACAGGATTCATCCGTTGAAACTTGCTGGGCAAACATTAAAGGGGCAGTGCACTCATTGTGTGCGCAATTTGTACCCCTCAAGACTCGGAAAGTTGGACCAATGAAACCCCATTGGTTTGACAAAGAGTATAACCGACTGTCTCGACAACGGCGTCGACTATGGAATGCGTTCCTCCTGTCTGGCTCTGCCGATGACTATGAGGCATACAAGCGACAACGAAACTTGTGCAACAGCACAAAGACGCGAAAACGCCGTCAGTTTGAGGAGCAGCTTGCTTGCTCAGCTAAAACTGCCCCGAAGCGCATATTTGCGTACGTGAAGCGACGCCTGAAGTCTGCAGGTAATGTGCCGGTGCTAGTGGGTTCGAACGGACAACCACTAAGTTCAAACACCGAGCGTGCGTCCGCATTAGCGGCGCACTTCGCTTCTGTATTCGCAACTAACCAAACCTGCGCGCCAAGCTCTGCCGTCGCCGCACCGACTGAGCTAACCGACTTGATCTGCGACGTCGCGGAGGTACATGGGCTAGTCAGCTGCCTAGACGGCACGAAGCCAGCTGGACCGGATGGTCTCCATCCGCTGATCCTCAAGTCCTTGTCAGCTGTGATCTCACCTGCTGTAACCGACCTGTTCAACCGATCCCTGTCCATAGGCTGCGTGCCTTGTGACTGGGAATGCGCCGTTGTCAAACCGATTACAAAAGGCGGTGACACACGCAAAGTGGAGAATTACCGCTCTATTTGTTTGACCGCAGTATTGTCGAAAGTTCTGGAGAAGGTTGTGAAGAAGAGACTGCTCCAGCTACTGGAGACCAACTCTCTCCTGACGCCTGCACAGCATGGTTTCGTGAGAGGCCGCTCGTGCATCACTAACCTGCTGCTAACATGGCATGAATGGTTGCAAGCAGTAAACCAACGTAAGTCAGTCGACGTGGTATACGTCGATTTCAGTAAGGCCTTCGACAGAGTGAATCACGAGATCCTCCTTCAGAAACTGAGGGAGTGCGGAGTCGGAGGCTCGCTGCACCAATGGATCCGTGACTTCTTAGTTGGACGGAAGTGGAGGGTGCAAGTCGACAGCCACCTGACCGACTGGTACCCGTCGACGAGCGGCGTTCCTCAGGGAACGGTGCTTGGCCCCATTCTCTTCTTGATTCACATCAACGACGTGCTCAATCTCCTTCGGTCGCCGTGTGCCTTGTTCGCGGATGACCTGAAGCTATGGAGGGTGATCCATACGTCGGACGACTTTGACATACTTCAGCAGGACCTCGACCGCCTCTCCATGTGGTCCGCCGAAGTAAGTTTGCCTATCAACTCGGCAAAATCGCTACTTCTGTGCCTCGGTAAAGGTGGAGCGGGCCGATCGTACACTCTCGACGGCCAAGTTCTACACCCGACGCATTGCATCAGAGACCTTGGCGTTATACAACGTTACGACATGAAGTCACTGGACAACACGGACAATACTTATCGCACAGCATCGCGTTCGCTGTGGGCGCTGAAACGTAGCTTCTGCACCTGGTCGAAAGAGATTGCCACTCGTCTCTTCACATCCATTGTACGACCAGTGCTAGAATACGGCTCACCCGCCTACTGTCAGTTGACGAAAGGCGAGATACACAAGCTCGAAAGAGTACAACACATAGCCACACGGCTCATTCCCGGTCTTCAGGGTGTGCCGTATGAAGAAAGATGCAGACAATTGGGTCTGTATACTCTAGTCTACCGCCGCGTGCGAGTGGACCTCATCATGACCCATCGGGTATTGCATCTGGGTGCTTATCCGATGCTGAGGCCACTGCTCCATGTCCGTGCGTCAAGCAGCACACGAGGTCACCAGTACAAACTGGTAGTCCCTGACCTCAAGTGGGTAGCTCATCCCTTGTGTCTTGAGCGGCGAGTGGTGAACATGTGGAACCGTTTGCCCTCGCGGATTGTAGAAGCGAACTCGGTGTCGGAATTCAAACGATTCCTGGACGCGCACTTTGCGGATGCCAGATTCGACGAAGCCTTCACAGGAAACTGACGAAGAAATCGTTCAATGATTATAACCCATGGAGCCCGTAATCCACCAACTGCAGCTTCCTAAACGATGCCCATCCGTAATAGGCGGCGGAGCTGGTGAAGGACTCCATGTGGTTCATCCAAGAATATATCGTAAGTACATGGGGATTTTTTCTATGCTCGTAAATATTTTACTTTTTTCACCTGGGCTAGCTCATTACTACAGGTAACACTGTGTCAGTGGGACATGTCCTACATTGAGATATAGCTACATAGATGTTCAACATCTTTCTCGCTATCATGACAGTAAAGTAAAGTAAAGCGTTATTCAAGAAAAGGAAAAGGTTTCGTGTTGCCACCCATGAGCGTCAAGTTGCCGCTCAAACCCCTTAACCGTAGATTCCCTGATAACACTTTCCGGAAGCATGTTCCAGCGGTCGATGACTCTGCGTGACAGCCGGATTTCCGCCCTAATCCGATGGGACCGCGGTTTGTCCAGCTTCAACGAATGATCGCGTAGAACAGACAATCTAGCGGGACTGAATAGCCAAGATAAATCTGGACCAACCTTCCCAGTCAAGATACGGTAGGTTAGGATTAGGTCTCCTCTAAGCCTTCGGTAGTGCATTGAATGCATTCCCAAACTAAGTAGACGCTCGGGGTACGTCCGTCCCCGTAATCCATCGACTAACCTAGTACCCACTCGTAAAATCCTCTCTAGCTCCACTTTGTCCCGGACGAGGCAGGGCGGACAAGCCTGGACGCAGTATTCCAGATGAGGCCGAACGAAAGCCGCGAACAGCCTCATAAAGATGCCGCCAGTCAAGACTCCGAAAGAACGTCGTATTAACCACAACATGCGGAAACCTCTGCTTGCGGCCTTCTTCCAGTTGTCGCCGGAGTGTAAAGCCGAAGTGTGTACGACGCCTAGATCAACCTGGCTAGATACACGTGGGAGTTCGACCCCACCGACCAAGTACTTCGTAGGAGGACAACCTCCTCCAATTCGAAGAACGGAGCACTTTGCCTGATTTATGGGCAGTAACCATAAAGTAGACCAGTCCCAAAGCTTATCCAATGCTCGCTGAATAGCGTCGAAACCAAAGCGTCTGTCGCTTACCGGTAATTTTTCCGGTTGTTCCCAGTTTTAATCCCGTTTTGCACCCAGTTTTTGCCTTTTATTGAGATCGTTTAACTATTGTATGCGTGTTATCATTCCACTCTCTTTTCCACTATGTCGGTCTCGCAATGCACTTAGGCTGTTATTCCAGGTGGCTTGGATTTGGAGGTTATTGCACGTTGTGGCAGTTCAAGCTGCAATATACCAGTAACTAACGATTCCGGCGGTATGCAGTGAGATGTCTGCAACCGATGGTACCACTAGCTTTGTACGGACCTTAATACCGAGCAGTACGCAGCGCTGTCCTCCAGCGAAAAGTTGCTAATTGCTGCAGCCGCCGGCAAGGCGGCGCGGCCTATCGTACGAGAGACGAATTTTTTTATACCCGGCTGCGAAATGTAGAGCGTTCGTTCTTGATGCTCTCAGATCTTCGCCTTAAGATTGATCTGCTCATGACGACGCTTCCGGTCTCCAGCAACGCAGATTTGATCGCTTACACTGGAGATCAACTTGTGGCACAAGTAATAATGTCAACCGTCCAGACGGCTACCGACCACAACAATGAAGCTGCTTCGGACGTCATATCTACCATGATCGACGCCGAATTGCTGGTTCAAGGGTCCCTTCGAGTAAAGCGAAAGAGAGCCAGCAAACCCCGTAAGCTCTCTGCTAAACAAGAAGTTATAGTTGTCTCGGCACCGGAAACAAGCCGTGTCGTTACTTGTCAAACCGTCTGACGGTTCTGCGAAGGCGAAGATTCCCACACGCACCACTTGTCAGCCGAAGCTGCCGGATATCGGCTCTCACCAAGAATGCGCGTTCTGATGGTTTACTTGACTCTGCTCAAAGCGAAAAAGCGTCACTGGACCCTGCTTCCGTTATCAAAAAGAACAAGCAGACCAAATCTGCCATAAAGCCTTTCGGTATAATCGTTGACCCGAAAAATAGTAAGCCCGACAATGGAGTGAAAATACGCGCTGCCGTTGCTACATCATCTGAAGAGAAAAAGACAGTCTCATCACCAGTGGTGAAGCCACCTGCTCCAAGTGTCAAATCAAAGACCCGTGGCGATTCTTTCACGGATAGTAGTGTAATATTCCGTAACGCGGCTGAATCTACTGCTGTTCTTCATGCTGATCGCATGTTGGACGACCTTCAATGGTTTAAAATGTGCGTAACGAAGCTTCTTCCGCTTGGTTTTCAAGACGTTACTGTTAGGAATCTGATTAGACTGGGGAACGTCCCAGTTAATGTACCAAACCCTCGACCGCGGCTATTTCGTGTTGTACTCTCTACCCCGAAGAAACGCAACGCTCTCATGCGGTTTGCTTTTAAGCTGAAAGTTACTAATACTAGTGTTCAGCCGGACCTTCCGCTGGCCGGTAGGCTGAAGCTAAGAGAGGCCATCAAGGACCTCAAAAGCAGGCCAGCGGTCGGTGAACAAGGTCTCCGGTTAGTGAGTTTCCAGGTGGTCAGCCGGCGGTCGTTTTCCGCCCTACGACTGCCCATTTTGGTTGCGCACGACCCTGGTCTGGATCTAACGAATACCTCCAGATAGTGCTAAGTAATGTGTGCAGCCTAAGGAATAAGGTGTACGAGTTAGGTCTGCTTGTAGATGGGTGTCATCCCGATATACTCGGATTCACTGAAAGGTGGCTGTCTCAGGACATCACGGATGGTGAAGTACATCTATCTGGCTATTCACTATTTAGATGCGATCGCTCCGCTGGCCCGCAGGGAAGGGGCGTCGCTCTTTATGTGAGCTGTCATCATCATCATTATACACATCAGCTAGAGGTGGGAAAACACCTCCGCTATTGTGCCGCAATACATGAAGGAAATACACACATATAATACAATACACAAAGGAAAAACAGATACAACAGTTGCATGCCAGCTGTGCTACCAGCAACGGATAGGCATCGTTCCGGTAAGCTTTCAACCAGCTACTAGGCTAAAAGAAGAAAAAAATGTTATGTTTTACCCTAGGAAATGAGATCGTAGATGGAGGGGGAGGCTAAAAGGGATGGGGAGGGACAAAGAAACTCACAGCAGGAATGCCACTGAGGTCGGATCCTTGCCATGTCAGCAAGTGTATCCAGCCAAACGTGTTCACCGAGAGTGATGTCGCGCCGCCGCCATAGGTGGCGAAGGTTAGCAAAAGCACTTCGAGCTTTCGCTATACGGTTCGTGATCTCGTCTTCGATCCCAAGGGCGCTGATACAACTTCCCAGGTAATTGAATTTCTGAACGACTTCTAGCTGATCCCCACCAAGGGTCAGCGCAGGAGGCGATCCCTGCCAATCTTGGAGGAACGCTTTGCACTTCGATGGTGCAAAGCAAAGCCCGAAGCGGCTGACAGCCAGTGCTAATCTGTCCAGCGCGGCTTGGCACGTCTGGGAGCTGTCACAGATGAGGGCAATGTTGTCTGCATACTCATACACAACCATCGCACCACGGTAAGGTCCAGCCTCATTGCGATGGTTATGTGAGCTGTAAACTTGACGTTTTGAAGACTTGCTTATTTCAGTCGGCAGACAAAACTGTTGAAGCTCTGTCAGCTGTGCTTAGTACATCATCGGCTCAGGTTATTGTTGTACTTGTGTATAGAAGTCCTGGGAGCGTATCCAAAGAGGTAATTGACTTCATTCACTCCCAGTCCGCAAACACTTATTTGGTGATGGGTGACTTCAACCTCCCATAGGTTTGTTGGGCAGATCTTTCTTGCGACTCAGCGTCAGGCACATTCGGCGCTGATCTGCTTGAGCTTACGCTGCAAGTACCGTTGCATCAGTTCATTGACCTCGCCGCTAGGTACATGGACGCCCAAGTACCGTCTATCTTAGACCTTGTATTTGCTAAGTCATTCGATTTTGTTGGTGACATTACTTACGGACCTCCATTCGGTTCCAGTGATCATTTTTTTAGCCTAGACAGTTGTCTAGACGCTACCAGAGTACTGTTGAGTCTCGCCCGAACATATGGCAGGCAGACTATCAATCAATGAGAGCCAAGGCTTCGGGTTTCCATTGTGAGATCTCAGACGACGATACTGTCGAGGTTGCCTGGGATAAATTTAAGTCCTACCTCACAGAGGTTTCTGCTCCCTTCATCCCAGAGCACAGCTGCCCTGTATAGATTCCACTGGCACAAAGAGGTCTAAATGTTGGCGGACTTACCGAAATGCTCCATCCACCGATACTTATGACAGGTACCGTAAGGCTAGAAATAGGTGTAAGCAACACCTAAGGGATGGTCGGCTCAATTTCGAGAAAGGGTTAGCAGACGAAGCTTCAGAGAATCCAAAATGATTCTTCGCTTGTCTCAAAAGCGCTGCGGCTCGAACATGTCAATTCCAGTATTTATGCGTGATGACGGTACTCATGCGCATACGTGCTATGACAAGGCCTGCGTATTTAGTGGGCAATATGCGACAGCGTTTGTAAGGGAAACCTCTTTGACAGGCGTTGAGCTGGTTTGCAAGATCCCAAAGAGTTCATGACTATCTGCATTTATTGTAGCGGCGGCGGAAGTTCGTAGGCTGTTACAAGGGCTGAACCCTACTAAGGCCATTGGGCCTGATTTAATTCACCCGAAACTGTTGCATGAGTTGGCTACGGAACTGAGTGGACCGCTCGCTATGGTGTTTCAGAAATCGCTTGACAGCTGTGCATTACCTTCCGAATGGAAGGAAGCTGTCATCTGTCCCATCTTCAAAAATGTGGACAGGAATCTGCCTGCAAATCACAGGCCAGTTAGTCTGACGAGTGTAGTAGTCCAACTCTTCGAGAAACTGGTGAGACATTCACTGGAGAGTCATCTGAGTAGACTTAATCTACTTAGCAATGTGCACCACGGATTCCGGAAGGGATTTTCCTGTCTGACGAATCTACTGGTAGCTCGCGAAAGTTTGGCGGATACAGTGGATAACGGCCACGCATTGGACATGCTTTTCGAAGGCATTTGACAAGGTACCCCATTTGAGGCTCGCGCAAGAGCTGACGTACGGGGTATCTGGCCGCGCCCTACATTGGGTGACTGCCCTCTTGGATGGTAGAGAACAGTGTGTACGCATATGCCGGGGCCTATCGTTTAGGCAGTCTCTCCTCAGTGGCGTGTCGCAGCTCTCGGTCTTTGGACCGCTGCTGTTCTCTATCTATATGAATGACCTAACCGCGGAGCTTGAGATGCCATCGCTGCTATTTGCTGATGACCTGCAGATGTGGAATATTGTCGATGTTCCTGGGGGATCTGAAACTATTCAGCGAGCATTGCATAAGCTTTGGGACTGGTCTACTTTATGGTTACTGCCCACAAATCAGGCAAAGTGCTCCGTTCTTCGAATTGGAGGAGGTTGTCCTCCTACGAAGTACTTGGTCGGTGGGGTCGAACTCCCACGTGTATCTAGCCAGGTCGATCTAGGCTTCGTGCACACTTCGGCTTTATACTCCGGCGACAACTGGAAGAAGGCCGCAAGCAGAGGTTTCCGCATGTTGTGGTTAATACGACGTTCTTTCGGAATCTTGACTGGCGGCATCTTTATGAGGCTGTTCGCGGCTTTCGTTCGGCCTCATCTGGAATACTGCGTCCAGGCTTGTCCGCCCTGCCTCGTCCGGGACAAAATGGAGCTAGAGAGGGTTTTACGGGTGGGTACTAGGTTAGTCGATGGATTACGGGGACGGACGTACCCCGAGCATCTACTTAGTTTTGGAGTGCATTCAACGCACTACCGAAGGCTTAGAGGAGACCTAATCCTAACCTACCGTATCTCAACTGGGAAGGTTGGTCCAGATTTATCTTGGCTATTCAGTCCCGCTAGATTGTCTGTTCTACGCGGTCATTCGTTGAAGCTGGACAAACCGCGGTCCCATCGGATTAGGGCGGAAATCCGGCTGTCACGCAGAGTCATCGACCGCTGGAACATGCTTCCGGAAAGTGTTATCAGGGAATCTACGGTTAAGGGGTTTGAGCGGCAACTTGACGCTCTTGGGTGGCAACACGAAACCTTCTCCTTTTCTTGAATAACGCATCTTCATACTTCGATTTTCTTTTCTTTACGTATTGGTATTATGTTCTCACTTAAAGTGCACTTTCTTATTTTGTACTTTCGATTTCTCTTCCTATCCTTTGCTTACTTCACGTGACTGCCACAGCAGGGACTGATATGGCAGGCAACGTGGGCACTAACTGGTTGGCCAGGGTGCGATACGGGTGTTCTGTTTTAGATCCATTAATAACTCTGAGCACTTCATCAATTCCTGGCTTAACGATCCACTCAAAATGGAACACTCACGGGATTCTCCTATCGTTCCAGTCCCACCCGAACTTGAACTTGAACTACGGAGGGTTGCTGCTTCCAACAGGCTGTCCCATGCCATACGGAGAGCCTTTTCGCGACTGACTTCGGAAATTTTCAGAATCCTGTTTACTTCTCATGTGCTCCCGATCCTTACATACGGACTACCCGCCATCTGTCCTGTTACCAAGTTCTAATGTGACATGATTGAGAAGGTCCAGCGGCGTGTTTCGAAATCCATACTGGAGTTAAGGGACTTGCCTTACTTTCTTTGAATACAGGGGATGCACCTGTTCTCCCTGGAATATCCTCAACGTAGAGATGATCTGATTTTTACTAGGCGAATTCTGATGGAGAAAATGGGGACGGAGCTACAAGCGTTTTTTCAAGTCAACACTAATAGTTCCACTCGGGGGCACAACTGAAAACTATTTAAACCCAGAAGACTCAGAGTTCGCTCCACTCTCGCTCTATCAACCAGCATTGTAAATGACTGGAACGACTTTCCGAAACATGTGGTCGACGCGCAGACTTAGGAATCTTTCAAGCTATTTTTGGATTCTCTCTTAATGAATAAGCTGGGACCTTGCTTCTTTCAATGTAGCTGTGACGGCCCTTTGTGGAATACCGTCTCGTAGCGACTCACGGCATGCACCCGGTGATCGAGAAGAGAAGGAGCTGACAAAGGACTTTCCTTTTGATCTCTACAATCCAATGGTCCATTGAAGTCGGTACCAATGGAACCTCTGCATTGACACAAGAAGCAACAAGATCCGAGTTTAATCAACAGGTAAGAATCCGATCGATGTTTGAGACATTCCTCCGACTGCGCATCAACGACGTACACAGGTAGATTGTTTACACGTTCACTACCCTGATAGACAGAGTGACGTCACAACGGACCCGAAGTGTCCTTTGTTTAAACAATTTCCAATAATGACCCCGAGTCGAACTGAAAGAATTAAGTGAAAAGAAATTCTGCAGTTCAGCTCCAAGTTCACTTCTGACGATACGTCGTAAGAAAATCAAATCCCTGTGATCTCGACGACTAGCTAGGAAGAACAAGTTCAGGCGCTGAAGACGAGGTGAGTAAGGCAGGTTTCGTAACTCCAGAATGGATTTAGATCCTCTCCGCTGAACTTTTTCAATCGTTGCACTCAAATTTAGAAAGAGGATAAACAGCGGGCAATCCGTACTCAAAAATCGGACGTACATGAGAAGTGAACATGAGCCTGAAGATCGGAGTCAAGCGGGAGAAGGATCGTCGGATGGTAAAAACAACCTGTTAGCAGAAGCGACTTTCTTCATGATGTCTTCGGTCGATTTTAGGTCTGGGGTCACAACGACGCCAAGGTCCCTTTCACGATTAGAGTTTGGCAGCAAAAATCCACCGATATGTTAAATTCCAATTGGTTCGAAGGCAGCGATCGGAAGAACGGAACATTTATCGTGATTGACGGGTAATTGGCACCTGATCGACCAATCATGTAGTGAATCGAGCCTTGTTTGTAGTACATCAGCTTCATCCATACAGGAGACTTCCATCCATGGCTTTAAATCATCTGCGTAAATCAAACGATCTGCCTGTAGTACAGACGCCAGCTCAATAATAAACTTTAAAAAGTTCAGGGCCAAAAGCAGAGCCTTGCGGAACACCGCTGGTCATATTTACAGGGAAGGAAAGACTCATTTACTTTCCAACGGAAAGCGCGGCCATGCAGGAAATCAGTTAGCCAAGAGAGGATTTTTCCTGGAACACCAATACTGCGAAGTTTGCTAAGAAAATTTCGTGAAATCCACAAATACGACATCCCACCGCTTACCAGCATTTATGGATTTAACTCACATTTCTCGAGCTACCAGTAGATTGGTGACACAAGAACGCGAACAAGGGAATCCATGCTGCTCAGCTGAAATGATCTTGAGGTTCTGGAGATACAGCTTGAGAGGTCGCTTGAGAATCCTCTCCATAACCCTGCAGACAACAGACATTAGACAAGCCGATAACTTGTAGGATCTTGCGATTTCCTCCTTTGTATATGGGCTTGACTGTACCCACTTTCCAGGCAAACGAAAGACGTCCAACCTCAATTGAGCGCCGAAATGCGTGACATAGGAACAGCACTATATTCGACTGCAATCTTAGGGAAAAGATGACACAATCTGTTAGGTCCAGGGGAAAAGTTTGGATCCAGCTCGCACAAAAATGTGTATGCCATACTATCATTTATGTCCATATCACTGAGAACAGAGAGCAATGACGAATAACAATCAACTGACGGCACCTCTGTTGAATAGACCGATGAATAATGGCAAGCTAAAAGGTTAGCTTTATAAGCATCGCCGTGGAACACTGTGTTAAGAGCTTGGGAGTGCAAGAACGATATTCTACTTCCGGCTCTGGTGCTACTTTTCAAGTAGGAGAAAAGCAGCGTCGGTATGGACTTAGGATGTTCATCCAGATGACCTTCGTATGGCTGCCGTTTCGTACGTTTTTTCGATGTACATACGTTCCAAATCAATTTCTAATTACTGCGATCAGTTTTCCATCTCGAAAGCCTATAGTGATTCCAAAATTTGTGTCTTCGGTTCTTGAGCGGTCGTAATTCTCTCAATCTAGGGGGACTTCTAGTAAAAGGTTTTCGTTTGGAAATGGGAACGCCATCAATAACGGATAACATTTTTGAGTACAGAGGACTCCAAACATCGTGGACGCTTAATGGTGGGAAAGACTCAAATCCTGCTCGCCAGCAGCTATCTTCACGCGGTTTTGATCAGTACGCCGGAAATTACGACGATAGATATAATGATTGTGAATGTTCAACCGCGTGATCCAGTGAAAGGAAAGTAGGCAGTGATCAATCCTCCCGATTGGTGGTAAGACGTTCAAATCCGCTGATCATTTTGCCACCATTAGCGTCACCCTGCGGCCTCTGACTGTGGGTAAGAGAACGTTCCCGCGCATCCCTCTTCTTGAGCTAGCTTGCATCCTCCGCAGATGGAGATCGAACCCGGTTTCATGCCGAGAAGTCCAGAGCGTTGGCCTTCCAACTTGCGATGGTCGTGACACTGTTGACACGGTCTACCTCGTGGTGGCATTTCCTCAGCGTGATCTTCAGTCTTCTGAGTGCGTTGAAGACCGTAGACACAGACAGGTGGACGCCGTTATCTCTCAGCCGCTGCTGCAGCTGGACCAACATATCCTGCGAATGTCGCTCAGCGGTCTCTACAGCGCGTTACAGCATATCGGGAGTCAGCTTCTCCCCGTTGTTACCTCCACATTTGCGCTGAGCAATGCCGCCTTCTAGTCTGTAGGCATTGATGAAGTTTCTTGCCGTTCTTTCCTTGATATCGGCGAATTCAGCAGCCTCGGGGGTGATCTTGCTGTCGACGAAAACAAGCTTGGTGAGGATGTCTTTCTTGCCCATGTGGTTCTTTTGTACGGTCGCCCGCCTCGGAGCTGCGCTCTCGTCTTCCGTCGCTCATCTCGGTCGTTTCGTGCAGCTGTGTAGGCTCGCCCACATACCCACACAAAATGCGAGCAGGCCACTACAGGGATAGGGGAAAACTTCGATCGAGGTGACACTCTTAATCAAGAGAGAGGCTCGCATAATCGCCCGCTGCTTGCAGTTCGGTTGCATTGTTGTGACCAAAATGTGCTCTGAACATCGCCTAAGTTTTCATTTCTTGCTAAAAATTTCACGATTTTATGACAAGAATAACGTGTAAAATCTATTTTGCGGAACGTCCAATTTGCGTTGCAAAACGTCCGATTTGATGTGAAAATTGTACTATATCTAGGTGTGTTGTTATTATTGTTATTATGCATCGTCAACATCGCCGTTCTTTGCTTAAAAGTTTTTACTTTTTAGTACGATCGTAATTTCAGTCATCGCGAGTTATAGTTGGAGCGTCTTGAGTGCTCGTGTTTATTTCCTTGGCCTTCCCATTTGGACACATTTGGGACCAATTTTGATCGCCAGAAGAAATTCGATTTGACACAACGGTTACAGTATTGCACAATACGGAACTCGATTTCCGCTTAGTGTTGACGGTGTTTACAACCAGAAAATATGCATTTATGGTGAATGTTAATGGTGCGCTAGAATAATTTTTCTGAGTGACAGAAATTCGTCCCAAATGTGATCAACTGTGGCAGTTAGGGGCATAAAAATGACCAGGTTAAACAGTTGATTAAGAAACCAGCCGGGTGAGGAACCAGCTACTCGAGGAAGCAGCTGCTTCCTTACGCGGCCGCGGTGCTTTTCCTTCCCGGACGCCCCGTACAGTTTTCTAATGTACACCTGACCTAATCGCAAGGGCTTCAAGATGGAAAACTGTACTCTCCCTCAGTGCCGCTTACTGCTATTACAATGCGCACAAATCTTGCAAGCAGTTGTAGACCCCACGAGCAGTACATAAACCTCGTCTACATGTCAACCTGTTCTACCGTTCACTTAAACTGGGGACGGAGGTTCGCAAAACGCGTTTTATGTTCACACGCTTATAGAGGTTATGGATTTGGAAACCGAATGTGCAAAAGGAAGCATACGAATACACATACATATTTGCACATACAACATGCTGTTGCAACTCTCCTTCGGCGCGAATTTGAAACGGTGCGTATTTTTCGCGTTGCTGTTCAGATTTTCGAAAATTGCGTATAGCCACTTTGTCGGTCTTTTTGTGTTACTAATCGGTAGCACAATATATTCTATACTACCTCCCTCGTCGCTTTTGCAACCCTCCGTCATTTTCCGTGTCTTACCCATTTTTACGGTTTTCACGCTATTGCTTTGTCATTCTCTGTTTACTCCTAACCGATGCGTGCTAAACGTTGTAATCCCTCTCTCTCCTCAAAGGGAGCAGTGCAGACAGTTGCAACGAGAGCACCCTCAGCATTATCATCCGTGGTGAAGGATTGCAGGGTCATGCTTGATGACCCACTTAGCGCAGCTCAAGTCAAAATTCACCAATTAGAAAATGAGCTTAGCATGCTTAAAAATGAGCTGCTTACGATGACTGCAATTTTGGAGAACCTCAAACCACTGTCGGTGCTGTCGGGATTAATGAAAACTGATAACCCAAATGAACTGAACGCCGCTGGCGAGTTATTAGCAGTACTTAGCGACGAAGTAACGGAACGTGTACGTCGTTCCCAGAATGCCGTCATATTCAACGTACCTGATCGCTTGTCACTTGAAAAAGTGAAACGTTCTCTTTTAAGTGCATGCAACACACCACCAGATTGCTGTGCATGCAAACGGCTACGCAAGTCTGGTAAAACTCGCACTTGCCCCATAGTTTTGACTTTCCCTACTCCACAACTTGCTGAAACATTTATAGGCCGTAGGCTGATTGTGTCCACGGTGGCAAACCTTGGGCCGATTATCATTAAACCTGACAAAACCCCACTTCAAAGATCCTTAATGTCGTCAACCAAGCCAGAGGGCAAGCGCAATGCTCTTATTGACCCATCTGCAAAATCTTCGGCTAAACCGACCATCGTGCCAGTGATAGACCTCGACTTGTCTCCAAAACAAAGTCTCACTTCGGATGCGAAATCTGCAACGGTGCGAAGCTTGCCTTGGACTGAAGTCAATGCAGGATCTTCGTCTGCATTGGCTGCTATAACCATCGATTCTTCTAGCGATGTGACTTATGGCTACTCAGACATGCATGACACTCATGCCGCACCTGGTCAACCATCTAATTGCATTCTTAACTGGGTATCTAACTTGGATACTCCACTGCCTGCTGTCACCGACCCTAAGCAGAAACACTCTCTCACCGCGAAACCCATCATAACAGGAAGCTTCTTTCAGCCTGCATTGAACAGGTCGTTTTCACCCTCACTCTCTGCTATTGCCGCTGATACTGCAAGTGCTATGTCACATAGCGATTCGGACATGAGTGTCGAGTCTACTATTGGCCTTGTAGGCCAGACTTATAAGCCTGATTCTGTTGTTTACTTGCCTATTGACAACAATCAGCTTAATAGTCGCAATCGGCCTAAAACCCCAAGAGCCTCGAACAACTCACGTCAAGCCAACAACAGGAAACGCTCTAAAGCATGGCTTTCAACCCCTGCGTGGCACAGAAACAACGCCTATTCCAATATTCACAACGCAGAAGCATTGAAGCGCAGATACCCGCAGCCATCATCTCCATTTATGAATGTAGTAACGCCCCAAGGCATCCCACACCGAAAACCTTATCTACTTGAAAAGCCCGATTCTTCCGTTCTGCTGGACCATGACAACAACGGATCCAAGAGTTGTACTTGGCTCCCAACTCAGAGAACCTTGAAAAACTCACGCCAACCTACCAACAGAGATAGCCACAAAGCACGGCTATCAAAGCCAATGTGGTACCATCACACCGTCAAATCCAATAATCAAAGTGCACATGAACAGGAGCCCAGATCGCCGCAAAAGTCACCTTCAGTTACGAGTGTGGTAATGCCTCAACGCATCTTCTCACCTCACAAGCCTTATCTACTTGAAAAACCACACATCACAGGGCTCGATCGCGGCCGCAACCGTACCAGTGTAAGCAGCGCCACTTCACCATATCTCCATACAGTTTTACATACACCATTCGCGCCGGCGAAGCAACTTGCTAAACAAGTCATTTCTAGTCGCAACACCGCTCACTTGCGATCACATGAGCTTCATATGTCGCGGACGAGGCGTAGTCGGACGCAGCCGAAGGGTTTACTTAATAAGGCGAGTTACCTACCTGCGCCACTGACGTCTACGCAAGACGACCGTACAAACCAGGCCAAATACGCACCTCATCCAAGGCAGTTTACCTTAGCCCCCAAGAATTCTACCCCTTTTTTATGGGGCAATGCGGGACACGGCCCGCCTTATACATACCAACCAATACAGTTCCATCTAGCACAACTTTTGCACCTTCTGCAAACAGCAGTCTACAGCCAGTCACAACTTCATGGCTGCCTTCTACCGACCCACAGTTGGTAACCATCAAACATTCCACCTACGAACGTTCTCCTGAACAAGCCAACGTCGTGCCAACTCAGACAGAATGCCTTGCCACTTACCAATTCCCACACTACCCATTTCTTCATCAGGTTGCTAGCCAAGTAACTATCACCTACCCATCTTCTTTTCGCCCTGATGCTGTCTATTCACACCCCACTTTCACTCCGGCTCCAGCTTCTGTCTTGAACACATCTAAGTGTCTGTCCCCATATCCACACCATTCCGCGCCTTTGTTACCCCACATCCTGGGCACCATGTCAATTTTTGCCAATGCAGATAGAGCTGCCCAAATCTTTCCAGCCTGTCACAACCCCCCTCTTATGAAACTTACCGGGACACGGCCCGCTATGTCACATTCTTCAAGCACACACACCCTCTCTCGCCGACATCTGCTGACTCCTACACCTGTAGGAGTTTTCCCCATACCAGTAGCACCAGTACTTGCTGCCACATCGCCTGATGTATGCAACCCGGGAACTGTAGATTACAGTGCATCGGAAACGCCTCCACCACTGTCTTGTTACGACCCTACTACAGAATCTGACGACCCAATGACGGGACGATGCGAATACGACTCGTACACTCTCCTCCTCCTCAATGTACGATCAATTAAAAATAAAATGCACCTTCTAGGCCCCTTCATCCTTCTGTCAAGCCCGCATGTGGTGTTGATAACAGAAACATGGCTCTCGGCCGACGCTTCTGACGCACCGCTCCACATTCCAGGGTACACCACTTTCTGTAATGGACGTGCCAGTAAACGTGGTGGCGGATGCCTCATATACGTCAAGAAGGAGTTTTACGCATCTTCTTTCCACACTATATCTCTTGGCAACTCTGAAGACTCAGTCTGGATTCAAACCGTTGGAGGTCATCCGGACCTCTTGATAGGCTGTTTATATAATCCACCGCACTCCTCTTGTGCTAGCGTTAACAAATTGGACAGACTCTTTCAGGAAGTCTCATTTCTCCCTTCACGCTTTAAGATCATTGCTGGAGACTTCAATATGCCTCATGTTTCGTGGCTCGGACAGTCGGCCCCACCTAAGTATAGGGCCCTTGTTGACACTATTTCCACTCATGAATGGACACAGCATGTGATTGCACCGACTAGACAATCGAACACACTGGACCTTATATTCACTAACGGCATCTCGCACGCGTGCGCCAGCGTGTTAGACAACATACCGGGCAGCGATCACAAGGTGGTGAAGCTGTCCTTCGCGCTCCCTAAATCCCGTCAACATGCAGTCACGAAATATGAGATATTTCGGCCCCTCCAGCGCATTAACTGGGACATCTTCTCCTCCCTCCTCCGATCATCCCCCTGGGACGACTTCTTCCTCTCCGACAACATAGATACTGCGACCAACGTGCTTTACAACAATTTCACTAACTGCTTAGATGTCCTTACTCCAAAACAGAAGAAAATCAAAAAGCGTCAAGATCTTGATGACACTTCCACACGCAAACTGACCAGCAGGCTCAAGAAAATGCGCTCCCGCTACATCAAGACCAAAAGCTTTCACCTAATCATCCGTATGAACGAATTGTTAGTCGACTGGAGAAATTCACAAAGTACTGCGCGTACATTAGTAGAGCATGCAGCGCTTTGTACTGAAAACAAAGCAAAGTCTCTCATTCGACTACTGAAGCAGCGGGGTGGCCGAAAAGATATCCCGATTACTACCTTAGTGCTTCCTGATAAAAGTATAATCACTGGTGCGGCTGATCTCTGCGAGTTCATTAACACACATTTCTGTAACTCCTTCACTAGCAATGACTTGGCACTGCCAAATACGATTCCCAAGTTCACTGAAGATCAAATTCATACTATTGACTTTGACTTATGCACTATCAAGCGAGCGCTTTGCTCGTTGAAACTGTCACACTACCCAGGTCCTGACGGTATGCCTTCTTCCATTTTAAAACTCGGAGGTCCGGACATTCCAGTCCTTCTCCTCAATGTCTTCACCCTCTCAATGAAGAGTGGTCACTACCCGTCCAGCTGGAAGCACGCAACCGTCATACCACGACACAAACGAGGCTGTCGCCTAAATATTGACAATTATCGTCCCATTAGTCACACAGCTATTGCGTCTCGACTCATGGAAAGAATAATAAAGGACGCGATGCTTTGCTTTCTGTTGCCACGCAACCTTATCAATAGGTCCCAACACGGGTTCTTGCCGACTAAATCCTGTCAAACCTGCCAGTTTGAATTCTTAAACCACGTGACACACTCCATCGACCTAGGTCATTCACTGGTTATTATCTTCCTGGACATGAAAAAAGCGTTTGATCGGGTCCCACACAATGGTTTAATGACTAAACTAGCAGCATACGGTGTCTCCAGCCATCTCCTTTCATGGTTTTCTTCCTACCTTTCCAACCGAACGCAGTCAGTGCAACTGGGCGACATCTCATCCAAAAAGGCATCCGTAACCAGCGGAGTATTCCAAGGCAGCGTCCTGGGTCCTCTGCTGTTTCTGTTGTACATTAATGATGTATTCCAGGTCTTCAAACACGGCACGCCGTACCTTTTTGCCGATGACATAAAAGTTATTTTCTCATTTGACCCTAGCTGTCTACGTAATAGTCTCTCTAGCATTCAAAGCGATCTCAGTGCTCTTGAAACATGGTGCGATCTATGGAAACTAGAGTTTTCACCAACGAAATGCAACGTCCTTTCCTACCGATGCTGTATACCCCCCAAACTATTAACTCTTAACGGTACACCACTTGATAACAGCTTCACTGTGCGCGATCTCGGTGTACACTATTCCTGTTCATTGAATTTTGCGGAACAAGCGAGCTATAGCTCTGCCAAAGCCAGGTCTATCATTGGTTATATACTGAAGTCAATGTGCTTGTTAGAGTCTCGACTCATGCTCTATAAGTTGTGTGCCAGGCCTATAGTAGAGTACTGCTCAATGGTTGTTACTAACTCACGTAAAAGTGACAGGATGGTTATTGAGAAAGTCCAGCGTTCGTTCACTAAACGTCTATTAGGAGCGTCTGCGCTCAACTATCAAGGCCGCTGCAAGCAGCTTGGTCTGGAACCGCTTTGGCTGCGACGTCTCAAAACCAACCTTGTTTTCCTATATAAGCTAATCAAAATATCGCACTCAAGTGCCGCTGGTTTTTTCAGCCGCCTGGCGATACACGTTATCCTCTACGCCATAAGGCACACTCATTTTCCCTACCCAACACACGTTGCTCCATACGTTCTAACTTCTTCCTCTATAGATATGCGCATGTCTGGAATAAGCTACCGGAAGCCGTCAGAGCATCTGATAGTATCACGCAATTCTCCACGGCCATATATAGACTATTAAGCGTCCCCAAGGTAGCCGAGATCCTGGGCATCTGCATCCCCGAGGACGAGCTCTGGGAAAACGGCCCCGATCACATATAGACACAAATTCTTCAATCAGCACTAATAAAGCTCCCTTCCTTCCCAAACTGTCCGCTCCTTATCGCGCTCTTTCCTTTCAGATTCAGATTCAGATGGACTGGAACGATAGGAAAATCCCTTGAGTGTTCCTTCTTTCATTTCTCTTGCAATCGGATGGCAACTCAGTGCCCTGCATGACCTAGTCTCATTTGTCCAGTCTGACTGCATCCATGACTACAGAGTTGCAAATGGTCTGGGACCTGCAGTCAATGTTAAGCCTAATACACCTTGACAGTCTGCTGGAATCGCTTACATTTATGCAGTTTATTCCTGTCCATTTCTGCTGCCCCTCCCTATTTGTCTTCTAAAATAAGCTGTTGGAGTCAATCTCGTTTCGCCGACTAATCCTGTCTCGTCTGGTCGGTCTCCTCCTTTCCAACTTCTCTCAGACTCCTACCTGACTTGCATACCTTATACCCATGTAGCCTCCTGCATCCCAAACCTATCCGTCTCTGCTGACTCTTTATTTACCTTCCTTCCTTAACTGTTCGACTTACTCTCAATTTGCCGACTTAACCAGTCTCGTCTGATCGGTCCCCTGCTCTCCGAATTCATTCAGACTGCTGTGACGTTACCGGCATTGAATGAGAAGTGCGAACGCTCTGTCCCCATTACCTCTCGAGCCCCATGGACTTTTCCACACCTTATAAGTAAACCTCTCCCTATTCGGACCGTCTCCTTATGACGTTCTCTACTTTCATTCCTTCTCTAATCGGACTGCCAACTCTCAGTGCCCTGTAATAACCTAGTCTCATCTGACCGGTCTGCTTCTTTGACCCTTTCCAGACCAGCAACATTTAAACGGTCTAGACTCTGTAGACTCAAGCTATATCGCACTTACGTTGACAGCCTGCTAGACTTGTTCACCCTCTATTTATATAGTCACCTCCACCTCTCGACCCACTCCATTTGCCCTCCTTAAATTAGCTGTTGGACTCAATGTCGTTTCGCCGACTAATCCTGTCTCGTCTGTTTGGTCCCCTGCTTTCCAACTCCTCTCAGACTCCTGTGACATTACTAGCCATCGTTCAGATGACTGAGCGCCGTTCGTATCCAATCATTCTTCAATCGGACGATTGAGTCTCTGTCATCCGTAACTCAGCCTCAGCTGATCAGCCAAATTCTATGGGACTGCTACCAGGCTACCGGGATGTTAGCGGTCCAGGCTCCGTCGATCCAAATCACTTCCTCCCTCACCTTCATATCCTGCTGAACTTGTTCGCCCTATGTTGAAATAACCACTTCTATCTCTGACCAGTCCGATCCTACTGACTCCACTTACCTTCCCAAATGAACCATAGGACTCAATCACAATGCGCCGACCAAGTCCAACCTTGGCAGATCGGTCCTCTTCTCTCCTACTTCTGCGACGCTGCCTGCTATGCTCGGAAGACTGAATGCTCTGTCACCATTACCTCTAGAGCCTCGTTAACTGTCGCATTTCATATCCGTAAACGTAAACTCTCAACTCTGTCCTCTCCTTATCGCGGCCTGTCTTTATTTCTTCTTCATCCGCATAGCGAGCTCTCAGATCCCTGCCCTATTATCCTCTTTGACTGCTTCCTAACTAGCGAAATGTAGTTTTAGGCTCTGTATCACCATCACACAACTTCTCTCACATTGCGAGCCTGCCTGACTTGCATACCTTATATTCATGTAGCCTCTTGCATCCCAACCCATCCGTCTCCGCTGACTCTTTATTTACCTTCCCACCTCAACTGTACTAGTTATTCTAAGTGTGCCGACTAATCCAGTCTCGTCTGATCGGTCACCTGCTCTCCGAATTCATTCAGACTGCTGTGACGTTACCGGCATTGAATGAGAAGTGCGCACGCTCTGTCCCCATTCAAGTGTGCCGACTAATCCAGTCTCGTCTGATCGGTCCCCTACTCTCCGAATTCATTCAGACTGCTGTGACGTTACCGGCATTGAATGAGAAGTGCGAACGCTCTGTCCCCATTACCTCTCGAGCCCCATGGACTTTTCCACACCTTATAAGTAAACCTCTCCCTATTCGGACCGTCTCCTTATGACGTTCTCTACTTTCATTCCTTCTCTAATCGGACTGCCAACTCTCAGTGCCCTGTAATAACCTAGTCTCATCTGACCGGTCTGCTTCTTTGACCCTTTCCAGACCAGCAACATTTAAACGGTCTAGACTCTGTAGACTCAAGCTATATCGCACTTACGTTGACAGCCTGCTAGACTTGTTCACCCTCTATTTATATAGTCACCTCCACCTCTCGACCCACTCCATTTGCCCTCCTTAAATTAGCTGTTGGACTCAATGTCGTTTCGCCGACTAATCCTGTCTCGTCTGTTTGGTCTCCTGCTTTCCAACTCCTCTCAGACTCCTGTGACATTACTAGCCATCGTTCAGATGATTGAGCGCCGTTCGTATCCAATCATTCTTCAATCGGACGATTGAGTCTCTGTCATCCGTAACTCAGCCTCAGCTGATCAGCCAAATTCTATGGGACTGCTACCAGGCTACCGGGATGTTAGCGGTCTAGGCTCCGTCGATCCAAAGCACTTCCTCCCTCACCTTGATATCCTGCTGAACTTGTTCGCCCTATGTTGATATAACCACTTCTATCTCTGACCAGTCCGATCCTACTGACTCCACTTACCTTCCCAAATGAACCATAGGACTCAATCACAATGCGCCGGCCAAGTCCAACCTCGGCAGCTCGGTCTTCTTCTCTCCTACTTCTGCGACGCTGCCTGCTATGCTCGGAAGACTGAACGCTCCGTCCCCATTACCTCGCGAGCCCCGTGGACTTTTCCACACCTTATAAGTTAACCTCTCTCTATCCGGACCGTCTCCTCTCCTTATGGCCCCTGTACTATCATTTCTTCTCTAATCGGACTGCCAACTCTTAGTGCCTTGTAATAACCTAGTGTCATCTGACCGGTATGCTCCTTTGACCTTTTCCAGACTAGCAAGATATACCGATCTAATCTCTCTAGACTCACAACTATGTCTTGCTTACATTGACAGCCCGCTAGACTTGTTTACCCTTGATTAATATAGGCACTTCCATCAGTAACCTGTACCCTCAAATCTTCAATCGGATGACCGACGCTTAGTGCTATGCCCTTCTTTGTCATTATCTGATCAGTGAAATTCTCTGGGACTATTACGAGGCCTCCGGATGTGTCGACTTCTCGAGTCTCGTCTGTTCGGTCTCCGGCTCTCAGAGTTCTCTCAGATTACCGGGATATTACCGATGCTATTTCAGCACTGAACGTTTCATACTTCGCACGAGAGCGTCCCTGGCTCACCACACTTTAGTAGTAAACCTTTTTCATCCTGACTATCGTCTCTTAATTGCTCTCATGAGTTACTCTTCGCACTGCCGTCCGCATTCTTCCTCTCATAGCTGATTCCTTAAATTTCCTTTTCTTCTTGGAACGTTGCTTTACTTATGTTGCTCCCGCATTCGGTCTCAACCATGTTGTCCTTAGTTTCACCTAAGATGCCGCTCGCATTCGGTCTGCTGTCATCATAATCGGTTTACCTGTTACTCTCCAAGAATCATATTAATCGCTTAACGTTGTCAACACGCTTTGTTATACCCTTCTTTCTACCTAGTAGTTGTAGTCTGAGGCACACCAGCGACGTGATGTAAAGAACGCGCTTGCAAATCATGTATACTAAACAAAATTACATAAATTTTAATGTATCATAGGCACCGTTGCGCGCCACCAGTCTGTGTTTGTGCTTCTTGCTTCGTTGCTGACTTTCTGTTTGGCTGCCTCTTGTCCGTTGCCCGTTTTCTCCCGAGATTTCCACAGATACATCCGCCAAAACAAGAAGGTTTATCCACTGGGAATAGTCGACCCACTTTCAATAGCCAGCTGTTTTACATGCTTGTTCTTTTCTCCGGGAGATGAAGAACCCACACATCGTTCCAAATGGAGTTCTTTCCGCCATTCTGGAGAAGCTACCACCACGGGGTCTAAACAAATGGGTTTAGCTCGCCTCGTACTCACAGTAGAACAATTTACTCACCTGGAATAATGTAGTTACATGGATCCACTGTTCCACAACCGGAGACTGACAATTCTGGCGTGATTACCTTCACTGCCTCAAACATTCCGATTCTCCAGTCACCTGGAGCTTTTCTGATGTCATTTCACGGACAGCACTGCGCGCGCATAAGCGGCTTTTCCGATGATCTTTCCTGGAGTTCTCACTTGGTTATGGAAACAATTACACTTACATTTGAAGGAAATACTTGTCCACTTCGCGGAGAATAGCATTTATTCCTGTTTTGGACATATTCAGACACAAGAAACAACTGCACTCACCGTCCCTATGACAAGTCCAGCATGGATAGCTGGACACGGGTTGCGAGCCGGACAATATAATAGAAAAAGCCGGCCTCTATTAACAATATGTTTACTCACCCGCATCATTATCATTCGACTTTGCGACTGTTTTACATCATTGACTGGCTTCAACGACTATTGCCGGTTCAGTACTAAGCCATTTGACCAACCAACGAAAAATTTTGGCTGTCAACCGACTGCGAATAATAGAGTGCAAAATCGGTCTATACGATGCATAGCCGACTAGCACTACAGTTCAACGGAAGCTACGACAGTGTTCCAGGACGTGGTGGGTTTTCGCCTGGCAAGCGTTCTCCCTATAAAAAGCCACAAATGTCCGCTTAACAACACTGCAACGTGGCGGATGTGACTCGCCACAAAATAAAGTCACAGCTATACATTTCACACTGACGCAGTCCTCAGCCTCCAACATCGAACCTGTGCAACTGATTTTACTATGAAGAATGCTTTAGTGGAGTACCGATCATCCCGGCTTCGTAATGGTCATCGATTGCACTAAACCTTGTTCGGGCTCCTGTGCTGATGGATCACTACATGGCAAATTTACCCCCCACTTGTATCTTGACGCAACAGTTTTTGCGCGCCACGGCGCCATTATGATCCTTGGTCTGACTATTACCTGACAATATGCTCGCTCTTATGGACTACATCTTTTCGTTTATTCCTTTCATTGTAACGAAATGTTTTAATATTCCAAAGAAGCTATGCTTGTATGCATATTTGATCATGCCTTTTAGAGGTGTGTCTCGTTTTACAGAGAATATACTATTTATTTATTTATTTATTTAATAAGTACATGAGTTTCATGACGGCCTATTCAGTTGGTCCAGGTCAACCACTTCTTCAACCTGGAAAGCAATAAGCCCTCATAATATTGCATTTCATTACTTTTTCCGTGGAAGTCTGTGCTATGCCCAACGGTCAGGTTAAAAGGATGGTAACTTAATGGGTATGACGGAATGCAACCTGGTTTTTCTGAAAGCATATGCACCTCTGGCACCGGAGAAATTAAATCCGGCTCCAACACCTCGAGGTAAGATTACCGACATGTTCGGGCTTCACGATGAACATTATCGCCATGTAGACAAACAAGGTAATGCGCCTTATCAACGGTTAAGGACAATATGTGCTGCTTACAAGCGCATTTCGACGATTATCATCCCTTAGTGATGCGTCATAAACATGCAAAGCATCCACTGTGGTGAACAGGAATGGTAAGTTCTGGTTACTATACCGTCGCGATTGACGCAAAGCGTGTTGTACAGCCTTTCAAATAAACAGTCCCAACGACGAGGAATTGCTACCGGAAAAACGCGTGCTGTCCTTGGGCTTGAAATATGCACCTTGGTTAATCGTTACCGACTTTTCAAGGTCCGTGATGTCTTTTTTAAGTCAGGAGCTAGGTCTGCAACGATGGCAACTGCTAACTAGTAAGACCGGAAGAAACTTAACGACAGCGGTCCTTTCGGTTGTTACAGAAGGCGAAAGGAAAGCCGTAGTAGTTCCCTAGGTGAACAGTTTAATAGTGGACTACCAGTACCTCACTAGTAGTTAGAACATTTACGTCTGGACCAGAGCGTTCGCGCCTCCCGACTTAGAAGTATTTTTAACAGGGGATGTGTAGCTGCACGATTGAACTGGTTGGTGGATTGTGTCAACTAGTTCCGACGCCAAGGCAAACCTTCCTGAGGACGGTGCAGCTGGCGACGTGGCGCTGGCAGATAGGCTTCTTCTGGGTAGGTGCACTAGATTCTGCTCCATCACTGTTGGAAAGTAGCATGGCAGGTCGCCTCCTGGCGTTTTAATTAAATACTAGGAAACGTACATACCGGATTCGTTTGCGTTGTGTGCCTATTGACACGGTGACAACCGTATATAACCGTTCCGCAAACGTCAGAGACATGGAGCGTGCGTGCACATAGTCATCTGCGAAAGGAAAGCGCTAAACACAACCAACCTCTCTGCATAACCGCACGAACAGAATGCATGCCATCACTGAGTGCGGGTGTTCGGTGATTCTGGACCGCGTTAGCGTATCCGCCATGCCATAGTTCAGGTATGGGGGTGGTATGACCATCATCCTGCAGCCACTTGCTGCTAATAACGGTAACCTCCGAACCACGTTCCGTTCGTAAGGCTATCATGTAAGAACACAGTTGGGACATGAAGTGATAAAAACGATTATGTTAGAAGTGCCATGGGCATGGAAGCGAAGTTCACAAAAAAGATGGGCAGTGTTACTATTGTAAATTAATGGTGATATCAAATATAAATGCAGTACACGGTGCAAAAATACAAATGCGCGGAGGTCTAGTGGTGAAAAGTGTGCAGAATGGGAATGCTAATTTATTGTTGTGCAACCTTAATGCACATGCACTTGGAAACAACATCCCGTAGCGGCAGTTCGCAGACATTTGGTCGCAAACAAATGTCTACGTAAATGCCTATCTCCGATGGTTTGTTGACCTGTTATGTGCCACCATAGGATCCATTAGTAACTGAAGGCTTAATCCGAACTCCAATGCTGGCCATTCATCTCTCTCCTAGCGCGGCATTATCCGTCGTTCATCTTACTCACGTCAACTTTTCTTGACAATAGCTAGTCATTTTTGTCTCCATTTAGCATACAAGGAGCCACTCCTTGACTCTCCAGCCTTCATTTTCTTCTGCCGTCTGTCTCTCTTAAACCTCGCTCGCATGTTGATTTCTTCATCGAAACTGTAGGTATCAAATAGTGGACAAAAGTCTTAATGCTATGGCTGCACCAGCCACTGATTCATTCTTTTCTAGAGCCACTATCTCTGCTTAGCAGCAGCTAGCTGCCATAGCTTCTATTTAACTCTGCGGATATCCGGAGCTCTGCCGGAGTCGCTCCTTTCTTACAATATTCATTCGCTTGGATTGCTTGCGTCACAGCTCAGATGGTTTGTTGACCTATTATTGTGCCACCGTAGGATCCACTAATAACTGAAGGCTTAATCCGAACTCCAATGCTGGCCATTAATCTCTCTCCTAGCGCGCCGTTATCCTACTCTGGTCAACTCTTCTTGGCAATAGCTAGTCATTGTTGGCTCCATGTAGCCTGCAAGGAGCCACTCCCTGACTCTTCAACCTTTATTTTCTTTGCCGTCTGTCTCTCTTAAACCTCGCTCGCATGTTGACTTCTTCATCGAAACTGTAGGTATCCAGTATTGTTCAAACGTCTTAATGATATGGCCACACCAGCCACTGACTCATTCTTTTCTAGAGCCACTATCTCTGCTTAGCAGCAGCTAGTCGCAATAGTTTCCATTTAACTTTGCGGATATCCGGAGCTAGCTCCCTCGTACAACGTTCATTCTCTCGGATTGTTTGCGTCACAGCTTAGCTGGTCTATTGTCCTAGCACTTACCTTCACTGGCCTATAGATACACTCAGCGACTCTATAGGCCTACACTAGTGACAAAGCGTCTGATAGGAATAGCTGCATCTGGCGACTGAGTCACTCCTAGCGCCACCATCTGTCAGTCGTTATAAATTCGGCATCTCTCTTCAGAAGTAGCTGATGGCCATTGGCCCCATGCATATGCGATGATCCAGTGTTTGTTAGTAGCCACCCCGTATCTCAAGAACCTTTACTCCTTTAGAATATCTGCATCCAGTCCCTCCGCTGCAATGCCACCAATTGATCTTTAAGACTCTCTAGCAGCAACCTATTTATTTTCGCTTATTATGCCCCCTATCGGATTACAATAACTACGTGCTGTTCATGCACCTGACAATCACTACCAACATTCTACCTCTCTTTGCTCTATCCCCAAGCAATTATCGACCCGTATCAAACGGATACCCGTACTTTACTTACTGGTGAAACGCTCTTGTCCCTACGCAGGCGATAGCAATCCACCTATACGGCTAATGATTCTATAGGATACTCAAAAGACATTTTTAGCATAATTAGTGTTGCACAGTGTACACGCTTTTGTCTCAAGCCCAAATGTTATAACACAAGACATTAACAATATTCAACTCCATGCCTGTTCTTCTGGTCTTCTGTCGGTTGTCCCGCACTTTCCCTTTTCTCTGAGGTCCTGGACTTCTTGGAGACCTGGGATTAGACTGAGGAACAGTTTTGGCTCAAGACGGACGTAACAACCCAAAAGGACTTACATGGAGCATGGTAGAACTCCGAAAGGACCGACCTACAATAACCATAACCCTTGTCCAGTATGGAGAACTGGACATATCCTCATACTCCCATACATTATACATCTGAAAAATCTGGACAGCGGAGAAGTTGAACTTTTGCTCACCTGGACATACAATAAGATGAATAATCACGAGGTCCCTCTCCTCCACCGATCTCAAAAATAATGGCGACCCCGATCAAATTACCTGTCCAACTAACAGAGGAAATTGGAAGCCATTACTCTGCGAAAATCCGAAGGTAAAACTAGTCGTCAAGCGGCTTCGCCAGTTCAACATTAATGTGCAAAATGCTTTACGGCAGTGTTGCAGGACGTGGTGGGTTTTCGCCTGGCAAGCGTTCTCCCTATAAAAAGCCACAAATGTCTGTTTAACAACACCGCGACGTGGCGGATGTCACTCGCCACTGAATAAAGTCACAGCCTACAACTACATACTGGCAAGTCGACTAGCCTCACATACCAACTCTTCCCGACACCGTTTCAACTACACACGCTTGAACCCAATGTATCGTCGTGATACACGTCGGCTTTTAAACCTTGATCATGCCTAAGTTGGTGCGTCTCTATGAAACTGAGAATAAACTATCTATTTATTTATTTTACCATGGACATATGACTAATTTTCTACTGTTACTGGCACAGTTTCCATAAAATGTTTGTACAGTTGTACATATCTGATCATGCCTCCATGGGCGTGCCTCGCATAGTCGAACATAAAGTATTTATTTATTTATTTATTTATGACTGCAAACCGCGTCGGTGTAGGTCGTACAGCTGGTTGTAGGCCTGGCGGATAATGGTTACACCGCAGCCATCTGTGCACTTTACGGAGCGAAATACGTAAGGCGTTAGGTGTACGACAATCACGTTGTTTTGGCTTAATGGTGTGCACATGGAACCGTTCATGGTGAAAATCCCCTCATTATGGTTCAGCACCATAGTAACACCGCTTTTTGTAGGCAAAATGGAAGCACAAGGTGGCTTAGCGGACCTTTCCAAACGCCTGCGCATCAGTTGCGCAGTGGGACTGATGGCATTGTGAAGAAATCTTTTCTGCACAAAAATGGGAGACTCAAATGAAAATGCAGAAAAGTTGTCCAACACACCATGTATTTTCCCGTCCTTGTCCACGTGCCCCAATGAATGCTCATGGAAAGTCATTTCGGCCTCAACGTATAAATCATGGTAATTACGCACAAATCTAGGCAACGCATCCTACGCAACGTTTATGTGTGCTTTATATGGAACACAGGATAGCATAACAGGTAAATTCCATGGTGCAAATCTAGGAACTTCTGGTAGTAATGGGCTTTATAACGCACTGCAGCACATCAGGACCGGCATACAACAAGAAATTACGAAATTTAGTTGCTTTTCAGCACCTTAAGTGCTTCACACTACGGCAACGCCAGTGAAAGGCTCGTGGCCAACAACCAACTATTCCTTTCAGAAGCTCATTAAGAGTATCCATACTTTCTTTTTGAAGGAAACATAGCTGTTTAACACCTAATTGTCTCCATGAGGCGATCAAGCAACGCAGCACACCCAAACACACAGCGTGCACGTAGTCCGTGGCTAATGCTACTGTCATGTCAATCGATAGGCACTCAAAAGGTAGTCTTTCCGTCCGTCGTTAAGAACGAAATGACAGATCCTTTCGCTCAAGGCATTCAGTTTCCGGGCAAGTTGGTTTACCTTCAACATACGTGCCACTTTGTCCACACTGGTTACAACTGCTATATCCTGAGTGATACTTCATCCGCTTCACAAATGCGCGTGCTGGCGCGTCACATAAAACAGCTTTTGAATCAACAGTGAAAGCGGAATAATATCCTCTCAGGATCAATACAACCGATATCATCTCCATTAACTCGTTCTTGGTTGGAGCAAGGAACTCATGGACGCTGCCTGGCTTGCATTCACCAGAGTAGAATCCGACGAGGAAAGGATGTGTGGTTACGGGGGAAATAACACGGCACATGATGGGTCAACTTGCAGCTTGGATGATCGAAAAGGCGTAAATCTATCAATGTGTAACTGAATACAAATACGACGACAGGATGGGTTATGTCCCCCGCGTAGACTGTTACGCAAAGCATTGCACAAACTCAACTGCCCGTACTTGCCGGTTGACATCACAACTGTTTCAGTGTATCTAGGAGTTCGTATTAATGCGCAGTAATCTTTCGGTAGTCCCGGTAAAAGCGGTTTCAGCACGCGCAACAAGCTGTTAACAGCTGCAGAAGGCGGGTTGCAATTCCGCACCCATGGAAGCAACGCCCGCCGAAAAGCATCAACACTGGTATCCAAAGAGAGTTTCTCATGCACGGCCCGCGATATATCAGCCATGGGTGAATAATGGTCGCCTATATACAATACGGGTAACGTAAGAAAAGCTCACCTAAGTAAGCACACGCAATACAAGAACTGTCCACTAAGTGAGGTAGATGGGCCAAGTATTCCTCATCCATATATGTCACTAGGAAATATTGTTCCTAGGGTACCTTCGTCCTGGTGGAATGAAGGAAAAGTACTAGTAGCCGCAGCTACGAAAATTTTGCCGGAGCAGGTATTGCTAATGGGCGACACAACTGCCGCTGCCACGTTCGTTTGAATGTCATTTTGCAAGGCAAATTGTAATAGCAAGTGTTGTATGTTTCCCAGAAACTCAACGCTATAGATATTACAGGAAAGCATATGAAACACGGCAATAACCCTGTACTAAATGAACTCACCAATAAAGGTATTCGTAGCTAAGCATCTCCAAAACGTGCACTAAAAAGGAAGGCTACTGCGGTCAAATGTCACCTTCGAATCAAATGACGATATACGGTACATTTAAGCAACAAGCCCTGTTGTACACAAGTAATTTGTTATTGACGTTTTAGCTTAATCCTAAACTATTATTGCAGCATAAGACCAATTATATCCTAGTTGTATTCACCTTAGCATAACATTTGTGGTGTATTAGTTTTTTCAACCTTCATGGTATGACGATTTCCTGATGATAACAAATGATTTTTCGTTAGGTGTGCTGGGTGGGGGATACTTCGTTGCAAAAAGCGACTACAAAAGGTGGCGGGGGATAAAACAAGATACTCACAAATAATGAATCACAGTTAATGGAACTAGCTTACTAGAATGATACTTCAAAATGGCAAGCGGCGCTTCCTTGACAGGGGTCCTCAGTTGTTGGCTGGCGTCTGGGATACTAGTCGGTAGTAATTGACACGTATGGTAAGTGTCAGTATAGGTGTTGGAGAATACGGGAATAGGAAGTAAATCAACCGAAGCAAACTATTCACCGAAACAATACTTTGTCAATGGAAGTGCCGACAGTAAAATAAGTGGATGTTTTGAATGCTTAAGACAATGGTAAAATCCAATGCTGCAACATAATGAAAGAGTATGTTTTCCGGCACACTAAAAGCCTGTTCAGCTGAAGGTTCAGGCTAGATATCAGGGGGAAAACTTTGCGAACCCCGTGGTTGAGAGTTGGAAAAATCCCCCTTTCGTTGATTTACTACACAGCAGTTGATGCCTGCATGAGAGGTCTAGACCGGTGTTGGTAAGATCATAGTTCAACCTTGTAAACATCATTACGCCCTATGTTGAAAACTCCCGTATGATGAAGGCAAAAATTGCTTATTTTTGTTTTATAACTTACAGAAGCAAGAACTGCAATTGGAAGCCAAAGCAGCGAAGCCCTTGGTTACTTGCCTTTTAAAGAAGCAGGACGATGTTTAGTCGGAAGCCTATACCGTTCATGTAACCTGACCGGAACCCGACCTCAGCATAGACAGCTGATAGTTACCGAAGCGCTTATAAACGGCGGAAGTTAGGGATTATTTGCCATTACGTTTATTAGCATACAGTAATAAAGGTCATTGAAGAATTAATTTTTAAAGCGAGCCTTATACACTCTCTTGTGGCCTTGACAAGGTCACGCTTACCTAGATTGATTGGGCCATCCTATCCGCCAATGGCGCGATTTTGAATGCGGGCGGTTGTTCATTGGAACAACCAGTTGCCGCATTCTCAAAAAGTAAGGGTTTTATTGGTTAAACTTCCTGCACAACGTGTTTGTAAAGAGGTCAGTACCTACAAACATTCAAAAGGTTACAAGTACTATTCCAAATGTGCAAAGTTGAATAAAAGTAGAAAAGTTGAAATATAACGGTATGTGAGCTGTTAAAAAGAAAAAGAATATAGAAAATGGTTTAAGGGAGTCTGCGGTATGTATTTCAGCATGCATCCTACATTATTAGTAGACATTACTTTGGGTTCAATGGCCTGAAATTTTTCTCCTACAACCTACAATTGTGTGTACCGGAATCACACTGCCAAAAGAGCATTATTTCCAAGTGGCGGATAGGACGCTCCGAGCTTGATTCCTTAAAATGCCCAGGGATAAGGCGTTATGTGATATCTTGGATTCCTCTTTCTACAAGTCCCCATATCGTGATCGACGGAATGAGGTAACGAATGTTTTTTTACCTTGCGGTTTTTTGGTTGACACTGCTGCTCTTATTTCTGTAGTGGAGGCCGCAGACTTCTTTATAGGCTTTTCGAGATATGAATTTCTCTCTATAATTCCAAATGAAAGCATCAGAAGACGAAACTTGCAGATGACACTGTCATTAGTGCATAATAATCAGCTGTATACATTGAACTAACGTGGGATGCAAAACAATCTCACATGCAATTAATAAATACAACAAAATTACCCAGCCCCGAGAACACATCAAACCTCTTATGGTCAACTTTTCCAATTCGTGCGTTGCACGGTACCACGGTAGGCTTAATGTAACTGCTCACATCGGCACAGTCTGATGTTTCTGACTTACTATTCTTCAGCCGCTGGGTACGGGCGGTCACTGTGTAGTTTCCTCTTTCTAGATGCAACATCTTGCCATTCATGACCTAAAAGTGTACCGTTCGAATTTCCCACTAGGGACTGGAGTATACCTCAACACAGGCCCTGATAATGCCTGGAGTCTTTTCATTGGATCATTGGATGATAGAGAGCAGAAGGAAGATCCTTTGTCAGCTCCTTCACTTCCCGATCATTGCGGAGATGGCGTGGGTCATTGCGGCAGAAGGTTCCGCAGTGCACCACTGTAGCTGTCTTAGAGGCAGCAGAATCCCAGCGCGCTCAGGTGAGAATCTAACAGTTGTTTGAAACGTTCCTCTGTCTCAGCATCAACAACAGAATCCGGCAACCGGATCCAATTAGTCGCCACGCGAGTTGATAAGGCCAAGTTGAGCGGCACACGGAGATTTCTCGGTTTGAACAGTTTCATGCTGTGGCCTCGTGTCGAACTCTCAGTGTTGAGTTGAAAGAAGTCCTGTAACTCGCAACCTAGTTCTCCTCTGAGAATACGTCGAGTGAATATCAAATCTCCTCGGTGACGGCGGTAACCTAGAGAGAACAAGTTCAGTCGTTGAAGTCGGTGTGGATACGACAGGTCTCGCAACTCAGGGACGGATTTGGATCCACGCCGTTGTACTCCATACTCGTCACTCATTATGCAAGTTGTCTCACTCTAAACGTTTTTCTAAAGTCCCGCCTTGTATTGCTCGTGAATTAAGGCCCCATATAAATCGGACGCCATTTGTGGGACATGTTCAAAGCTACACAATCAGCGTCAAATTACTGAAATTATAAAGCGGTCAGGAACCTTTGCACTTTATGGAAGCGCAAGAAAAGACAGAAGTATGGACGTCGCTTGGCCGAAGAATCGATAACCGCACCCAAGCTTTTCTCCTACCTGAAGCATAATACCAAAGCTGGCAATGGAATACCTGCCTTCTTTTCCTCCGAAAATGGCATTATGCTTCATGCAGATGCGCAAAGGCTCAGTTTTTGCTTCGCATTATTCCTCTGTCTTCTCGATGGAAGAACTGTTGCGCAATATCCGTTTCCTTGCGCCTCCCTCCACTCTAGCGCACCTTGAAATCAGCACTGATTCAGTCACGAAACTTCTTCTGGAGTTTAATCCGAATTCCTCACCGGAACCTGATGGGCTTCACTCTGTTTCTCAAAACGGTATCGGAGTACAACGCTGCACATTTTTGTCAAATTTTTTCAGCCATCTGTCGGTGCAAGACATCTCCTGCTTGCTTGGAAATTTGGTATCGTTAAGCCCATATACGAAGGTGGGAATCGTCAGGATCCTGGGAACTATCGCCGATTTGTTTAACATCCAGTGTGTAAAATCAGGGAGAGCATTCTCAAGAGAGCGTTAAATCGCCATATAGATAACGCGAATGTCATCGCTTCCATGCAACATGGCTTCCAGAGTGCACGCTCGTGTGCCTGCAACCTGCTTGTGGCCAGAGAAAGATGTGCTACATGTTTGATTGCCGGCAATTACCAGGTCGTCTGTCTACTTCAGAAAGGCATTTAATAAAGTCCCGGACGAACGTCTTCTCCTTAAACTTCAAAGTATTAGTGTTTCTGGGGACATTCTCTCTTGGATCGCCAATTTTTTGAATGACCGTAGTAATAATGCTAATAATAATTGGTATATTTCTCTTTACATGAGTAGCTGCTTCCATATTTGGCCCAGATCAAACATATACAGGTAGTACCATGCACTTGCATGGGCAATTTGAATTTGTGGTGAATAAAATACAAAGGTATATCTTTCCTCGGTGCGAGGTACGGCCCAACTGGATATTACGATTTTTAGTGTACAGGAAAATCGAAAGGAGCTGATGTCATATTTTTCGAATTTCCCAAATCAGTCCTCAAGCCTTTCTGCGGACTTAGCTAATTGGTCCGTTACATATCTCGGGAGGTTTGTGACGTTTTCGAAGTGTAGATAAATAAAATGTATGGGTGATGTAAAACGGCCATTACTGGGGCCGCCTCCTGCGGACCTTCTTCCATGCGGGTTATTCTCTCGATGGATTTCACTCGCACTTCCATGCCCTATCTGGCCGTGTGCCGGTGTGACTTTCAAAGCAGGTAAGCCATCACTTATGTAAATCATTTTCATGGCTGTTTTTGTATATAGTGTGGACAGTCAAGCCACCTAGCTCGTACCATCAGCTGGTTTTTTGAGTAAAGTACTTTTTTTATCGCCAGGGAATCGATGGCAAGACGACTTGCATGGGTATCATTATTAGTGTTGGAAGCTTAAAATCCGTCACCTCAGGAGATCGACCCGGTCGTGGTCAACAGTGAAGTGAAGAAAAATATAAAATATGTGCGCAAGAGAGACTGCTAAATTGTGCAGGGGAATTGTCAAAAACGGATGACTGCTCGGAGTATCGATTTGCCAGACAGTTCTGAAAAGGTTTCAGATTCATCATTTCCTTGCGTTCGAAAAGTACAACAATTGCTAGCGTTGAGCAATAATACTGATTCTGGACTGTCGCCTCCGCGACAGAAGTAATATGTAACATTACAGTAGGAGTGTGAACAGATAGCCATAAATAAAAAATAAATGAATAGTTTATGTCTCGACAGTGCGGGACACGGACTGTAGGGTTAATCCGATCACACTTGTTATTGAATTGTCAAGAAGGGTTTGCGTTCCATCCGATCGGGGCAGCCGAGATGTATAGGAAGTGATATCGACGGGTTTCGGCAATCGCTCCGCAATTTCTTCATTGATTCCTCCAGATAAAAAAGAGTTAGTTAGAAGTACGGAACAAGATTGTTTTACAAATAAAGTTATGGTAGAAATGGGTTGACTTTGAATCCGAGAATTTTGTCATTTGCTATATGGCGCTCGGCCCTTCTTCATACAACTTGACTATACTCACGTCTGTGTTTAGCATATCCTTCATTTTCTTCACTGTCAATTCCCTGTTAAGTAGAGTACGAAAAACAATGAGTCACGTTCTCAGATGCTGCGGTTAAGAAAGAAATTTGATCTTAAGCTAGTTCGTGCCTTTTCGATTTGTAACATACTATATTCCTTATATTGTACTTGAAGGAAGGCTGAAGTACAACCTCAATGTCTGAGGTATAGACGCGTTTGTGGATTATCTCAAATATGAAGTTCAGGTTATTTTAGTTTCCTTAACCAGAGAGGTTCTATGTTCATTTCACAACAACGATCAGTAGGCAAGATCATCAGGGTTTCTCATTAGGCACTTCGTAAAGTAGCGTTGTATCTCCCACTCTCAGATTGGAGTATGCTAATGAGCAGTATTCAAGTAGAAGACGAATGCGGGTTTTGTACAAGTAGATTTTAGATTCATTTAAAATAAAGGATTTTAGTATTATCTCTCCTAGTTGACGGGCTTTTGCAACCGTGTACTGTGCCTGTTCGTCGAAATTGTAGTAGCTTGAGTAGTGTATCCTAAGCTCACGAATTTTGAGACAGGTGGACAGGACTTTGCCGTCTAGCATCAAAGAATTTGGTGCAATACTGCACCGATAACACACGCAGCCGCACTTCCCGGATGAGTTTTATTTTCCACTTGCTGCACCAAGTTCCCATCTTGTGCAGGCCTGTTTGTATGTCGGCTAATGCGTTAGTAAAATTGTGCAAATCAAACTCATGGACAATTTTAATGTTATTTGCGAATACCTATGGTTTGCCTTGTTTGATGACATCGAAGACGTCGTTAATGTACATCAAAAACAGAAGAGTCCCTAGAACACTTCATTGGATCACGCCACTTGTGACTTTTCTACTCGTGGAAGTATTGCTTAGTAGCTCAATTGCTTGATGCCGACCAGAAAGGTACGATGCTATCCAAGAATGTAAATTGCCAGGTATACACAATGAAGGTACTTTCGGTAGAAGATTTCCATGTGGTACCAGATCGAACGCTCTAGGCATATCAAGAGATATGATGATCGGACGCTTAACACGGTCAATGGAACGAGTAACGAAGTTTAGAAATTGTACTTGACAAGTAATACATGACCGTGTTTTCAGGAATCCTTGTTTGGAAGTATCGCTCAAATTCCGGGACGATAGGACTTCAACAATTTTGGCTTTTATTACTCTTTCCATTGTTCTGCACAGAATGGAGGTGTGGCTGATGGGCAGATAGCTCGTCTGTAGTTGACGTGGGCCACTTTTATATCGTGGTGAAACCAACGCATATTTCCACACATCTGGAACAGCCCCAGACTTCATGGATAACGTAAGATTTTGAAGCAGTATGGGGATATCAGGGCCGTCGAATTTGAGCATAGTAGGTGGTATTCCATCTGTGCCAGGATAAAAGCTCCTTTGCATTGATTTTATCAGAGTTATTAGGTCCGATTACTCAAATACAACACTAAAGATGTGATCTGCAGGTTTGGTGGGGATGTTTGCCATCGGAGTACTGATGTGTTCATTGATTCGAACGGTAGTGGGCAATTCTGCTACCTCCGGTAGCGACCAAATTAAGCAGAAACCTGGGAAATAAATGCTGAAATCGGGCTAAGCAGCTTTAGTAACCTATAAAACTTTAAAAAGTGTGAGGAACTCTTTGATTTTTGCAATCGTTGCTTTGACGGACGATTTTTCAGCTAACTTATTGGGGGCACGGCATACCCGCAAACAATTCCGGCTCAATGTGGGTAGCTCGACACGAGGTCACAGGTGTATGTTGTACAAGGGCCGAATGCGTCCTTCCAGAGATTGTCTTATCAATTTTTGTAGTGGATGATTTAAACCGCCTACCGGAGATCATTGCTATTGCACCGACAGAGGTGTTTCAAACGGCTGCTTGACTGGCATCTGATGAGTACGGCAGGGTTCTGCTGCCCCTACTGCAACTGCAACGATCCGCACAGGAATGCCGTTTTGCAGCCAGCCGCGTCAAGCCCGACTGAATCGAAATCGACGGAGCTGACAAGGGTTTCCTCTTCTGCTCTGTACACACCGATGAACCAATAGGGTAGTGGTCTGGGTTCCGGACTGTTAGCCGTGCGGCCGAGGTTCGAATCTTGTGTGCACAAACTCGCTCCAGCGGTACATATACTAAAATTGCTACGATACCGGGAAGATTGACATGACCCCTGCGCAAGGATGACATACAAAATTTAAAACATTAAAATTGTTCTACCTTTGAATCTCTCCAGGAAGGCTTCTGCTGCATTCCAACATCATTCTTGCACCTCATTCTAGGTTAGAACAACAAGGCATACGTTTGCGCAACATTGCCTACCTGCTTTATTTGCGAGTCAGTTTTCCTTCATTACATACTTTTGAGACAATAGCAAGCTCCCACATTGCTTACTTGGCCTCCATTAACTATGGAGGCTCACGCTGGATAATTACTTTATTCGGGAAAAGCTAAAATCATTAAGAAAAATCTCTTATTTTAGCAATTAATCCATTACCTTCGATTATGCATTGCTTTCGAAGATTCCGGAACCTTTCATTCCTTCACATGATTGTCAGCATACGGAGTTTTGGCAGCGAGGCTGATAATTTTACCAGTTGACATTCGTTTTCTAGAAGTTGAAAGTCATTGAGCTACCCATATATTTGGCGTAGGTCTGGCGTAGTTATACAGCGTTTTGTCGGCTTTTTTGTTAACACGTTTTTGGTGTCAAATTCGTTGGGCTTCTGCTTTTTCTTCGGCTGGGTTAGAATTATTTCAGCGAATTTTTGGATGTTTAATTCGAAATAGTGAGAAAATGTGAAGATCTAACAATGGCTTCGGACAAGCACGAAAATGTTACAAACGTTTCCGCTAAACATTCCCAAAGCTGCTTCTTCAGCAACAATCCCAGATGGAAGCACAAATGAAACTGATTGAAAGTTTGACGCAGGGCTTGAACGTACAGTCAAACGAAGCAGCTACACGGGACATGCAAGCCGTTTCACTTGACCTTACGAATTCAATCACTGAATTTCATTTTGATGCTGATTCTGAATTCACTTTCGACGCGTGGTTCAAACGTTGAGAGGACATGTTCCGGATGGATTTCAGCCGTCAAGTTGATTCATGTGAAGTGCGTCTTTTGCTCCACAAGCTCGGTACTAATGAATATTCGTGATACGTAGACCACATCCTGCCCAAAGAGCTGAAGAACATCATTTTCAACGAAGCAGTGTCAATACTCAAAGAAATTTTCGGTGAGTCAACGTCTTTTTTAAGCATTTTCTACCAATGCCTAAAATTGTTAACGGGATACGGACGATTATGGGGCACTACCAGACATGGTTAACCGTGAATGTGAATGTTTCAAGTTACGCTGTTTGACGGATGACCAGTTTAAGTTCCTCAAATTTTTCAGTGCTTCACAGTTCCCACGCGACGCAGATATCCGCACTCGGCTCCTTGTTAAGATGCATCAGGATCCAGCTTTGACATTAAAGTCTCTTGTAGGCGAATGTAAGGGTTGATCACTTTGAAACACAACACCGCTATGATTGAGCAGAGTCGCCCCACCATTGCCGATACTGTTTGTGCTATGCAAAAAGCAGGAAAGGCTGGTTAGAACAAGCCGTTCAACAGAGCGCCGAACAAGCCGCCTACCCCTTGTTGGTCATGTGGTGTATGACATTTCGCACTATACTGTCCATTCAAGCGTCACATTTGAGGTAAGTGCCATAAGCGCGGCCACAAGGAAGACGTGTCATCAGTCCCGGCCAAGGAACGTGAAGCAGTCCTACCGAAGGAAGAACTTCAGCAAGCCTGACGCAGAATCACTATCGGTGATTGCCACTTTTCATAGCGATTCTAGAACACGCCGCCGATTTATCACTGTGCTCATTAACGGGATCCCAACCAGGCTGCAGTTCGATACGGCCTCAGATATAACGATCATTTTCAAGAACACTTGGTAGCATATAATGAGACCGAAGAGGGTTTATTCCAACAAAGTCGCTTAAAACGCATTCGGTGAAGTGCTGAAGGTGGTCGGAGAAATAACCTATAAAATTACATTCAACGGAATGGAACAGACCGGAACTTGCTACTTGTCTGATCGACCAAACTTGAACCTCCTTGGGCTTGACTGGATGGAAAAGTTACAACTGTTTGATGTTTCAATGAGTCAGATTTTCAATAGAGTCCAACTCCACCCACTCCGTGCGCCATTGTCGATAGAAGACATGACGAGCAAACTAAAGTAGAAGTTTGCCTCCTTGTTTGAATTTGGTCTCGGTCATCGCACTAAGTTCAAAGCAGAGTTGTGCATTCGCGAAGGAACCAACCCAGTCTTCAGAGGATAAAGTCCACTGTTGTATGCAGCCATGGCAGCAGCTAATCAGGAGCTCGACCGACTGGAGCGCGCCAGTGTCATCACACCAGTGAACTACACTTCATGTGCTGCACTGATTGTTGCTGTGAGAAAGCCGAATGGTAAAGTGCGTGTCTGCGCCGATTTTTCGACTGGCCTGAATACCACACTGGACGACTATCAGTACCCCCTTCCGATATCAGAGGATATCTTTGTCAAGCTGAATGCTGGAACGTATTTCACCAAGCCCGACTTGTCCGATGCCTACCTCCAGGTCGAGGTTGATGAAGGCTCGAGCGAATTGCTGACCATCAACACTCATGGTGGCTTGTACCAGTACAATCGCCTCCCTTTCGGCGTGAAAACAACATCAACCATCTTCCAGCAGCTGATGGGCACCATGCTCTCGGGAGTTTCTGGAGCCGCGGCATACCTGGATGATATCATTTTAATGAGTCGGACGGCAGAGCTATTTGAGCGGCTCGCTGAAGTGCTTGAACGCATCCAGTCATATAGTTTCCGTATCCGTGGAGACAAGTGTACCTTTTTTACACCAACCATCAAGTTCCTCGGCTTCATTTTCGCAAAAGACGGTCGTCGCCCTGATCCAGAAAATACCCGAGCTATTTATTACATGCCCCCGCCTGCCGACTTGCAATCGCTGCGTTTATTCTGTGGCCTAATTAGTCATTACAGCGCTTTTCTGCCCGAACTGCATCGCCTGCGTGCTCCGCTGAACAAGTTGCTGAGCAAGGACCGAAGCTGGAATTGGGCGTCAGAATACCAGACTGCGTTTGAGCGGGTCAAGTCATTACTGGCTTCACACCTACTCCTGACTCACTTTGCTCCGTCCCGAGAAATTCTCCTTGCCACATACGCATCAAGTCTAGGGATTGGTGCCGTAGTTTCCCATACGTTCCTAGGTGGATCTCAGAATACGATTGCACATGCCGCCAGGACAATGAGGAGAAGCGAAACTACAGTCAGATCGAGAAGGAGGCATTGGCCATAGTGTTTGCTGTGAAGAAACTTCCCAAAATATTTTATGGTCGCCGCTTCAAGCTCTTGACGGATCACAAGCCGCTGCTAGTCATTTTCGGCTCGAAGAAAGGAACTCCTGTCTGTACAGCCAATCGACTCAAACGATGTGCTTTCATTTTGCTGGGCCATGCTTTTGAAATCCGTTATCAGTCAACTGTTTCGATGGGCCAAGCAGATGCGTTGTCACGCCTTATTGATTCCCAGCAGCAGGAACACGAGGACACCATCATAGCCTCAGTTGAGATCGAACCTGACGTCAAAATCTTGGTGAGCGAGGCACTACATGGTCTGCCAGTTACGGCCGAAGCTGTGCGGACCGAAACGTTTCGAGATCCAATTCTGAAGGTTACACACTTCCACAGAACCAGCTGGCCACGTTCGTGCTCATCTGCCGAAATGCAGCAATTCTATCAGCGAGGATATTCGCTCTCCATGGTGATCGATTGCGTCATGTTCTCAGAGAGAGTAGTCACTCCGCAGACGTTGCAAGAAAGAGTGCTGCGGCAGTTTCATGCTCGACCGGATGAAAGCGCTTGCCCGAAGTTGCGTATTGGCCGTTTATGGACAGACAGCTGGAGCATCTAGCTAGGTTGTAGCAACTGCGCTACCGCTTCAAGGGCACCACCGAAGACTGTACTCTACTCGTGGCCCAAACCAACTAAACATTGCTGCCGTGTTCCTGTCGACTTTGCAGGCCCAATCAATGTCCAGAACTTTCTCATAGTGGTCGACGCTTAAAGCAAATGGCCCGGTGTCCTTCATGAGCAGCAAGAAAACCAACGCAACGGTCTCAAGGTTGCGACAAGTCTTCAGCAACTTCAGCTGCCCTAAAACATTGATGGCGAACTATGTAGCACCGTTTACTTCGGCCACATTCACGGGGTTCTGCAAACGCTGCGCCATCAAACACGTACGGTCTCCACCATTCCACCCACAGTTGAACGGCCAAGCGAAGAGATTTGTGGATACATTCATACGCGCTCTCCTCATATCAAGGCGGGAGATATAGAGGAGGTGATCGACCGCTTCCTCTTTCTGTACCGATCTACACAAAATCCACAAACACAGGGTGGAATATCACCAGCAGAGGTAATGATGAAGAGAAAGCTTCGCATGCCCTTTGATGCAGTTCGGCCGTCCTCAGAGCCAACAGCTGATGAAAGGAGCCTCAAGATGGAATGTGATTTCAGTCGGCGGTATGGTGCCAAGCGACATTCGTTTAAACCGGGTCAGCCAGTACTTTTGCGTGATTACCGGGAAAGACACGCAAAATGGACTCCAGACACGATCCAGGGCAAGCGCGGGAACGTCATTTACGACGTGCTGGTTGGAACGCAGGTACGGGTAAGCCATGCAAACCAACGGCGACCAACCCTTTGTCAGCCACAAGCAACAGAATCTGCCGAGCTTCCTTTTGACCTGTTGACGGACAGCCTCAATTTTCCCAGAGAGCCCGAGAGAGGGCCCTGTTATCAGAAGAATGATTCCCGACCGCAGTGCACGGAACTCGAGTCCAGAACACTACAGCCAACGCGATGGACCGATAGGCATAGAACACCTACCAGGAGGCCTCAGATCAAGACCAGGCTATCATCATACACCGCAGCAGACGTTGCAGGAGGGGAGATATCCGGGGAAAGGCAAAAACATCACGCGAAACCCATTATTTTAGCAATTGATCAATTATCTTCGATTGTGCTTTGATTTCGAAGATCCCAGAACCTTCCATTCCTTCACGTGATTGCAAGCATATGGAATTTTGGCAGGGTGGCTGATAATTTTACCAGTTGCCATTCGTTTTCTAGAAGCCGAAAGCTATTGAGCCACCCATATATTTGGCGTAGGCCTGACGTAGTTGTACGGCGTTTTGGCGACGTTTTCGTTAACACGTTTTTCGCGGTCAAAGTCGTTGGACTTCTGCTTTTTCTTCGGCTGGATTAGAATTATTTCGGCGAATTTTTGGGTGTTTAATTCGGAATGGAGAGAGAACGTGAAGATCTAACACACTTAATGCCTCGCATCTTGAAGTTTATGCGGTTTCACGGGATGTTTAGTGTCCACTTACGGCATAAAATTGCTCATATCCTTTCCTGTTAAGCCGAAATCCGTGGTAGTACGATTTAAAGATTGAATGCCCGCCGTTCTCTTCTCTACCATGTGCATTCCGATGTTCGGGGAGTAGAAGAATTGTCCACTACCGATTCGAACGCCTGGATTTCGATGTGTCCAACATAGCTGTCTCTACAGCTATATGTGAATTTGTTTAAGTAATGGAGCGTGCACTGCTTTGACACCTGTCTCCACAGAACACTTAAGTAGTGATTTTATGCTCACGAGCACGCCTATTTCTGCTTCATTGTCTTTTATTGTTACGCTTTGAAAGACAACTCAATGAAAACTTGTTTCTTTTAAACCGTTTTATCAACTCACTGAAGCGCTTAATGAACTGAAATGGATAACCATTAGGTTATAGCACGTCAAACAGCATTCCTTTCTCTGCTTTCAGTGTGTCAGTGGTGCAAATTATATGAGCCCGGTGGAGCAAAGTTCGAACCAAAGAGCGCTTGTGACCCATTGGTGAGAAACTTAAAATATAAGTATTGATCCGTACAGGTCGCCTTCCGGTAGACTGCTGTTTTGCTCGAATCACCTGATCGTCGTGTGAGCAGTATGTCTAAGTATGGGAGACAAGTGTCGTGCTCAGTTTCAGATGTCACAGTAAGATTCTGATGCGCATCGATGAAACGTGATCCAGAGATAACGGTTCAAAGGAAACAGTTTTTCTTTGAACCGCCTTCCAAAGTTGATCACCTCATGAAAGTCACCGCTAAAAGAATTAGTGCTTTAATGAAGAAGACACAATGCAGCAGAGAAACGCTTGCTCGTGGCTACAAAACCATTACTTAAGTGTCCTTTGAAGACAGGTGTTGAAGCAGTGCACGTTCCATTGGCAATACAACTTCACATGTAGCTGTTGAGATGGCTATGTTGGGCGCACTGCTCGAAATCCAGACGTTCGTATCAATGAACACATTCCAGTGGCTCCGAAAACAGATGGGGCATGCGACGGTTTCACCCGGTGAATTTAGAAGGGAAGTTGCCTCCGCAGTTACGAGGCATTTGACGAGCACCGGTTACCAGGTAAACCTAGATGAGCCTCACAGTTCTCATGCGCAATCAAAGGCTTCACATACTCAAGCTACTCGAGGCTATTGTTATCGATCGACAGCGCCCATCACTATGTCCAAAGACAGCTGACAGTGATACTAAGTCTACCATGGTAACGTACAACTCATCAGTCGGAATGCAGTTGACCATTACTTGATTTTATGTGACATTATTTTGCATCCCTTGTTAGTTGCATGTATGTGGCTGGCGATTATGCACGAAATGACAGTGTCATCCACAATCTTCATCTTTTGACATTTTTAGGCTCTTTCTACCCTCACGTTGCAGTCTGTTCTCCAGTAGTAACCATGTACACGATGTACTTATATTACATATATTTATGGTCACTTTATTTCAAAAGTCTGCAAGGCTTACATTCACATCGTTCACGTTTGTCTTATTAGGCCTCCACGAAGCAGTTAATTCGTCAACTCCGTCAATCTTCCACGTTGTATGTTGGAAATCTATCTTTTTACACTCGAGAGGAGCAAATCTGGGAGTTGTTTAGCAGAGCTGGCGAAGTCAAACGTGTCATCATGGGCTTGCACCGATTTTCCAAAACCCCCTGTGGCTTTTGCTTCGTGGAATACGTAACCCGCGAGGGTGCGGAAATGGCCATGCGTTACATTAATCGAACTCGTCTCGATGATCGCTTGATACGAACGGATTGGGATGCAGGGTTTGAAGAGGGTCGGCAATATGGCCGCGGCCGTAGCGGTGGTCAGGTAAGTTTCCTTATAGCTACATTTTTGCCATCTTTTCACTAACCAGAGCCAGATAGCTTGCCATGACCATATTCACTATTTATATCCTTTGCCACGTATTATAGAAAACCTGTTACTTGCTTGCTTGGATTCACCGTGCTCAGTCCTGTTTCTTCGAAGGGCGCTTGTCGGGCCACGCTACTCCGCCCTAGATGCGTTATTGCACTTATATCAAATGCTCTTATGTATTGAAGTGCAACGTATGCCGCATGTCATTCTCGGAGACGTCCTTCAGCCTGACTCGACTCTTGTTTCTCGTATCCAGTTAGTATCTGTTAACCAACTATTACCCAAGCAGCGAAGTGCAATAGATCCAGCTATCGTGGTTCTCGATGCCAAAGTACTTTAGAAGAGAGTCCGCAGACGGTAATGCATCGAAAAAGAGATGGCAAGTGGTATAGTTATCGATTAAAATGTTGTAAGTATACGGAAACGACCGTCATTTGCACTGCCCGGTTACGCCTTATTTTCACTTACACGCACATGCTACATTTCCAGCTGATATATAACTCAATAAACGGTTGGCAGTGCTACAACACATGGGCAACGGCAAGGCAACAAAGAGTGGAGAAAAAGCAGTCAGCAGAAAGTCACACAACACGTTCACCATCGGATACGACTCCGGGCTGTCTGATAGCAATTGAGAAATTGTCCCAGCCCTCCGTCAGTTAAGTCTATCAAGACGCGCTGCGTGCCGAACTTTCGCTGTCTTGTCCTAATGACATTGAACTTCAGTCGAATAGGGTGTCGGTCGCTATGCACGATGCAGCAGCATCTGCTTGTGGCACTATCAATCGTTACCGCACCAGTCACTGAATATCCGAGGGGTCGGTGAACCTGTGGGAATCCAGAAGAAACCTCCCGGTTTACTCTGAGCACAATTTGACCAGACGGATTATTAGGTGCGAATTAAAGCGGATTCTGCGTGGAGTCTGGTGGACTAGTCGACCTTAAGAAATGCAGGAGGCAGGAGCGGTCGGCAATTACCGCAAGCTCTTCCAGCTGGTCCACACCACTGGACCCAGGAAATCAGACGTCAGTGAGAGAATCAGGGACAACGCGGATGCGCTGATACACAACAAGGAGCGCCGTATGGCTCATTGGGCGGAACACTCGCAAGATCAGTTCAGCTGGTTCCCTGCTCCCTGACTTCTTCCTGCTCAGGGTATGCAGGACAAAGCATGGACGGTTAGTTAAGAGCCGTCGGAAGCCGAGGTCGGAAACGCGATCACAGTTCTCAATCGTTTTCGTTCCACTGGCCCGGATTCCCTCCCTCCTGCGATTTTTAAGGATGGAGGTGAGGTCCTCTGCAATGTACTGACCTTCCTATTCGAACATATCTGGAAGGAAGCGTTCCGGCTAACTGGATTGAATCGATTATAGTGGCAATATACAAGAAGGGCAGTCGCACAAACTGCTACCCACAGAGGTATTAGCCTAAAGCCAGTTGTGACAAAATTACTGGCCTCGATTCTCGTTCCTCGCCTCACTGTGGAATCGGAATCTCGGATTAGGGAAAAGCAAGCAGGTTTCCGCCCAGGACCTGGCTGTATAGACCATATATTCATTCTGCGGCAGGTGCTAGAGCAGCGCCACGCATACCGCAGACCAACAATAGCTGTGTTCCTCGATTTCAAGAGTGCGTTCGATTCAGTCGATCGATGCATTCAGTTCGAAATACTTGCGCGGAAAGATGTTCCCACGAAATATGGGAACATCTTACGTGCTCTATACTCAAACACTACCGGCCACATCAGGCTCTATGGTGATTTGTCGGATAGATTTCCGACCACAACTGGTCGTCGTCAGGGTTGTCGGATTTCCCAGTTTTTGTTCAATTTTGTCGTTGACTGTATCATGGAGTGTTCCCTCGCGGGATCTCACGATGTAGGCGTTGAGGTTCTGCTTTGTGAAAGATTAGTTGATCTTGATTATGCGGACGCTATCGTCTTGCTTTTTGACGATGTTGCGGCGGCCCCATCAACCCTGAATAGCCTGTCTAGAGTGGTCCCATTATTTGGTATGCGCTTCGCATCTTCGACATGCAAAGTGTTGCTACAGGACCTTCAGCCACTTGATAACTCCTTGACCCTTGATAACGAGGAACTCGAGGTGGTTGATCGATTTGCTTACCTTGGCAGCTGCATCAGTCACGATGGACACATAGAAAGTAACTTAGTTCACACATTGCAAGAGTCAGAATTGCCTTCTTGAACCTGCGGCATCTTTGACGACAGAACGGGGGTTTCCCTTCGTCTGGAAGACTGAGTTTACAAGGCCACAGTGAGGGCTGTTCTACTATGTGGGAGTGAGACTTGGCCCCTTGGTCTGATGATCCGAGACACCTTCAATTCTTTGATTATCGTTGTCTGCGGAGCATTGCTGGCGTCGAGTGGTACCAGCGTGTCTGAAACGATGATGTGCATAGGCGAATACTAGGTAGTGATAATCATACTAGCTCCTTAAAACAACAAATCACACTGAATAAGTTGCGTTGGCTTGGGCACGTGCTACGTTTGTCTGGTCACCGCTTTCCTAGGAGGGCCATGTTTAGTCTTCCAGGTGTAGGGTGGCGCAAAGCTCGAGGTGGACAGAAGCTGACTTGGTAGCGGAAAATGAAGTCACTGACGACCAAACTGGGTGCCGTTGTTCCGTTTCGTCTTCCGGGCTGGAGTCTACTTGACCCGTTTTGGGCTTACCTCGAGATTTTACAGGACATGGCTCGCAGTCGACGCCAGTGGCTCGTCTCCTGCCATCTCCTACCGGATTGCCATTTAAAATGTGTTTGGTGATGTGTTATCTGCGGGATAATGGCTGATTATGACGCGAAGCAGTGAAGGCCGCAAGAAAGCTGTCTCAGCGATGCCGCCTCATCTTTGCACGGTAGCCAGCTGTTTGTGACGGTATGTTGCTAACGCAAGGTGTATGCGCCTTGACCCAGAATGTTTACTTAGGGCATTAAGGTTTTCAAGTAAGTTCCCGGTTTCTCCCTCTTATTGTTCTTTATTCCTAAAGTCATCATGGTTGCATGGCATCGAAGCATCAGTTGAAATGACTGACGTATTGTTGTTGATGGTTATGTTTGACAGCGTATGCAACCAAGTGTGCTCACTGTCCTTGGGATCCCAACTGGGTGTCTGTAGCGCCCCACCGTACCTAACTGCAGTGTCGGCTTCTTGCCACCACGGACTCAGATTGCAAGTTGACCACCTCTCCGTCGCTTCCAACCAACGCCGGCGCATGTAATCAAAGTGCTGCGGAGCAACCGTTGAGCAGGTTTACGGTGAACGTGCCGGAGCGCACGCAAGGCCATTATGCAGCTCAGTGGCCGGCGGAGACTGTCTGATTTGTAGGCCCAACGTCGAACGTTATCGTTACTAGTGCGATGCTGCAAACGTACACCAGCAATGCTCCGGAGGCAGTCTTGATCAAAAGCAGACAGTCTTTGGACTTGCTTGAACGGGCCAGGTCTCACAGCCATACAGAAGCACTGCTCGTACTGTAGTGTTGTAGACTCGATCTTTTAGAAAGGTTGAGGTCACGCCGGCACCAGAGATGTCGGAGGTCGGTAAAAGCAAATTGGTCTCCGTCGATCCTGATGCAACTCCCGAGGTAAACGAATCTCTCGACTACTTCCAAAGTAGCAGCTTCTAGCCAGTCCTGGAAGGGACAAACTTCATACCGAACTGTGATACGTACATCTCCAATCTGCGCAGCATATTCTGGACAGCATGCGAGAAGTCACAGATTACGGCGATGTCATCAGGATACTCCAAGTCACGGAGCCGATCACCCGGGAGTAACTCGACGCCACCAGGACCACAGTTTCCCAGAGCACTCTAAGATGTCACCCATAGCGAAGTTGAACAATAAGGATGATACAGAGCAACCCTGTCTCACCCCACTAGTGATGCTAAAGCTAGGTGCGGAAATCCACCTTACACCCGCACTCGGCCCGAGGTTTGTGAATGAATACTTTGAAGTATGTTAATATGCCTCACAGGTACTCCCCTTCTCGTCAGATGACTCCAAAGAGTGGCTCTGTCAAACGGGTCAAATGTTGCACGTATGATAGGGCGGCTGAAAGCTCGACGGTGCTCGAGCATGTGGCGGATCGTGAAGATGTGATCAATACAGCCGCAAACTGGGTGAAACCCAGTACGTACTCGATTGAGCCTCCGTAAAAGCAGGGAAGCTACCACTTTGAACGCAACGCATAGAAGGCCGATCCCTCGGTAGTCTGTGCAGTTCGTTCGGTCACCTCTTGGCATGACGTCCGTTAAGCTCCAATCGGATGGGGTGATTTCTGCGGCCCAAATCTCTTGAAGAAAGGTGGTCAATTCAGAAAGGAGAGACGGGTCTCCATCCTCAAAACAAACCGGAGGCAGTTAGTCGGGACCGTGAGAGTTGTGGCGTTTCAGAAGACGATGCTCATAGGAAACCTCAGCCTCAGATGGCGGAGTGGTACTTACACACCAGGGAACATCGTGGATACAAGAATAGCAACTCGAGGGCATTGGTGGCCAGTTGAACTGCCGTTCGAAGTGCTCTGCCCAACGCACGAATCGGCGCTAGTGATTACGAATTGGTTCACCGCTGATTTCACATACCACGTCGCTTATCTGTTTTTTTACCACCAGTGGATCGAATAAGAGAGGAGTCTGCGAAAGTTCCCCGAGGGTGCAGCATCTTCCGTTTCGTTGATACGCTGCGTCCGTCAAGATTCGCGATCTTTCCTAAGTAGCTGTTTCAGCTCGGCCATGGTGGCTCTGTGCATTGAGTTGTACTCAACATCAGCAAGAATTGTCCGGCGGTCTTCCATCAGTTGAACAAATTGAGCGGAAATCCATCGGTTGAAGGTGTGCTTAGTGAAACCGCAGATGACGCTGACGGACTTGTGTATGGCACTCCGAATATGTGTCCAAAGCGCCTCAATACTTGGGAGTGGAGGACTCTTCAGATTAGAAGCTAGCGAGTTCTCCAAGTCACTGAGCATATTTGAAGCGACAATTTTGGCTACACCAAGCCGTTTCCGACGACGCTGTTGGGTGCCACCAAATAGGAGAGCAACTTTAGTACGTACAAGTACCTGTACCTCACCTGATAAGAGGTGAGATAAGTACTTAAAGTTGATTTGCAGTCTGTTATATAGCCTCACCAACGGCAACTGATGGTGATGTGGTAAATCTGCGTCCACGGCTGTCCATGTGAAAGAAGTCGCCAGGTGACGCGCTGACGCCAGGAGTGCCAAAAGTTTGTACTCGAAAGGAATAAACTGGGATCAGCACGGAGCTGTAAAATGCGTTCTCTTTTATCCATCCTCCAAGTACTATAGCTATGCAGACCACCGAGGTCGCGTTCGTCAGCATCGAGCCTACCAACCTGTGCGTTTAAGTCCCCAGCGAGCATCACGATATCCGTGCGGCGTTTCTTATAGAGAAGGTCGGAGAGCTGATGGTAAAACTCACTTTCAGCTGAGTCCGGGCTACAATCCGGGGAGCATACTCCGATACGACAAACAAACGGCATTTGGTAGCCTGGCGGATGGACAGTCATACAGAGGTCTCTAGCCAAATCGCACAGAGTCGGCTATTAACTGGGATTCAATCAAGCAGCGCAGCATCTACGCGCGCGCTTAACACAATCTCTACACTTTCCAAGTCCGCGGTTTCAGCGGTTGCATCTCCCGATAAGCGTAGTGTGAACATACCGTGGGAGCACGCAGATGATAGTCGTAAATTTGTACTGGAGTCCTGCAAGCGGGTCTCAGCGAGGCAACATATACCGACGGAGAGGGTTTCTAGTGGGAGCAAGGGCTGCCTGCGACCCTATCTGCATGAGCGTCCAGGCATTGAAAGCGGCCAACTTGAATTGAGAACAGGTGGTTAGGAAGGTCCTGTCTTAGCGATTGCGTGACACATAGACGGGCTTGAGCTGCTCATCAACACGGTTCGAACTGTCCCTCAAAGTGGCACGTTGTCAGAGACCAGAAATCAAAGGGTGATTACCAAGAATGTGTGAATTCAGCAAACGTGGAACAAAACATGTAGCAAGTGGTGGAGTAGAGCGTGGTATAACGGAGCCGGCCGCCAGCACCTCGTCCGAGGAGAGCGAAGGCAGAGAACCTAGATAAAGAGCAGAGTTACGTAGGTTCGTATTCATGTTCATGCATTGCTTGGGCCGGACAGCTTCCCCTTTACTCAAGCCGAGGAAGGGGGTAGACTTAAGGGACCCCACTTTGAGCTTTGAGCCATAAAGACCTGGCCTACAAGGCAGCGGAGCGATTAACGTATATCGCGAATCGTCGGGAGCCGGTAACACGACTTTCGAGTAGTAGTAGACTATCCAGGGCACCCGAACTGGCCAAGTATAGTGGTACAGAGGTCAGAAAACGTTTCTGGAACGTTTGACCACCACGGAGTTCGACGGTCATATGCCTTCTCAGTGTTCGGTAGCAATCAACACTGAAACCGGTAGCCAACAAATTGTCCATTCTCCTTCCATTAGGTACTCACCTCCGGTTACAGAACTGAGAGATCAGTGACCATATAGCCGGTTACATTGGTTTTGATGCAGCGCCGGACGAGCTCCTGTGGTATTTAACATACCCACACACACACACACACACCCATATATATATATATATATATATATATATATATATATATATATATATATATATATCCGGTTTCGGATTTGCCTATCACTGTGGCCAGCCACAGGATGCCTGCGCCTACAGAGGGACCATGAGTGGCTTGCGCTGCACCACCCACACACCCCATATCCAGTGTAAACCCGAAGGAATGAGACCGGGAGGCATGTGAACGGGAGCCAGGTTTCATCAACGGAGCCGGCCTACACTCCTTCACAGGAAAACACAAGCACGCTGTATTTGGGAATCATGCGCACATAAGGCGGTGGCTGGACCGTAGTCTGCTTCAAACTGAGTGCATGGAACCACTCTTCGAGCCTAGCACGGCCACAAGGACCGTGCACCCCGTTCCCTCCAGCAACGACCAACTGTCTCCTGCAGCCAGCACAAACGAGGTAGTGGGTAACAAACAGGTAGGTACCTTGTCAACGTGCATATCAAGCACAGCCACACCCGGGATATCAAGCAACAGTCGGTCGCTTGAAACGACGATATCAAATAAAATAAATCCAATAATGCATACAGATGCGGTGGTACAACTCTCCACTAAATGAGCGTATGAAATAAATTGTTTGCAAAAGGTCCGCGGTAGCATCAATACGTCGAAAAATATATCTTAAGAAAACGCCGCGAACGCGAAAATGTTCTCAACGTTAACTAAAGTAGTGTAAAAAAACATCTGCAAGTTTATAGAAGATAGTTCAGGTAGACATTAATATGAGAAAGAAAAGCATTAATACAATATAGCAAACCCACCACCTGCAATAATGAGACTCAGCATGCAAGCACGCGGTTAGTAAATCAAATGCAGCGTACCTACAAACGCCGCTCCGGTTCTGCCTACGTTCTCTGCAGCATCCGTCTTCGCTTCGGTGGTGGCTCCGAGTGACCTCGCTCATGGCTCACTAAGCCTGCCTGACTCAGGCACTCGCGACCGCATGTGCTACAGCACCATGCGCTCGATGTCAATGGAATACAACCCATCGGCGCCTGTCGCTTCCGCACTTGCCGCTACTTCTACGTATGCACGAGGACTTTCTCTTGCACCTCTTTAACGACCTTGGTGATCAGATTGCGCCATGCACGCCGATCAACCGCCTTCGATTCACATGATCTGCAATCAAGCTTACAACGTGTGAGGCTCACTTTGATCATGTCCTGGTAAAGTAAATTCGGTTTCCCCACATGTCGCTCCCCCAAACTCAGTTGTCCATATACTAGCTGCTTCGGTATCGGCGCCGAATCAATACGCCACATATGATCGAGTCACCTTAATTGTCTCATCAAAACTACGCAGCCCACTGTATACATTCCACTTCGGCGCAACACTTCCGTGTCCGCAACTCTGTCGCACCAGCCGATGCGCAGAATCCGTCGCAGACACTGTTGATGGCACCGCTCGAAATATCGCACATCCCGCTGGTACATCGTCCACGTTTCGCTTCCGTATAGAGGAACGGACAGCACCATGGATTTGTACACCATCAGTTTCTTGCCAACGATAAGCTGGTGGTTGTTCCACACTCGGTACTCACGCTTCCCGAATGCCGCTGCTGCATTCGAGACGCGGCTACGAAGCTCACTGTTTAGCTGCTGGTCAGTGGACACCACATTCCCAAGGTAGTAGAAGCGGGAGGTGGTTTCCAATACTTCAGCATCAATGCTTGTTCGCAACAATATTGAAGATTGCATCTACGGTGAAGGCTGAAAGAGACAGACAGTTTTGTTTGTGTTGATGGCGAGCACGAATTTTGCCACTGTCGAAGCCAGAGCACTAGTCATGTGCTGCAACTCATCCGCGCTGTGTGCAAACAATGCACAGTCGTCTGCAAACAGCAACATATGGATAGTTGTCTCACATACTAGGGTTCTCGCACCGAAACGACGGATGTTCAGCAACCTACCATCAATATGGTGCTCCACAAGAACACCGTAAGCACATGCGGCATCAAAAGCACAAGACATCATGGCATAAAGATAGATATTAAACAATACAGGAGCTAAGACACAGCCTTGCTTCGCACCAGTGACAACTACAAAGTCATCCGGGGTCTCTCCACTCATCTGCACCTTCGCCTACATACCACTGTGCAGACATTCAATTGAACTTACAAGCTTACGCGGGTAACCGAACTTACCCAACACCAGGCACAATGCCTCGCGGTTCACCGTATCAAATGCCTTAGTGAAATCAGCAAAAGGCGAGTACAAAGTCTGGTGTCGTTCTCTACACTTCTTCTGCAACTGTCGAGTCGCAAACACCATACCGATGGGGCTGCGACCCGAACGGAATCCACATTGCTCTTCCCCCACGTTCGCTTCCACAACCTGACTGACGAGGCGGTTGAGCAGGATTCGGGCAATCACCTTGCCCACAGAACTCGGCAAATTGATACCACGATAATTCGTGCAACATTGCTTGCTCCCTTTGCCTTTGTATAGTGACAGTAGAAGAGCATCCTCCAGCTCAGCAGGCACCTCCTCCTCAATCCATACGCATTGCACCAAGTGGTGCGGCGCAGTCACCAACGCAGGTCCGTCGTGTTTCAATACTTCAGGCGGGATCCCGTCGGCCCCAGCACACTTTCCGTTTCGCTGTTGAGCAAGTGCTCTCTGCGTCTCATCCAGTGTCAGCGTGTCTGCCAGACTCGCCTTCACATCGCGCCGTTTCAGGCCATTCAAAGTAGGCCATTCGATCTCTGAACGGTTTTTCAAGAGACAATCAAAGTGATTTCGCCAGATCTGCATTATGTCTGAAGTCTGTGTGCAGGTAGCGCCTGAACTACCATCGATCAGCGTCCTCAGCCGCTGCAATCTCGGTCCATACACCGCCTTCAAAGATTCAAAGAACTCCTTGTGTTGGCAGCGTTTGGCGTAGCATTCCATCTGCTTCGCCTTCTCTGTCCACCATGCATTTTTAATCCGACGGAGCTCTCGGGTCGGTCGCCGTCGAAGTTTGCGAAACTGACTCTTCCTCCCTAAGTCACTGGGGTCTGTCATATGTGCAGCAAATACTGCATTCTTCGTTGACACCAATGCGCCAATCGTCGCATTGTTCTCATCCAACCAATCAGGCCGCTTACAGTTCGCGCGCCCTATGGGCTCCTCGGCAGCAGCTGTCATCTGGTCACGAATGTGGTGCCACAGGTCGCCCACTGTGACTATGCATTCCACACCACACAGGCGTGCAGCCGTCGCCTTCTCCAACTCAATACGTTTCGCCATAGTAACGAGGGATGGAATGTTAAATGTAAACCGATTCATGGCGGGAGTGTAATACATATATTTACGAAAATATATGTACAGTTTGGTCCGCAACAATTTGTGATCAGGGCTCCATACAGCTCCATACAGTGCACGTGTCATGCACACTTCACGCATATCACGCTGACGTACGATGACATAGTCGAGCCGGTGAGCGTGACCACTCCGTGGGTGCGTCTAAGTTGATACATCACTCGCACTCAGTGCAAACCGAGTGTTAGTGATCATCAGGTGGTGAGTGGCACACAGTGAGAGCAGCCTGTCACCGTTCGCATTCGCTGAACCAATGCCATGCGAACCGACAACATCTGTCCACAGCGCAGGGCAGCCTTGTCTCCCGCCGCTGGTGATATTAAAGGGCGGCAAAAGTTCGCCGTACACTCGCACCTGGCCCGAGAGTGGATGGTTCGAATCTTGGCGTACTTCTCAAGCACTCTTCTTCCCAAGAGACAGTTTCAGAGAGCAGCTCTAGTAACTGAGTCAAAAGCGACTCGTGTGTCTAAAAAGACAACGATCGTTGGCCATCTGAGCGTTTGACGACGCTGGGGTATTTGGCGGAGTGCCAAGATGCGATTGATACAACTGCGGCTGGAGCGGAACCCAGCTTGCTCTTCGCGTATGTTTTGTTCGCATACCAGGTTTGGACTCCTTAAAATCAGTGTGGTGACCACTTTAGGGGCAACACAGATGAGACTAATCTCTCTGTGGTTAGTGCAGTCTGTCCGGGCACTTTTTAGGAAGACGGGCACGATATCCGCGAGACTCCAATCAGACAGGATCGATTCGATGATCTAAACCTTTTGGAGGAAGTTATCTCTCGATCAAGTAATGGACCTCCATCTTTGAAAAGAGCCGGAGGGGCGAGGGGCCCTATGGTGCTTTAGGAGGCGAAGCTCATGAAAAATCTCAGCCGCAGAAGGTGATGAATCTTCTACACATCAGGGAGCATTACGAATTCCCGAATGAGGGATCACCGATGCTGCAGGCCAGTTGAACTGCTGCTCAAAGTGCTCACCCCAACACACAAGTCGACGTTGCTGGCAGTGGATTCGCTCGCCATTGATTTCGCACAAAACTTCGCTTACACTCAGCCTTTTACCGACAGTGGATCGGATCAGGTGGAAAAGCTTTCAGAAATTCCCCTAACTGGCTGCCTGCTCCATATCAGCGACCGGTTGCGTCCACCAGGCCTCGCGATCTTCTCTGAGGAGCTGTTTGAGTTCAGCGTTAGTGATCCTGCATAGTGAATGATACTCAGCACCAGCTGGAATCGCTCGACGAGCTTCGAGAAGTTGGATGGATCGTGCAGAGATCCAGTGATTGACAGGACTACTGGTGAAACTACAGACAAGGGTGACAGATTAATGCATGGCGCTGCGCATATGTGCTTAGTGCGTTTCAATGTCAGGGCATGAGGCGCTCTTGATATTTGAAGCCAACGTATCCTGAAACGCGCTGAGAATGCTTGGGGCAGAAAGTTTGGCCACCTCAAATCGTGTCTGGCGACGCCGTTGGGAGCCACCAAACCGTAAAGCAATCTTGGCACACACGAACGCGTGATTCGAATTGAGGTAGGTACTCCAGGTGGATTTGGAATCCTGTATTCAGCCCCGCCAGCGATAAGTGATGGCGATGTGATCCATCTGCGTCCCTGGCTGGCCAAATGACGGAGGCCTCCAGCTCGCGCGTTGGCGCCAGGATTGGCGAAAGCTAGTACTCGACAGGAAGAGCCCCTGATCAATGCGAAGGTGAAGTAGCCGATCACCGTTATCTGTGATGCGAGTGCCATGGCCATGTTGACCACCGAGTTCACGCTTTACAACTTCAAAACTACCGGCCTGCGCGTTCAACTCTCCTGCAAGCATTACAATGTCTGTATGGCGTTTTTTTCGGAGAAGGTCAGGCAGTTGACAGTAGAACTCGTCTTTAACTGTCTCTGGGCTGCAGTCTGCGGGAGTATATCCTGCTACAACGAACAAGTAACGTATGTTGGCTCCACGGTTGGAAAGTCGCACTGTGGTCTCAAGTCGGATGGCGCAGACTCGGCTGTTGAGAGGGATTCAGTCAAGCAGCGCGACGTCAGCACGTGTGCTTAACGCAATACCCACGTCGGCAAGACCAGCAGCTTTGGTGGTTTCGTCTCCAGTTGAGCGCAAGGTGGAAATGCCAGTGGAACTCGCAGACGGCGAAACCAGTCGTACTGTCGTGCTCGGGTCCTGTTATCGGGTTTCAGTGAGGCAGCAGACATCAGTGGCAGTAGTCTCGAGCGTGCGAGCAAGGCTGCTTGTGATCCGATCTGCATCAGCGTCCAGATGTTAAAGGTTGCCAGCTTGAACTGGGAACACGCCGCCAGAAAAGGCTTGCCAGTACTACTTGGCAGCACACCTTGGGACCTAAATTCCTGATCCGTATGGCGAGAACACTCGCTCAAGGCGGCACGATGGTGTGTACTCGGAAACGGAGGCGGATTACGAAGGATGGGGGAATTGAACAAACGTGGAATAAAGTGGCCGAAATGTGGTGCAGTAGAGCGCGATATAGCATGTTCGACCAACCCTCGACCAACCCCTCGGTCGAGGATAGAGTTGGCAAAGAGCAGAAAGAAAGCAGGAAGTCGTTGAAGCATTGGTCTATATGGTATGTGGGCATAGTATTTCCCGGTTGCCCAGGCCGAGGAAGAGGGTTGATTTAGGTGACCCTACCCGGACCTTTCGGTTCAAAGACCCGAAACACAGCGGGGTGATTGACGTATATCGCATACCGTTGGAAACCGGCTACCACGATGGTGATAACACGGCTTCCGTGCTGGAACAAACTGCTCCGACTGCCCAAGAAGCCCGAATGAAATAGCACGAAGATCAAAAGAAATTTCCTAGACCAACATACTCGTCGAAGAACATGAAGGCCGTTGACAGCCAGGTGGCTCATACACCTTCAAAGAAGCCGGTGGCCCTCGAGCTAGTTCATCCGCCCTCCGTTGAATACTCACTTCTGGTCGCAGAAGTGAGTGATCAGTGACCCTATAGCCGGTTACATTGTCTTTGACACTGTTAGGTCTCGAAACAGCCTGCTCCGAGGAAAATTGCGCTGTCTGATAATCAGTTCGAGTTGGCACCACTGATTCCGACCAAATCTTGTAACTTGCATGGAAAAACAGAATTTCACACAGACCAAAGTCAACTGCGCATAGAAACGAAACAAATTGACTTGTTCGGGAAGGTAAGTGCGCATTTTCCCACAAGTAACCGTGTGCCTTGTATCAGAACAGTCTCAGTTACAAGCAGACTAGTGTTTTTCTGTGTTGCAGTACATTTGTTACTATCGCTTGTTTCACACCACTCACACGTCCCGTGATTCTTTGAGATCTATAAATTCAAACTAGCACAAAGCCGTGATTTGAGCTGCATCGGTGTGTTTTCATTCCCACGTCGTCCTGTTCTATGTTTTCGCAAATATACTTCTAGTCCGCTGGGTTGTCTTTTGACTCGCGTGGTGCAATCTAAGAAGCTGCTAAGTCGAACATCTGGGGACACGACAGACACAGCGTCTTACTAGCTTTTGTGGTATTTAATGAGAAACCAGGTGACCATCTCAGACCCATTCACGATCTAGGACGCTGCCGCTGATTGTCCGCGACTGCTTATTCATCTCGCCTGCGAACAGCTGAGACTTATTCACACTTACCTTCACAAGGAAGGCGTTCCCCGATCCGCAACCTGGGGACGCACCCGGTGGTGTACAGATCTGCCGAACTAACCAGTAGCCCAGAGCTCCCCATGCTCTGAAACGTTGCCACTAAATGTCCGCAACTGCTTATTCATTTCGCCTGCAGAGCAAACGAGACATGTTCACAGTTACCTCCACAAGGAAGGCATTTCCCGATCCGCAACCTGGGGACGCGCGCGATAGCGTACAACTCCGCCACGGGATCTCTAGTTATCGAATAAACTGTCTGTGGATGTCACCTATGTGTACAGATTTACCTGTTGCTGTGGGACAATTGACATAGATCGCAACACAAGACGTTTACCTGAACGCTTCCGCGAGTATCACCAAGTGTGGCTAAACCGAGGATTGAACAAGACGTGTATCACCGCAATAATCTCATACCTGGTCCAAACGAATCATCCTATCGTTATCAAAGACATTTCGTCTGATCTACCGCGTGATGTATTTGTATAACAAACCTATCAAGCATAGACGGAGGCAATCGTGATTCGCATCAGCACCCCGTTGTGTGTATAAGAGATTCGTAAAGAGCTTTGGTTTTATCGTGGCCAGCTGTCGTCCGGACACCTTCTACGTGAACAAATCACGCACACTATGGTTACATTGACACCTTAAATTTTAGTTATTCAGTCCACAAAAATCGAAAAAGAGATTGTTTTCTAAATCTCAGCATTATTTGTCCGCTGATGTCATAGCATTAGTATACATGCACCTGTGACCGAAGACAGCAGTGTGTTAAAGTTTCTAGCTCAGGACGTCAACTCCCTGGTCCACACAATAAGTACAGTTCAGTTCCGTCGCAACGAGACTGGACCTTTACGTAATGCGACGGTTTAAGTACCTCCTTAATCCATTGAGCTGTACTGGGCGATGTCTCCGGGTCCATTGAGTGCCAGCTAATCCTACCAGGTTAGTCAAGGGTTAGATGTCAGATAAAGTCAGTCTCCTGGTCCTCCAGGTTCGGGGTATGAAATGGCATGGCGTCCATTTCTGTAAAACTACATCACTGACACCTCCCCGCTGCCCTGCGGACAGGCGTTTGAGCCACAGGCTTTGATTGAGAATGCTGATCGTCCTTCATTCTAAGTCTGGGTGCCTTGGCAGTATCTCAGCCCATACATAACCATGACAATTTCCCCAAACTCTAACTATATCCTGCATCGGCCGTCGCGCAGATTATCAAGGGTCGGCTTATCTGCTGCATACAGCAGGGCGAATAAGGGAAAACATGCTACTGCTGGCGTCTCCCTTGTTTCTTTTCCACCTGTTTTTCTTACTCCCATGCCGATCCCCATTACTAATCTTCCTTATATAACTCACAGTTTTATTGACAGTAACCGAAGTGCCACTGGAGTAGAACTACCTGCAGCCACCTTCCGGCAACACGCACCGGATGCCTATCGGCAACGGCCCCTTATAAGGCCACGCTGTCCCGTTTCACTGGCGGCGCTCAACATTCCCACTTTAAGACAAATCGGTCAACAGGCTGTACTCGCACGTATGTTGGACACACTGGGTGTTGACATGTGTCGTGTGTCCGAAACTAGGATCAATGATCCTAATGAAGTTGTTGAATTAACTGCGCCCGGCTTGTCCTCTCCCTATTATTTACGCGTATCCGGAGACGCTGATGCAGCACTCACTGGTCAAGCTGGGGTAGATATCATTCTCAGCTCCAAGGCTGAGCCATCGAAGGTTGATTGGATTCCGGTGAGCTGCCATTTGTGTGCAGCCCGTTTGACGACATCAACTAAGGTTGTTTCACGAAGTAGTACAAAACGCGCATTGTTCGTGATTTCTGCTTATGCTCCCACCGACTGCCGTTCCAATCCTGTCAAGGACACATTCTATCAACAAATGAACGCGCTACTACGCAGTGCTATTTGTTCAGATATTGTAGTACTTGCAGGGGATATAACCGCACAAGTAGGGCATCTGAGCTCTTCAGAAGCCCAGCAGAGTGGTAGTTGCGGGCTTAACTCCGAACGGACTGACAACGACGAGCATCCGCTGCAACTGTGTTGGGACCATCAGTTGTTTATTAGTGGCACCGCTTTTAAACACAGTGGGCGTCGAAGTGCCACTTGGCGTCTTGTAACTAGCCAACACAGGACCCAAATTGATCATTGTCACGAGTTACAGGTGGCGTGGTTCCATTCTGGATTGCTGCTCTGTCTTAGTACGATGTCGTTTTTCCATGACCTTTACCGGGAGGCGCACCAAGCGTTTCCCCCGATTGGCAACTGAGAAATTGTCTCAGCCATCAGTCAGGCAATCCTACCAAGGCGCACTGCGCACCGAACTTTCGCTGTCTTGTCCTAATAACACTGAGCTTCAGTCGAATAGGATCTCGGCTACAATGTACGACACAGAAGCATCTGCTTGTGGCACTATCAATCGTCACCGCACCAGTCACTGAATATCCAAGAGATCGGTGAATCTGTGGGAATCCAGAAGAAACCTCCCGGTTGACTCTGAGCACAATATGACCAGAGGGACTATTAGGCGCGAATTAAAGTCGAGTCTGCGCGCTGACAAGGAAGCCTGGTGGATCAGTCGAGCTCATGAACTGGAGGAGACAGGAACAGTAGGCAGTTACCGCAAGCTCTTCCAGATGATCCGTACCACTGGACCCAGGAAATCAGACGTCAGTGAGAGAATAAGAGACAACCCGGGTACTCTGATTCACAATAAGGAGCGCCGTGTGGCTCGTTGGGCGGAACGCTTTCAAAATCAGTTTAGTTGGCCCCCTGCTCCCGAACTTCTTCCTATTTAGGTGATACAGGACGAGCCATGGACGGTTAGTTAAGAGCCGTCAGAAGCCGAGGTCGGAAACGCGATCACAGCCCTCAATCGTTTTAGTGCCACTGACCCGGATTCCCTCCCACCTGAACTGTTTAAGGATGGAGGTGAGGCCCTTTCCAAATCATTCACATTATTCGAACATATCTGGAAGGAAGTGTTCCGGCTACCTAGATGGAATCGATTATAGTGGCAGTATACAAGACGGGCAGTCGCACAAACTGCTACCCACAGAGGTATTAGCCTAAAACCAGTTGTGACAAAATTACTGGACTCGATTCTCGTTCCTCGCCTCACTGTGGAACCGGAATCTCGGATTAGGGAAAAGTAAGCAGGTTTCCGCCCAGGACCTGGCTGTATAGACCATATATTCATTCTGCGACAGATCCTAGAGCAGCGCCACGCATACCGCAGACCAACAATAGCTGTGTTCCTCGATTTCAAGAGTGCGTTCGATTCAGTCGATCGATGCATTCTGTTCGAAATACTTGCGCGGAAAGATGTTCCCACGAAATATGGGAACATCTTACGTGCTCTATAATCGAACACTACGGACCGCGCCAGGTTGTACGGTGATTTCTCGGATAGATTTCCTACAAGAATTGGTGTTAGGCAGGTTGTCTGATTTCCCAGTTTTTGTTCAATTTTGTCGTTCACTGTATCATGGAGTGTTCCCTCGCGGGATCTCACGATGTAGGCGTTGAGGTTCTGCTTTGTGAATGATTAGTTGATCTTGTTTTGTCTGCCAGGTGTAGATCGACGCAGGATTCGAGGTGGACACATTTTGACTCTTCTGTGTGAAATGAAGTCACTGGCAACTAAACTGGGTGCAGTTGGTCCGTCTCGCCTTCCGGGCTGTAGTCAACGTGACCCGCCTTCTGCTTGCCTCGAGACTTTACAGGACATGGCTTGCAGTCGACGCCAGTGGCTCGTCTACTGCTGTCTCCTAGTCGGATTAAAGTATGTTTGGTGTTGAGTTATCTGCGGGTAATGGCTGACTATGATGCGGGGCAGTGAAAGCCTCAATGAAGCTGTCTCGCCGATGCCGCCTTTTTTGTAAGTTAGCCATGTGTTCGTGACGGCATGTCGTTGACACAAGGTATAGGCGCCTTGACCCTGGATGTTTGCTTAGGGCATTAAGGTTTTCAGGTTAGTCCTCGTTCTCTCCCTCTTTTTGTCATCATGCTTGTATGGCAGCCCCATCTGCTACCTCTGGCGCTGGGGCCGAGTGGTCTACCCCCACAGATCCTCCCTCTTACCAGGAACTCGAGCAGGAGCTCCTTCACATGTAGCGTTATAAAGACTCCGACCCTGATGGTCTTCCTCCAGCTCTATTTAAATATGGTGGCGCTTTGCTGGTACGAGAACTCACCGGCTTTGTTCTCTTAAGTTTCGTCGAAAGAGAAGGTTTCATCATCTTGGGATGAATCGATTATCGTCCCCATCTTCAAAAAGGGCCTGCACACCATCTGCTCCAACTACAGAGGAATAAGCTTAGTCCCCGTCGTTTGCAAGCTTCTGTGGTCCATCATACTTCGCAGGCTATCCCCAACGCGCGAATCGTTGCAGGAGTAGAACAAGCTAGGTTTTTCCCTGGTCGCGGCTGCATCGATGAAATCTTCCCACTCCACCAGATCCTCGAGCTCCGTCATGTGTATCAGAGGCCAACGATTGCTGTGTTCCTGGATATCCGTGAAGCCTTCGATTCTGTCGATCGGACGGTTCTGTGTCACTGCCTACTGAAGAGTGGTGTCCCTGAGAAGTTCGTCTCCATACTGCGCGCTCTCTATAGTCTGACCTCAGACAGAGTTTGGGCTTATTGCAAGCTTTCGCCTTACTTTGTGGTCTCCAGTGGATTTCGACAAGGATGCCCTATCTCTCCGTTCCTATTTCACTTTGCGATTGAGGATGTCCTGAAGAACGCTGGCCTTGAACTCCTCCCAAGTAGTCGAGTTGTTGTTTTGAATTATGTTGATGATATCGTCTTGCTGTGTGACGATCCACACGTCATCCAACTTGCATTAAACCGTTTGGCGATTGAAGCATCAAAGTATGGTGTGTACTTTTCGCCATCCAAATGCAAGACTCTCTTCCAAGACTGGCAGGTGCCTCTGCCTGTACTCACTCTTGGCGGTGAGATACTAGAGGTTGTGGAGAGTTTTGTCTACTTGGGAAGTTGCATCACTGATGGCGGGGCTGTTGGAGACGAGATTTCGATGCACATCTCGAGATCACGCCTCACTTTTCTAGACTGAGGCATTTGTGGCGTCGCCACGACATTCGTCTCTTCACCAAAGGGCGGGTCAACCGGCACTCTGAGGAAAACATTGTCGAAACCAAAAGGAAAGCGAGAGACACCAGAACGACGGAAGGTCGTATATAGAACAAATTGCGTAAACTGTGAAAAGCACTATGTGGGACAAACAGGAAGGAAGCTGTCCACAAGGGTATATGAACACCAAAGAGCGTGCAAAAAACATTACGCAACCTCATTGGTTTCATCACACGTGGATGAAGAGGGACACGGCTTCGACTGGAACATAGTAGAGCGCTTGACCGATGGAGAAACGCAAAAAGGGAGGGAGTTTCTCTAAGCCTGCTTCTCAACCACGAACTCAATCAACATGCATATCGACATCGATCCAATATACCAACTGCTGAGACATAGAGAGCTCAAGAGAAGTAACGACTGTTGTTCGAAAGAACCTACTCCAACGCACAGATAATGAACAGTATGGCCAGTGTGAGCCCAGACTGCTCACCCACACCCGTTGCACCAATCCGAGTGCGACAATCCCAACCACGTCGCAACAACCTTTTCGCAGCCAATGACAATGACTCGTGCACCACCGCTGAATACAATGAGAACGAGTCAAAATTAACTGTTCCGTATGCCTATATAAGGAACGGAGTGGTTGCTGACAGTATCCATTATTGGGTTTACTTTCTACCAGCTACTGCTACTTAACTGCTACCAATCCCGCACTGAAGATGCCACTTCGAATGGTAGCGAAACGTTTACAGTCAAGTTGCCCAGCTTGGAGAATTCCATAACAACTGAGCAAGCCTCCCGACCTACCAGTATTCCAAATCATTTCGAAAGGGCGGGTCTATTGTGCGACTGTTTGTGCCGTACTGTTGTACGGATGCGAGACCTGGCCCATTCGTAACGATGACTTGCGCAGGCTATCCGTCTTCGAGCACTGCTGTGTGCGGTCCATTGTCCGTGTGTGGTGGCGTCACGACGTAAGCAATGTGGAAGTTAGACAGTATGTCTTGGGACGTGGAAGCCACTCGCTCGAAAAGCTCGTCTCACTGCATCAACTGCGGTGGTTGGGATACGTTTTGTGCATGTCTGTCCAGCGTTACCCGCGTCGTGCGTTGTTTGCGGTTGCTGAGTAGGGCTGGAAGAGATGGTCTGATGGACAGTCTACAAGCCGCACGAAAAAGCTGACCGAACAGTTGGCCTTGGCCGGTGGTTGTCGAATACCTGCTTGGGATCCGAGAGATGCGGATACTTGTCGGTTCAGGAGCTTGGAAGCCATGACTCAAGATATGTCAATGGCGGACGTGTGCATCGGTGTGTTGCGGTGTCCCTTCTTCCTCAAAAAACTGAAAAAAATTCAAAAACTGTAAATGGTGAACTGGACAAAAGAAGCTTCTGTTGTTGTTGTTCTTCTTTTCTTATTACTCATACCATTTTCCTATTCAGCCATGTATACAGCTATGTACCACAGCTTGTGTCTCATATATATATATATATATATATATATATATATATATATGTATATATATATATATATATATATATATATATATATATATATATATATGGTGCGCTGATGCTAGTGGCGGCCAAATCGTGACAGATGGTCTACCCACTGCTGCTACTGTTGTGCCATTTGGTCATGTCCTGGGCGCCTCCTCGTGGCGACCGCTGGGTGGGAGTTGGGTTACGCCCTTCTCCCTGCTAAGATCCAGGACACCTATCCGCATGAGTCAGTGAACTGACCATGTGCTAGACCCGCTGCCTTACGGGTGTACATATAATCGAAGACTTTCGCTGAGGACCCGAGTCGTTCTCCTGTCAGGTATAGGCGCCCTGCCAGTATCCTAGTCCATCCTCTTCGGTGGTTAGGAAGTGGTCGATTGCCCTCTTCCCGTAAAACCTAGCCATGAGAGACAACAGGTCTACGGGTTATAAGCTCACAGCTCGATTGGCGTAGAGCACGAGCGCTGCGCATTTTCTCTGACGGTGGGAAGGTACCTCCAGGTGTTCAGTGGTTTGCTACTGCCCGCCTCAAGCCAGGCAGCCCCTTGTCATCATCATCATACACGTTAGCTAGAGGTGGGGAACACCTCAGCTACTGTGCCGCAATACATAGAAAAAAGGAGAAAAAAAAGGAATTCAACTGGGGCAAGCCGGCTGAGCTACCGGTAACGGATGGGCATCGTTCCGGTAAGCTACAAGCCGGCTACTATGCGTCAAAAAAATTACTATGCAAAATTATATAAGGCTAAATAATGAGATCGTGGTTGGAGGGGAGGCTAAGAGGGATGGGGTGGGACAAAGAAACTCACAGCACGAACGCCACTGAGGTCGGCTCCTTGCCATATCAGCAAGTGTGTCCAACCAAACGTGTTCATCGTCTTTCGGACCCCAACCAGGGAGCCGAGACGCTCCAACTGAGGCCAGCTCAGAAGTGAGGGCCTTCATTTCTCTGGACCAAGTCATCGCTTGGCCACCCCTCCTCTTCTTCCATCCACACCCCCGGCGCGCAAACAACGCACGTCGCGGGAGTCGGTGGGCTGGCATGCGTAACGCGTGGCCGAGCCATCGGAGCCTGGTGCGTGAAATAACGGTGCTGAGCGGTTCAGTTCCTTTTCCTGTGCCATAAACAAGGCGTCGGACACGCTCGTTGCTCACGCGGTGTTCCCACCAGATGTGAGCTAAATTACGAAGGCACCGGTGGTCGAACGTAACTAGCCTCTTCAGGTCCGCTGCTTTAAGCGGCCAGGTTTCACAACCGTACGGTAGGGTCGAACGTACTGCTGCATTGTACACTCTACCCTTCAGGGCAAGAGTGATGTCGCGCCGGCGCCATAAGTGGCGAAGGTTAGCAAAAGCGCCCCGAGCTTTTGCTATACGATTCGTGATCTCATCTTCAATCCCACGGGCGCTGATACAACTTCCCAGGTAGTTGAATTTTTGAATGACTTCTAGCTGATCCCCACCAAGGGTCAGCGTAGGGGGCGGTCCAGACCAATCTTGGAGGAACGCTTTGCACTTCGAGGGTGCGAAGCAAAGCCCGAAGTGACAGACAGCTAGTGCTAATCTGTCCAGTGCCGCTTGGCACATTTGTGAGCTGTCACAGATTAGGGCAATATCATCAGCATACTCCAAGTCAAGAAGTCGTTCTCCTGGGAGTAGCTCCACACCTTCTAAGTCGTGTCCTGTAAACGCGATTTCCATGACTTCGTCAACAGCGAAGTTGAAGAGGAAAGGTGACAGCGGGCATCCTTGTCTCACGCCGCTGGAGATACTAAAGGGCGACGACAACTTGCCGTAAGCCCTCACTCTGCCCGAGCTACGAGCATATAATGATCGGATAATATTCACATATTTCTCGGGCACACCTCTCCTGAGTAGACAGTCCCAAAGTGCATGTCTATCCACCGAATCGAATGCACCTTTGATATCGAGGAACACGACAATGGTGGGCCGCCAATATATGTGACGGTGCTCCAACAACTGACGCAAGGTGAAGATGTGGTCAATGCAGCCACGACCTCGACGAAATCTAGCTTGCTCTTCACGAATCTGGCTTTCACGAGTGCCAGTCAGTCTGTGAAGGATGACAGAGGCAAGCAATTTGGAGGCGATGGAGATCAGACTGATTCCTCTATGGTTGCCGCATTCCGATCGTGAGCCTCCTTTGAAAATTGGGACTATGACGGAGCGGCTCCAATCGGTTGGGACAGTTTCCTGCTCCCACAGTTTGACTAGTAACTCGTGTAAATCATCCATAAGAGCAGGTCCCCCGAATTTGAAGAGGGCTGGAGGGAGATCATCTGGTCCCGCGGCTTTATTTAACTTCAACAGTCCGATCTCACGTTCGACTTCTGAGCGAGAGGGTGGATCCAAAGGGACAGCCCAGGGAGTGGGGCGATCAGTGGCCGGCGAGAAATCTAACCATTCCGACCGATTAAATTGCCTTTTAAAGTGCTCAGCCCAACGCTCTAAGCGTTTTGATAAGTTGTGGATAGGCTGTCCACTCTCGTCACGTATAGTTTCACTAACACCAGGTCTCCTGCTGCCCGTTTCCCTTATCAGACGGAATAACTTACGATGGTTACCAAGGGCAGCGGCCATTTCCATCTCTGTTGCACGATTAGACCACCAGGGTCTCTCTTCAGGCTAGCACGGAGTTTTGCCCGGAGCTCTCTGCGAGTTTCATTGTATTCGCTTCCAGCCGGAATATGCCGGCGAGCATCTATAAGTTCCAGAGACTGTGAAGAGACCCAATGTCCATGTTGGCGATTAGACATACCACATGAGGATTTTCCTGCTGCTAGTAAGGTCTGTTGAATATGAGACCAGTGAGCTTCAATTGCATCCAGTGAGCGTTTATCCAACTCGGATGACAGCGTAATTTGATAGGCGTTCAGAACAGCTGGCTTCGCCAGTTGGCTGGTGTCAATGCGCTCACAACATCGTCGCGGGCGTCCGCCAAAGCGCATCCGCAGGTCAGCACATACAAGTGCATGTTCGGTGTCCACACCTGTGCTCCAAATCGAGCGACAGTTCTGGACGCAGCCTCTCCAGCGGTAACTTATCGCAATGTGATCGATTTGCGTCCATAGCTGGTTCGAGGCTGGTGGGCGCCAAGTCACCCTTCGGCGGGTGCTGTGTCTGAAATTAGTGCTCGCAAGAAATAAGCGAGCATCCTCACACAAATGAAGTAACCGCTCACCGTTATCATTACGAGAGCCTATACCATGTTGGCCGCCCAGATGCAGTTCATCAGTGGACAATTTTCCAACTTGAGCGTTCAGATCCCCAGCCAGCACTACAGTGTCCGTGCTTCTTCTGTGGCGAAGGAGCTCGTTCAGTTGGCGATAGAAGTCGTCTTTTACCGAGTCATCGCTACAGTTTGTCGGTGCATAGGCAGCGATAACGAATAGACACCTGTTAGTCCCACGTGACTTCGAAGCTTTGAACGAGCCAGCCAATCGGACCGCACACATCCGGCTACTGGTTGGAATCCAATCAACCAGAGTAGCTTCAGCCCGGGGACTCAGGGCAATACCAACACCGGCTTGGCCGGTGCTCGAAGCTGCATTGTCACCGGATAGGCGCAACGAGAAATTGCTGCTAGTGTCACCTGAAGGGGATCGTAGAGTGATCACAGAGCTCGAGTCTTGCAGGCGGGTCTCAAATAAGCAGCAGATATCAATCGATAGGGTCTCTAATGTTCGAGCAAGTGCTGCCTGTTGACCGATCTGAAACAATGTGCGAACATTGAGGCACGCCAATCTGAAGGAGGATCGAGGTCTCCAAATGGAAGCCGATGAACTGGAATGGGCCGCTTGCTTGGACATGGGCCTGTTGACAGGGCAGGAATGACGCTCCGCGTTCACATGTGAGTTGAAACTAAAAGACAAGCGACTATTGAAGCAAGGTGGGGGAGGGCCGAGAATTGGGGGGTTGAAAACAGGGGGATAAAAGTGAAGCTGGAACGGGACGATAAGGGTGAAAAAGCGTAAGAGGGGGAATAAGAAGACTGGAAGGCTTGAGCAGTAGCATCCAAACCCCTATCCACCCTGCCCGATGCAGCAGATAGGGCACCGTTGATTATCCTCTGCGGTGGCCAGAGCATCAGAAATTTGTTTGAAGTGAGATTCATTGTATTGCGTGGGCAGGATACTGTCAGGTTGCCCAGGGTTCTCAACCAAAGCCTTTGGTTAAAAAATCTGACCGCAAGGCAGCGGGTTTGGCATTGGGCTAAAAGGAGTCCGTTTTAAGGAATAAGGAGCCACCCTCATTCCAACCCCCAAGCTGGAGGACCAGGAGGCTGAGTTTGTCTGGCCTCTATTTATTGACCAATCTGGCTCTGAAGATGCAAAAATACACCACCCAGTATAGCTCAATGGATCACAGAGGCATACAAACCATCGCACCACGGTAAGGTCCAGCCTCATTGCGATGGCAGCACCAATTTGACAGCCCCTTGTCGAATTGGTGCAAACCCGCCAAAACCCACCTGCGTCTGACCGTGGTCGCAGGTGTATCCTATTACGGTCGCAAAACATTTATGAATCGTTCCCGTACCTCAAAGGCTGCGTGTAACGGCCGTCAAGCAGATCCCAATCTGTCTCTGCAAGCACATTCCCGAGCTGGATCTGCTCCCCACTGCCTTGTGGGTCAGGCTATTGAGGCAAAGGCTTCGGGCGCAGTCACTCAAGCAAACCTCCAAATCACCCACTACCTTGTGGGTGAGGCTATTGAGTCAAACGTTCCGGGTGGAGTCTCTCAAGCAAACCTCCGAAACACATACGCCACCTCACGTGCGATTGCCCACCAATACAATCGTATGCCTGCGCGCAAAGCACTCAGCATCGGGTGCTGCAACATGCGTACTTTGCTCGACCGGAATACCAGTGAGCGTCCCGAGTGATGCACTGCACTCGTTACGATGGAACTGGCGCGCTACCACATCGATTTTGCGGCGCTCAGTGAAACTCGGCTCGCTGAGCAAGGTAAGTTGCATGAAGCAGGTGCTGGCTACACATTCAACTGGGTGAGCAACGCAGTCTCAGCACCACGTGATCATGGGGTCGGATTTGCAATATCCGATCGCCTCCATGGCCAGCTCGTGGGCGAACCAACGGGCATCAGCACGCGACTGATGACTGTTCGCCTACGACTCGGAAGAGGTAAGTTTGCCACTTATATAAGCACGTACGGTCTGACCATGTGTTACCCTGATGACACGCGCGATCAATTCTACACTCAGCTATCCCCCGTGATACGGTCTGTGCCGAGGAGCGACCGACTATTTCTGCTGGGTGATTTCAACGCGCGCGTTGGGCATGATTCATCGGCGTGGACAGATGTTGTCGGTCCGCATGGCATTGGTTCAGCGAATGCGAACGGTGACAGGCTGCTCTCACTGTGTGCCACTCACCACCTGGTGAGCACGAACACTCGGTTTGCACTGAGTGCGAGTGATGTATCAACTTGGACGCACCCACGGAGTGGTCACGCTCACCTGCTCGACTATGTCATCGTACGTCAGCGTGATATGCGTGAAGTGTGCATGACACGTGGACTGTATGGAGCTGAGTGTAGCCCTGATCACAAATTGTTGCGGACCAAACTGTACATATATTTTCGTAAATGTATGTATTGCACTCCCGCCATGAATCGGTTGACATTTAACGTTCCATCCCTCGTTACTATGGCGAAACGTATTGAGTTGGAGAAGGCGATGGCTGCACGCCTGTGTGGTGTGGAATGCATAGTCACAGTGGGCGACCTGTGGCACCACATTCGTGACCAGATGACAGCTGTTGCCGAGGAGCCCATCGGGCGCGCGAACTGTAAGCGGCCTGATTGGTTGGATGAGAACAATGCGTCGATTGGCGCATTGGTGTCAACGAAGAATGCAGTATTTGCTGCACATATGACAGACCCCAGTGACTTAGGGAGGAAGAGTCAGTTTCGCAAACTTCGACGGCGACTGACCCGAGAGCTCCGTCGCATTAAAAATGCATGGTGGACAGAGAAGGCGAAGCAGATGGAATGCTACGCCAAACGCCGCCAACACAAGGAGTTCTTTGAATCTTTGAAGGCGGTGTATGGACCGAGATTTGAGCCGCTGAGGACGCTGATCGATGGTAGTTCAGGCGCTACCTGCACACAGACTTCAGACATAATGCAGATCTGGCGAAATCACTTTGATTGTCTCTTGAAAAACCGTTCAGAGATCGAATGGCCTACTTTGAATGGCCTGAAACAGCGCGATGTGAAGGCGAGTCTGGCAGACACGCTGACACTGGATGAGACGCAGAGAGCACTTGTTCAACAGCGAAACGGAAAGTGTGCTGGGGCCGACGGGATCCCGCCTGAGGTATTGAAACACGGCGGACCTGCGTTGGTGACAGCGCCGCACCACTTGGTGCAATGCGTATGGACTGAGAAGGAGGTGCCTGCTGAGCCGGAGGATGCTCTTCTACTGTCACTATACAAAGGCAAAGGGAGCAAGCAATGTTGCACGAATTATCGTGGCATCAACTTGCCGAGTTGTGTGGGCAAGGTGATTGCCCGAATCCTGCTCAACCGCCTCGTCAGTCAGGTTGTGGAAGCGAACGTGGGGGAAGAGCAATGTGGATTCCGTTCGGGTCGCAGCCCCATCGGTATGGTGTTTGCGACTCGACAGTTGCAGAAGAAGTGTAGAGAACGACACCAGACTTTGTACTCGCCTTTTGGTGATTTCACTAAGGCATTTGATACGGTGAACCGCGAGGCATTGTGCCTGGTGTTGGGTAAGTTCGGTTACCCGCGTAAGCTTGTAAGTTCAATTGAATGTCTGCACAGTGGTATGTGGGCGAAGGTGCAGATGAGTGGAGAGACCCCGGATGACTTTGTAGTTGTCACTGGTGTGAAGCAAGGCTGTGTCTTAGCTCCTGTACTGTTTAATATCTATCTTTATGCCATGATGTCTTGTGCTTTTGATGCCGCATGTGCTTACGGTGTTCTTGTGGAGCACCATATTGATAGTAGGTTGCTGAACATCCGTCGTTTCGGTGCGAGAACCCTAGTATGTGAGACAACTATCCATATATTGCTGTTTGCAGACGACTGTGCATTGTTTGCACACAGCGCGGATGAGTTGCAGCACATGACTAGTGCTCTGGCTTCGCCAGTGGCAAAATTCGTGCTCGCCATCAACACAAACAAAACTGTCTGTCTCTTTTAACCTTCACCGGAGGTGCAATCTTCAATATTGTCGCGAACCAGCATTGATGATGAAGTATTGGAAACCACCTCCCGCTTCTGCTAGCTTGGGAATGTGGTGTCCACTGACCAGCAGCTAAACAGTGAGCTTCGTAGCCGCGTCTCGAATGCAGCGGCGGCATTCGGGAAGCGTGAGTACCGAGTGTGGAACAACCATTAGCTTATCGTTGGCAAGAAACTGATGGTGTACAAATCCATGGTGCTGTCCGTTCTTCTATACGGAAGCGAAACGTGGACGATGTACCAGCGGGATGTGCGATATTTCGAGCGGTGCCATCAACAGTGTCTGCGACGGATTCTGCGCATCGGCTGGTGCGACAGAGTTGCGGACACGGAAATGTTTCGCGGAAGTGGAATGTATGCAGTGGGCTGCATAGTTTTGATGAGACAATTAAGGTGACTCGATCATATGTGGCGTATTGATTCGGCGCCGATACCGAAGCAGCTATTATATGGACAACTGAGTTTGGGGGAGCGAAATGTGGGGAAACCGAATTTACTTTACCAGGACATTATCAAAGTGAGCCTCACACGTTGTAAGCTTGATTGCAGATCATGGGAATCGAAGGCGGTTGATCGGCGTGCATGGCGCGATCTAATCATGAAGGCAATTGCGGAAGTGCGGGAATAAGACCTCCTACATGCAGAGAAGAAGCGGCAGGCACCGATGGGTTGTATTCCATCGACATCGAGCGCATGGTGCTGTAGAACATGCGGTCGCGAGTGCCTGAGTCAGGCAGGCTTAGTGAGCCATGAGCGAGGCCATTCGGAATCACCACCGAAGCGAAGACGGGTCCTGCAGATAACCTAGACAGAATCGGAGCGGCGTTTGTAGGTACGCTGCATTTGATTTACTAACCGCGTGCTTGCATGCTGAGTCTCATTATTTCAGGTGGTGGGTTTGCTATATTGTATTAATGCTTTTCTTTCTCATATTAATGTCTACCCGAACTATCTTCTATAAACCTGCACATGTTTTTTTACACTACTTTAGTTAACGTTGAGAACATTTTCGCGTTCGCGGCGTTTTCTTAAGATATATTTTTTGACGTATTGATGCTATCGCGGACTTTTTGCAAACAATTTATTTCATACCCTCATTTAGTGAAGAGTTGTACCACCACATCTGTATGCATTATTGGATTTATTTTATTTGATATCGTCGTTTCAAGCGACCGACTGTTGCTTGATATCCCGGGTGTGGCTGTGCTTGATATGCACGTTGACAAGGTGCCTACCTGTCTGTTACCCACTACCTCGTTTGTGCTGGCTGCAGGAGACAGTTGGTCGTTGCTGGAGGGAACGGGGTGCACGGTCCTTGTGGCCGTGCTAGACTCGAAGAGTGGTTCCATGCACTCAGTTTGAAGCGGACTACGGTCCAGCCACCGCCTTGTGTGCGCATGATTCCCAAATACAGCGTGCTTGTGTTTTCCTGTGAAGGAGTGTAGGCCAGCTCCGTTGATGAAACGTGGCTCTCATTCGCATGTCTCCTGGTTCTCATTCCTTCGGGTTTACACTGAATATGGGATTTGTGGATGGAGCTGTGGGTGGTGCAGCGCAAGCCACTCATGGTCCCTCTGTAGGCGCACGCGTCCTTTGACTGGCCACAGTGACAGGCGAATCCGAAACCCGATGATGATGATATATATATATATATATATATATATATATATATATATATATATTTATATATATGGTAGCGATGCATCATTTCAAGTGACTGATGTACTGCTGCTGTTTTTGATGGCGATGACGGTTTAGTGTAACTACTATAATCGGGGCACTGAGGTGGGGCGGATTTAGGTTTTTCTGGCTCAGGTTGGCAGAATGACAGTAAAGGACAACGGTGAGAAAATGAGTTTAACGCCAGAGGAATATAAAGAGATTGGACAAAATGTAATGCTTCAAAAGTAATCAGGATGCAATGAAATCTGATATTTGGATGCAGGAAACCGAATGCGGTAACGCCAGTAATCGCGCTGCGTTCGGCTCTAGACGTTACAGAACATGGCTAGCTGCGGGCGCCAGTGTCGCGTCTGCTGTCGTCGCCTTGTCGGACTGCCTGTTCAAATTGTGTATGGTGCTATCTCAGGAGTAATGGCTGATTTTGACGCGGGGCAGTGAGAGCCGCACGGAGGCTGTCTGGCTGGTGTCTCCTTATCTTTGCACGATAGTCCGGTATCTATGTCGGTGTATGGTTGACAAGGTGTAGGCGTCTTGGTCCTGCGTGTTTGTTTAGGGTATTAATCTTTTACGCTAGGTCCGCTTTTCTCCTACTTAATATTCTCGTTCCGTAGTTCATTGCGGTTTTGCGGCAGCGAAACATCTGTTCGAAGGTTGAAATAATGCTACTTTTGATTATGATGATGGTGATGATGATGATGAGGATGATTAGTTCTGCGCTTCTCTGTCCTGATTCAACTTTTGTATTCTACTTACATTCAAACTCAGTTTCCTACCGTTGTTGTTTATCGTTACTCTGGGGACGAGTTATGTCAACTGGATTCACCGCATTCGGATCATAGTTGTTTAACTGAACTGCACTGATGAGCTAGAGCATCTGTCCACTTTTCCCAGTAGCGTTGGTTTTTTTCGTTCAACGGGCACTTGCCACCCATCAACGTTCCGGGTCAATTCGAGGACTCATTGTCAGTCGTCGTTTCAGGGCGTTACGGATACACTGAAACTCATGGCCTATTGAAATCTGCTTTTATGCTTAGATCAAGCTGATTGACATCACAGTGATCCATTCACAGTTAGGGCATCTCAAGTTAGGCAGGCAGCAGGCGTCAAAAACATTCTTTATTGCACACTTAAGATGATTCCGGTCAGCGTTCCGCGCTCCAACCTAATTCACCACGGTCAACTGATTGTCCATTTCGTCATGGTGTTTTTGACCATGGACTGCAAGTTCAAATTGCAAGCATGAAGCCTAGATATTAGGCGCCTTGGAGCTGGTAAAGTGAGCGCCAGGCCTACGCCCACTGGGGCTTAGTCGGAGTCCAGGCACGTGCTTCAACTTGACCAACAGTCTTGGACTGATGTGCATCATCTGTAGCTAATGGGAATATAGTCATTTTGGGTCTAGGGCATCGAGGAATTCGGTGGGCACCAAGTGACGCGATGTGATGTTTGTGTTGGAAAGCAGGGCTACTAATATGAAGACTGTAGTCAACACACAGTTGCAGGAATCGGTCCCCATTGTTTGTTCGGTGTGCATCGACCCGAGAGCGTCTTCCCAAGTGTTGTTCAGAATCTGAAAGACGACCCACTTGGGCACTCTTGTGACTAGCCACAACCGGTATGTCAGTATTCTTCGCAATGCAGCGAAATGAAAGATGGTGATAGAAATCGTCTTTGGAATCTTCCGAACTGCATTCATTGGGGGCATAAACGGAGGCGATGAAAAGGCACCTTGTCTTTGAACGTTGCTTAATAACCCCAATAGAGGTTCGAAGTTAGATCGCACCTATTATATAGCTGTCCACTGACATCTAGTCGAGTAGACTGCCTTCATAATGTTTAATGAAGGCAGTACTTTGAACCCTTGAATCGGTATCGCCAGAAACATAAAGAATGTAGTCATTGTCGGCAGATTCGGAGCCATTGAGTTGAAGGTTAGTCATAACGCCATCTTGTATGCGCGTTTTGGAGACACAGCACATATCAATCCCAAGAGAGTGAAGAATTAGATTTGGTGATCTCTGTTGGTCGATCTAACCCAGAGTGCGGACGTTAAAAGAGCCAGTGTGAAATAAGACCCTTAGTTTGAGGTACGAATTATATGAGTCGAGGTCAGCGGCAGTTTTTTGCTCAATAAGCGATGGGAAAGAAATTTGTGAAGGGGAGAAAAAGTAGAAGGGGGAGTGTTGTCCAGGGGGTCGGGAAGACAGATGATACTCTCCGGCTGCCCATTCCGAGTGAGGAGTTTTTTTCGAGGTACCCTGCCTCTAGCTTTGACTCAACAGTTTGACTCACAAGGCAATGCAGAGCAAGTCCAGTTAAGAGGTGTGATTGTAGAGACCTTTGATGATTTAGAGCAATTAACGTGTTTTTCGACCGTAGTAAGTACACATACATATTACACATGTCAGCTAGAGGTGGGGAACACCTCAGCTACTGTGCCCTAATACACAAAGGAAAAGCAAAATAAATACAACAGTTGTATGCCAGCTGAGCTATCAACAACGGATAGGCATCGTTCCGGTAAGCTGCCAGGTGGCTACTAGGCAAAAAGAAAAATTATTATGTTTTACGCTACGAAATGAGATCATAGGTGGAGGGGAGGCTAAAAGGGATGGGGAGGGACAAAGAAACTCACAAGAACGCCACTGAGGTCGGCTCTTTGCCATGTCAGCAAGTGTATCCAGCCAAATGTGTTCACCGTCTCTTGGACCCCAACCGTAGTAAATAACGCACCTGCGATCACGTCCAACCGCAGATAGAAGTTGGGGGTTTGAACAGATTCGATCCAGAGGTTGTGTTGTTTGTAACGGGCGTTAGTAAACCATTGACTACCGGGCGGTGCCCTCCCACCATCAGAGACAATGCGTGGCGCTCGTACTTTACGCGAATCGAGTTATGATCTTATAACCCGTAAATTTGAATGCTTTTAACGTCTGATGTGCATCCATCTTTAGGCGTTTTAACAGAATGGATCTCTGAGACATCGGTAGCCTATGGGGGCGCGTACACAGATTCCAGTGGGTATTAAATTTCAGCGTGTCTCTAACGCTCTGAAACCACATTTAACAGGGAGTCTGAATCCACTGGGAAACTTGCTGGTTGCCAAAGGCCTGTGTGATAGAGAAAGCCACTGCTCTTAGGAGTAGTCGAGTGTTATTCCAGCTCATCCGGAACACGTGGCCAAGAAAGCCAATACCTAATGACGCAATAACCGAGAAAGATGGATAGTTGATCCACTCTCAGCCTTCTCGACTACCCCATTGGGAAGGACATTTTGAAGAGCAATTCAGCAGGCCTTCTGCGACACTGCCGCTTGCCAATCACCTGAGTTCGCGTTGGAAGTTGACGTAACACATTCCACTTTTAAAGGTTCGACATGAGTTTACGATGTTCTACGAAAAAAGCTTCCGGGACCCGGTGACATTGGCTGGAAGATGGCGGTGACTCTCTGTTGACTGGACTTGCTTTTGTATTTAACATGATTTGGGACACTGAAGGGGTACCCTTAGACTGGCGATTGTCAGCTGTCGTGCCCATCTTCAAGAAGAGTTGGCGTACTTCGTGTGAAAATCATCGAGGCACTTATTTCCATTGCCTCCAAGCTTCTCATGTGTATCATTATTGGACGACTTACTGGTCCTCGTGAGGACTGAATCACTAAAAGCTAGGCTTTCCTATCTCCTGGTTGTGGTTGAGTCGACGATTTATTTACTCTTCTCCACAGACGATCAATGATGATGGTTTTCCTTGATCCGAAAGCCACCTCCGACCTTGTTGATCGCGCCAGCTATCTATCCATGAAGAACGTGCCAACTAAACTCCTTTCCATTCTAAAGCCTCTACCGTGATTCCCGGGAGTTTGTCTCCTGAGCCTCCCAGGATTGTTTATATGTCCTTTCCTCTTCATTTATGTGATCGAGATCATTTATGACTCTGTTCGTAGTGACTCTACCTGCGTGGAAGTTCTGCAAGGAGACCGACCGACAAGTCTTGAGTATGCAGACGACATAGTTCTCTTTGGGTCTGATGCAGTGACTATGCAAACACTACTAGATAGGCTGGCGTGTATCTCTGCACGCTTCGGCATGTCTCTGCACCTTCAAACTGCAAAGTGCTGTCACAGGACTGGACCGAACAGCCACTAGTGCTGGTGGATCGGTTCATTTATCTTAGTAGCTGTTACCTCTAGTGGTCACATCACTGAAGAAGTTACTTCACATACCGACAAGCCCGTTCAGCTTTCCAGGGTCCAACCATCCAGGGAGACGGCGGGATATCCGGTTGTCAGCAAAAGGTAGGGTGTGCAACGCCGGATCAGAGACCTGGTCAATTCGCAGTGAGGACATTAAACGCTTGACCGTGTTTGACCACTGGTGCTTGCGGAGTATTGCTCATATGTGGTGGGAACACCGGGTGAGCAATGCTGAGGTCCACCAGTTGGCTTTTGGAAAGAAACCTAGTGTCTCACTGAATTGGTTGCTTAAGCGAAACCGCTTACGTTGGCTAGGTCATGTGCTCCGTATGCCCGTTGACAGGCTTCATCGACGTTCATTATACGCCATTTCTGCACAAGTTAGGCGAAAGCATAAGGTGACCAGCTCATCACGTGGCATAATGGTATAAAGAAATTGACTGAGAAACTTGGTCAAGCTGGTGCGTGCCATCTTCGTGAATAGAGGTCCCGGTATGGTATACACCAATGGTTGGAGACCGTATCAGACATGGTGTAGTAGCGCGATCAGTGGCGGCGTTCCCGCATTCGGTTTCTTACATGTAGCTGTTAATTTTCGCTCCACTCCGATCATTTTTACTCGTTGTCCTGATTCCATTTTTTCTACATTCTATTTGCATTCGTCCTCATTTTCGTTCCGCTGTCATTTATTATTATTCCGGCGATGTGAGTCGTGTCAACTAAATACACCGCACTTCGGTGCCCGCATTATGGTTGTTCAACTGGACTGGACTGAAAGCTGTTGTCTCTCATGGCCAGCTTTTAAGAGAAGAAGGCCATCAACCTCTTCCCAATCTCCGAAGAGGATTGGATTATAAGGCTGAGTAAGTCTGACTTTTAACTATTGACCTATCTGGTATAAGTGACTCTGAAGACACTTAGAAATTGTCACCCAAAGTAGCTGATTGGGTAACGGAGACACAATCAATCAATCAACAACAGCAGCAGTACATCAGTCACTTAAACTGACGCTTCGCTGTCATACAACCATGATGACCAATGAAGTAAAGAATAATAAGAGGGAGAGTACGAGGACTTACCTGAAAACATTAATGCACTAAGCAGACATCTAGGCTCAAGGCGCCTACACTTTATGTTAGCAAAACACCGTTACAAACAGCTGGATATCGTGCAAAGATAAAGCAGCATCGGTGAAACAGCTTCCTTGTGGCCTTCACTGCCCCGCCTCATCATCAGCCATTATCTGCAGATACCTCAGCATCACACACTTTAATCCGACTAGGAGACGGCAGCAGACTCGCCACTGGCCTCGACTGCAAGCCATGTCCTGTAAAATATCGGGACAAGCACAAGACGGGTCACGTGCACTCCAGCCCGGAAGACGAGACGGACCAACGGCACCCAGTGTGGTCGTCAGCGACTTCATTTCACGCTGCCAAGTCAACTTTTGTCCACCTCGAACCTTTCGCTACCCTACATCTGGCAGACTAAACAAGGTCCTCCTAGGTAAGCGGTGATCAGGCAAACGTGACACGTGCCCAAGCCAACACAACTTATTCAGCGTTTGAACAAAACAGTAAGAAGAGCACTGCAAGATAGCACCATTTCGCGTTATCTGCTCACTTGCAAACTGACAACATATATAGACCACGTAAGGGAAGGGAACGATCGTTTTGAATTGGTCAGAAAAAATGCACACAAACACAAAGCAATAGCTGTTAGCGCTGGGACAAAGATCTTGAATCCCAAGGAAGCTTAAGGGTTACTGTAGGTAGCACTTTGCACACGAAGGGTGGGACGGTAACGATTTAGGGCCACAGCCTCGACAAACTTCAGCACCCTAGTGTTATCGTTTTGGTAGATAACCGTAAAACTTGACTGGGGGGGCTCAACTTGATGACCTGTACTGACTAGGTGTCTAGCGATGGATGATGCCGGCAGTTTGCCTGCTGCTCCTTGTCCGGTTGCTTGTTGTGCCATATCAGAGCCGGTGTATACTTCCATTAAACCCATGGGTACATGTACCCCACAAATGTACGGCCTGCCAGCGATCCACAAGGCTAACACATCATTAAGGCCGATACTCTCCATGTGCAACTCCCCGTACCACAAGTTGGCACGTTGGCTAGTCGACATGCTTGCACCAGTGAGACAAATAATAACGACCTACACCGTGAAAGACACTTTTGATCTCATTGATTGTGTGCAGGATGTGAATATTGTCGACAAGGTTATGTGTTCTTTGGACGTAGTCTTTGTTCAGCAACATCCCAGTAGGAGAAACAGTAGCTTACTTATGCGAGTTCAAGAACAGAAAAACTAGTCTTGCGAATTCCAGTGGAATATCTCAGGGATTTACTGCTATTATGTACAGAAAATGTGCACTTCTTATTTAATGGACAAGTTTATCGACAGGTAGATGGTGTGGCTATGGGAAGTCCGCTTGGCCCGGTACTGGCTGATATATTTATGGCAATGGTCGAATCGAGGTGTGAATCCTACCTAAACCAGATGTGCCTATGCAAGCGATATATGGATGAAAACTTGGTGATTGTCCCAGATGTAGTGACTGGGCAGTCTCTTCTGTTTGTCCTCAGCAATGAACATCCCAACACCCGTTTCACCTGTGCGCTAGAAGAAAACAATTGTCCTGATTTTTTGGATGTACTGTTGACAAGACGAGATGGTGGCTCAATAAGACGTTCTGTTTAAAAGAACGCTAGATGGACAGGCCTATATGAGAGCTTCAATAGCTTTGCGCCGATCAAATAAAACGTTGGCTTGTCAAGAAGTTGTTCGATCATTCCCGTAGCATATGCAGTGCTGACTGTATGGTCAGAATTATCGTTCATCACACAGACATTTCGGGCCAATGGATATCCAGAGGCATTCATCAGATTTCACAGTCACCCGAAGGAAAACAAACCAAGAGCACTTACTGTGCCCAAAATGCCCGTCTATTTACAGCTACCCTTCAAAGGTAATGTGGTGACGGCGCAAATTGAACGACAGGTGAACACAGCTATTCGCCGTACATTCAACGCTGCCAAACTCTGTCCTATCTGGACAACCAAAAAGCTGCCGATGCCCCCAATCAAACCTACTCAACCGGTCTCCGCCACAACTCATTGCATTTACCAATTCGTCTGTACCTGCGGAAGCAGTTACGTGGGCAGAACAGATCGTTGTCTGAGTAAGCGGATTGGAGAGCACATTCCGAAGCGAATTGCTGGGCTGATGGCACAACAAGCAACCGGACAAGGAGCAGCAGGCAAACTGCCGGCATCATCCATCGCTAGACACCTAATCAGTACAGGTCATCAAGTTGACCCTGGGTCAACTTTTACGGTTATCTACCGAAACGAAAACGCCAGGGTGCTGAAGTTTGTCGAGGCTGTGGCCCTAAATCGTTACCGTCCCACCCTTTGTGTGCAAAAGCTACTGACAGTAGCCCTTAAGCTTCCTTGGGGTTCAGGACCTTTGTCCCAGCGCTACCAGCTATTGTTTTGTGTTTGTGTACACTTTTTCTGACCAATTCAAAACGATCGTTTCCTTCCCTTACGTGATCTATATATGTTGTTAGTTTGCAAGTGATCAGATAACACGAAATGGTGCTATCTTGCAGTGCTCGTCTTACTGTTTTGTTCAGACTGATACAAGGAACGCGGTGCTTTATTCAGTGTTGTTTGTTGTTCTAAGGAACTAGCATGATTATCACTACCTAGAATTTGCCCACGCACATCATCTTTGCGGACACGCTGGTGCTGTCCGACACTAGCAATGCTTTGCACGTAACGCCGATCAAAGACTTGAAAGCGCCTCATATCTTTAGACCGAATGGTTAAGTTTCGTTACCATAGAACAGGATGGCCCTCACTGTGTCCTTGTAGACACAGGCTATCAGAGGGAGGGAAACTCCCTTCTGTCGCTAAAGACGCTGCGGGTTCCAGAAGGCAGTTTTGGCCGTTTGCAATGCGTGAACTGACTTCAGTTCCTATGCGCCCATCGTTGCTGATGCAGCTGTCAAGGTAAGTGAATCGATCAACCACCTCGAGTTCCTCGATAGCGAGGGTCAAGGGGTCATAAAGTGGCTGGTGCTCCTGTAGCAACACTTTGCACTTTGAGGGTGCGAAGCGCATACCAAATAATGGGACCACTCTAGACAGGCTATTCAGGGTTGATGGGGCTGCCGCAACATCGTCAAAAAGCAAGACGATATCGTCCGCATAATGAAGATCAACTAATCTTTCACCAAGCAGAACCTTAACGCCTACATCTTGAGACTGCACGTTATAGTCCACGACAAAATGGATCAAAAACTGGGAAATCGGACAACCTGGCTAACGCCACTTGTTGTCGGAAATCTATCCTACAAATCACCGTAGAACCTGACGCGGTCTGTAGTGTTCGATTATAGAGCACGTAAGATGTTCCCATATTTCGTGGGAACATCTTTCCGCGCAAGTATTTCGAACAGAATGCATCGATCGACTGAATCGAACGCACTCTTGAAATCGAGGAACACAGCTATTGTTGGTCTGCGGTATGCGTGGCTCTGCTCTAGCACCTGCCGCAGAATGAATATATGGTCTATACAGCCAGGTCCTGGGCGGAAACCTGCTTACTTTTCCCTAATCCGAGATTCCGGTTCCACAGTGAGGCGAGGAAAAAGAATCGAGTCCAGTAATTTTGTCACAACTGGCTTTAGGCTAATGCCTCTGTGGGTAGCAGTTTGTGCGACTGCCCTTCTTGTTTATTGCCACTATAATCGATTCAATCCAGGTAGCCGGAACACTTCCTTCCAGATATGTTCGAATAATGTGAATGATTTGGAAAGGGCCTCACCTCCATCCTTAAACAGTTCAGGTGGGAGGGAATCCGGGCCAGTGGCACGAAAACGATTGAGGGCTGTGATTGCATTTCGGACCTCAGCCTCCGATGGAGTCTCTAAACTAACCGTCCATGGCTCGTCCTGTATCACCTAAATAGGAAGAAGTTCGGGAGCAGGGGGCCAACTGAACTGATTTTGAAAGCGTTCCGCCCAACGATCCACACGGCGCTCCTTATTGTGAATCGGAGTACCCGCGTTGTCTCTGGTTCTCTCACTGACGTCTGATTTCCTGGGTCCAGTGGTGCGGATCAACTGGAAGAGCTTGCGGTAACTGCCTACTGTTTCTGCCTCCTCCAGTTCATGAGCTCGACTGATCCACCAGGCTTCCTTGTCAGCGCGCAGACTCGACTTTAGTTCGCGCCTAATAGTCCTTCTGGTCATATTGTGCTCAGAGTCAACCGGGAGGTTTCTTCTGGATTCCCATAGGTTCACCGACCTCTTGGATATTCAATGACTGGTGCGGTGACGATTGATAGTGCCACAAGCAGATGCTTCTGTGTCGTGCATTGTGGCCGAGATCCTATTCGACTGAAGCTCAGTGTTATTAGGACAAGACAGCGAAAGTTCGGTACGCAGTGCGCCTTGGTAGGCTTGCCTGACTGAGGGCTGAGACAATTTCTCAGTTGCCAATCGGGGGAAACGCTTGGTGCGCCTCCCGGTAAAGGTCATGGAAAAACGACATCGTACCAAGACAGAGCAGCAATCCAGAATGGAACCACGCCACCTGTAACTCATGACAATGATCAATTTGGGTCCTGTGCTGGCTAGTTACAAGACGCCAAGTGGCACTTCGACGCCCACTGTGTCTAAAAGTGGTGCTACTAAGAAACAACTGATGGTCGCAACACAGTTGCAGCGGACGCTCGCCGTTGTCAGTCCGTTCGGAGTTAAGCCCGCAACTACCACTCTGCTGGGCTTCTGAAGAGCTCAGATGCCCTACTTGTGCGGTTATATCCCCTGCAAGTACTAGAATATCTGAACAAATAGCACTGCGTAGTAGCGCGTTCAGTTGTTGATAGAATGTGTCCTTGACAGGATTGGAACGGCAGTCGGTGGGAGCATAAGCAGAAATCACGAATAATGCGCGTTTTGTACTACTTCGTGAAACAACCTTAGTTGATGTCGTCAAACGGGCTGCACACAAATGGCAGCTCACCGGAATCCAATCAACCTTCGATGGCTCAGCCTTGGAGCTGAGAATGATATCTACCTCAGTTTGACCAGTGAGTGCTGCATCAGCGTCTCCGGATACGCGTAAATAATAGGGAGAGGACAAGCCAGGCGCAGTTAATTCAACAACTTCATTAGGGTCATTGATCCTAGTTTCGGACACACAACACGTCAGCACCCAGTGTGTCCAACATACGTGCGAGTACAGCCTGTTGACCGATTTGTCTTAAAGTGCGAACGTTGAACGCCGCCAGGGAAACGGGACAGCGTGGCCTTATAAGGGGCCGTTGCCGATAGGCATCCGGTGCGTGTTGCCGGAAGGTGGCTGCAGATGGTTCTACTCCAGTGGCACTTCGGTTACTGTCAATTAAACTGTGAGTTATAGAAGGAAGGTTAGTAATGGGGGTCGGCATGGGAGTAAGAAAAACAGATGGAAAAGAAACAAGGGCGACGCCAGCAGTAGCATGTTTTCCCTTATTCGCCCTGCTGTATGCAGCAGATAAGGCGACCCTTGATAATCTGCGCGACCGCCGATACAGGATATAGTTAGAGTTTGGGGAAATTGTCATGGTTGTATATGGGCTGAGATACTGCCAAGGAACCCAGACTTAGAATGAAGGACGATCAGCATACTCAATCGAAGCCTTTGGCTGAAACGCCTGTCCGCAGGGCAGCGGGGAGGTGACAATGATGTTTTTTTTACAGAAATGGACGCCACCCCATTTTATACCCCGAACCTGGAGGACCAGGAGACTGGGTTTATCTGACATCTAACCCTTGACTAACCTGGTAGGATTAGCTGGCACTCAATGGACCCGGAGACACCACCCAGTACAGCTCAATGGATTAAGAAGGTACTTAAACCGTCGCATTACGTTAAGGTCCAGTCTCGTTGCGACGGAACTGAACTGTACTTATTGTGTGGACCAGGGAGTTGACGTTCTGAGCTAGAAACCTTAACACACTGTTGTCTTCGACCACAGGTGCATGTATAGTAATGCTATGACATCAGCGGACAAATAATGCTGAGATCTAGAAAACAACCTCTTTTTCGGTTTTTCGTGGACTGAGTAACTAAAATTTAAGGTGTCAATGTAACCATAGTGTGCGTGATTTGTTCACGTAGGTGTCCGGACGACAGCTGGCCACGATAAGGCCGAAAGTCTTTACGAATCTCTTATACACTCAACGGGGTGTTGATGCGAATCACGATTGCCTCCGCCTATGCCTGATAGGTTTGTTATACAAATCCATCACACGGTAGATCAGACGAAATGTCTTTGATAACGACAGGATGATTCGTTTGGACCAGATATGAGATTACTGCGGTGACACACGTCTTGTTCAATCCTCGGTTTAGCCACACTTGGTGATACTCGCGGACGCGTTCAGGTAAACGTCTTGTGTTGCAATCTATGTCAATTGTCCCACAGCAACAGGTAAGTTTGTACACATAGGTGACATCCACAGACAGTTTATTCGATAACTAGAGATCCCGTGGCGGAGTTGTACGCTATCGCGCGCGTCCCCAGGTTGCGGATCGAGAAATGCCTTCCTTGTGGAGGTAACTGTGAACATGTCTCGTTTGCTCTGCAGGCGAAATGAATAAGCAGTTGCGAACATTTAGTGACAGCATTTCTTTCGTTGGTGGATTTAGTCTCTAATATCTACATAAGCCGTTACAGGACGTATCATGTCTTCTTCGATTATTTGGTCATCAGGAGTGATAAAGCTCTCTGGATAAGTATCCGTATCGATCAATTATGACAGCTCTTCAGCAACCGAGAGTTAATGTTGCGTCGATTTACTCGTCTGACAGCGCCTTACAGTTTGAGCGTGCGAATTACATTCTGAGGCACGCACCTCTACTAGCAATTGCATCCTAAAAGCGTTTGTACGGTGGCTGGTCCTGGCCTTAGGAAAGCCATGCACACACTCGGTAAAGCGTCCGTTGCAGCTAAAGAGGCTAACCCAGGTATTCATAATATTTTCGACCACAAAGTTGAATAGGATTGGCAGCTTGACAAATCTTGAATCACACTTCGACTTTTAGGGCTTGTTAGAGAGTTCCTCGGACAACTTCACACCTCGGATGCTACTACATAGATTTTTCGCCATTTTTGGTTATGCAGAAATCAATCATGGAACGGAAATGTTCCATCCGTCGTTTCGCTCGATTGATATAAGGGTAGGTTAACTATCCCTGTTTCTTCTATGCGGTCCTAATCACTGTCTTCTTTCCTATGATCTAATTTCTCCCGTCGTAGCAACACGACAATTCCAGGTCTCACTGATTTTCTTTATTTAAATAAATAATAATAGTAATATGTCAGCTATACGCCATAATGGCGCTTCGCTGCCGTGCAGCCATCAGCAGTCGCGCGCGGGCTGAGGATACCGCTAGGACGCCTGCTCCTACGCGGTGGTTTCGCAAACCACTTTGGATGTTTTGCAGACGACACTCGATCTAGCCTGCAGCTTCCGGTCAAGCACCGTTTCCGAGGTACACCTTCATTCAGAAACTGATCACCAGCTGGAATCATCCTTCTTGCTTCCATCAAGCTGATTATTGCTTCTGAGATCTGTTCATTATTTGAATGAATCAACTCAGGATGTTGCGCGGATTCTAGCGCCTTCCTCGGTAGACACTACAAGGAACCACCGGGGCTCTGTTGCCAACTACCAAATGAGAAATTGTAGTAATATTCATTCGGCTTGCCCGCAGTGAGGGGCTTGCGGCCAGGTGTCTGGTCCATGCAACGGCGACGTGCATCCAAGCAACTGAGTCCACCGTGTTTCGTTACATGGATCGTAGTTGGGTCACTACATCGAACTGAACCACCACCCCTTTCCCCTTAACTTGGCATCAGCTGAGACACCGAATGTTTGCTCATCGTCACTGGAATCTGAGCCAGGTGGTCGAAGATTGGTCAGGACACTACCGTCTTGTACGCGTTTTTCTGTGACAGTTATTCCAAAAGAGTGCAGGGTGAGTCAGTGCTCTGCCAATCAATTTGACATGGAGTGGTAAAGTTGAAGGTTGCGATATAAATCGAGATTTTCAAGTTGGAAAGCGACTTGTCACACACAGGTAAGCTTTTTATCGTGGATTCCCGTCTCTGGTGAGATAGCGATCGACAGTTGTCAAGTTGCCATAACTGACGTCACTAAGGTGTATCAAAAGTGGTAATAATAGCAAATGAAAATATTTCGAACAGAATATATGAAGACTAAAATCGTCCGATGGAAAGTTAACTTAGGAGCAAAGAAGCCAATGCGATGGCGCCGCTGAACACCTGCACTTCACTGGAGTAACCCATAGTCGAATCCCGCGAGACACACATATTAATCTTCTCAGCTATCTGGCACTTTTTTCTTCAAAGGTCACCAAACCTGGCGGGGCGTTTTATTAAACATTATTTATTTGAATAAGTAAACTGATTATTTCTCTACAATATGGCACACAGTCCAGGTTGTTAATCCGATCAAACTGTACAAACGGATGGCAAAAAACTACTTTTTCAGATTGTGACGATTTTTCAGAGCGCAAAGTCGAACTGTAGAAATTGATTTTGACGTGGCTTGAGAATCACTCAGTAATTTTTAAGCTGATACCTCTGGACTGGAAAAAAATTAGTTAAAAGTGCACTCGCGTTTTCTGAAAAAATAATTTAAAAGTTACGCGACACGTTAGATCAGCGTAAAGTACGGATACAGTACTACATCTTAAAGTGCTCACAAGCTTGACAAAATATACCAGTTACTCTGTCGCAACCAGACAGAGGAATAGCTGTCTGGCTAACAATTCCTAGCGAACGTTGTAAGCAGATTCACATCCGTCCAAACGAGGCTGGACCTTAACGTAGTGCGATGGTTTACGTATCTCTTTGACCCATTGAATTATACTGGGTGGTGCCCTCGGGGTCCCTTGAGATCTACTCCTACCAAGTTGGTCATCGGTTAAAGGTCAGACAAACTCAGTCTCCTGGTCCTCTAGGTTCGAGGTTTGAAATGGGATGGTGTCCGTTTCCGTAAAACTAACTCACTGCCACGTCCCCGCTGCTTTGCGGACAGGCTTTTGAGCCAAAGGCTTTGGTTGAGGATCCTAATCGTCCCACTTTATAGGTCTGGGCCCGTAGCCTAGAGGTTACGAGTTTGTCACGTAATTTTACGGCGGGGGTTCAGATCCGCGTAGGGGTAGGCGTCCTCGCAGTATACTCAGTCCGCGTGCGATTGGTGGTGATCGTGCGGCAGCAAAGCGCCGTTATGGCGTACAGATGACACATTATTATTTATTATTCTAGGTTTTGATGCCCTGACAATATCGCAGCCCACATACAAATATGAATATTTACTCAAACGTTAATTTCATCTTGCATCGGCCGTCGCGCAGATTATCTAGGGTCGCCTTATATGCTGCATACAGCATGGCGGATAAGCTAAAACATGCTGCTGCTGGCGTCTCCCTTGTTTCTTTTCCACCTTTTTCTCTTACTCCCCTTTCGACCCCATTACTAACCTTCCTTCTGTAACTCTCAGCTTAAATGACAGCAGCTGTAATGCCACTGGAGTCAAACCACCTGCAGCTAACTTCCCGCACCACCCACTGGAAGCTTATCGGCAACGGTTCCTTATAAGGCCACGTTGTTCCGTTTCCCCGGCTTCGTTCAACGTTTGCACCTTAAGTCCAATAAGTCAACAGGCCGCACTTGCACGTACGTTAGACACGCTGAGTATTGACGTGGTTCCATGCACTTAGTATGGAGCTGACTACGGTTTAGTCACCATCTTGTGTACGATTGATTTCCAAATAAAGCGTGCTTATGTTTGCATGTGAAGGTGTGGGCAAGCTCCGTTGATGAAACGTGGTTCCCATCTACGTGCCTTCCGGTCTTATTCCTTCGGGTTTTTCACCGGATATGGGGTGTATGGGTGGTGCAGTGCAAGCCACCCATGATCCAGTTTGTAGGCGCAGGCGTACTGTGGCTGTCCCGTTGGAGGCCACAGTGATAGTCTAATCCGGATACGGATGCCGCCATACCATATATATATATATATATGTCATTTTCACTTTCAATTGGCCATTTTGCGTAACAAAATTTCACACATTGCATTTTGAGCAGATACTCAGTAATTTGTTAGCAAGGAGGAAGGACTGGATGATGCTCAAGCCCTATTGTAGTCATGCTAATGCAACCAAATTGTGTAAGCAGCGAGTGCTACTGCGAACCCTTCTCTTGATCGCGAACCTCGATCAAAGGTGGTGATAACGTTCCCTTCTCTCCCCCCCCCCCCATCGACATTCGCGTGGTTTGTGTAACTGTGCCTGTACGCATGTAATTGTAATTGTTATGGAAAGTGGCGTTCGTAACTAGAGTCATGTGAGGGGGGGGGCGGGTGGGAAAAATTTATACTATGATATTTTATTATATTAATATAAGAAGGGGGAGAAGTTTCAAGAGGGACTATTGTGACAGCTCAAAAAGGGGGCTCCAAGTATGCACCACTCAACTATAGGCCAGTCAGTCCAACAAGTATTTTCCTTAGGTGTTTGGAAAAGCCTATTAGGCACCGAATTTACTAACACTTAATTGTTCACCATTTGCTTAAAGCGGAACAGCATGGGTTCGTTAGCAAGTCATGTCTTGCAATTCCTTTATGTTTCTTGGACGGAGTAACTCGATGCTTCGCTACCGCGCATCCAGTGAAGGTCTTCTACCTAGACCTTAGCAAAGCATTTGACTCTGTTAATCATCGACTTCCACTAGAGGATGTGATTTGGTTTGGGTTGCATCCCCAACTGATGACTTAGTTGTCTTATTTCCTCTTTGGCGGAATGTTCAGTGTAAGAATTGGTGAAGCCAGATCTAGCATATGCACTGTTCATAGCGGAGTCCCCCAAGGTTCATTGCTAGGGCCGTTGTGGTTTGTCGTGTTGATAAATGATCTAACTCCACTCCTCGAGAAACCCTGTTTTGTTTTCTCGGGCGATGTACTAGCTTGTCAGTAGGGGTGATAGAAGAGTTGTCTAAATATCTGGGCACTGTAAAAAAAGTAGTCTGAATCATGGGACTTGACATTGAACGCGAAAAAATGGCAGTTGCTATCATCAAGTAACGGGATTACGGTGCACACATCTACTGGGTCCCTGACATTGCAGTGTATAGACAAGAGGAGGGACTTGGACATCGTTATGGTAGATAGCTTCGGGCCTTCGGCGCAGTGCCAACATGTTGCAAACGGAGCACGGCAGGAACTTTTTCGCTTCAGGAGAGCGTTGTGTAATAATAAACCTGAGGTCTTGCTCCCTTTACACGAAGCGGTGGTTGGGCTGTACTGTGTTCAGACTTGAGCACCGTATCTTCGAAATGACGTCACTTGCTTAAACAAGGTACAAAAACTGGCCACCAGAATGATTGGAGGCCAGCATGAGAAGTCTTTTGTTGACCGCCTGGATTCTTTAAGCTTGTTCTCCTTGGAACGACACGGACTAAAGGGGAGACCTGATAGAAATGTTTACGATTATCAATGGTCTCAGTGGCGTTAAGCCTATTAATCTCTTTGAACTAGTTACCTCGGACCACTTGCGGGAACACCATTTGAAGCTCATGTAGCAGAGGTCCAGACTGGGTATCCGGGCGAAATTTCTTATTAACCGCGTACTACGTATACGGAATTTACTTCCCCCTGACTAGTGTAATGTAACATGTTAGGAGCCTTTAAAAGAGTTCTAGGTATGGATAGGTCCACTTTGTTTCCGGAATGGCACTGATTATTGGATTCTAATTAGTACCAAATATCCCGTGGTCGATGTAATGTCACGAATAGTTTCATGAAGTTATGAGAGGTCGCTCCTACTCTTTTTTGTTTCTCCAATAGTGAAGCAAATTGAACATCGAAGTTCCGCGGGTCTTGGTTTGCTTACTGTTACACGAAACGGGGCGCTCGTTAGTCGAAGGCCTGTTTCATCCTTGAAAACCTGATGCCAATACTCTTGAGTTTAAGGGCAAAACTGGAGAGCATTGCGCTCGTAACAACCGAGGTCCTGAACTGGACTGATCAGTTGGTAAGCTACCAAATCTGCTAGGTTTTCTCACAGTTACTCCGGAGAACCCGGATGACAGTAGTTTAGATACATCGACGAATTTGTGACGATTTGGGTGGGTTCCCACCCAGCATAGCCTGATGACTTAGTGACGAACTTGGCGACTTTCATTACCATTTCTACTAAACCATATCCCTTGTTGAGGCTTTTGGACGGCTCCCATTGATGGGATCCGCTGAAACGCAGTTGTCTCAGGATATCACAGAAGGTGAAGTACATTTACATGGCTACGCGCCGTTTAGGTCTGGTCGCTTCGTTAGTCGACGACACAGGGACGTCGTTCTTTACCTGATCTGTGAACTTTATGTTTTAAGGGCCAGCTTGTTTTGGTCGATTGACAGTCCTGTTGAGGCTATGTTGGTTGTTGTAGTTGTTTATAGAAGCCTTGATTTTGTTCGCTCTAAAACTGCAAAGAGGTGTCTGGTATTATGTGACTTTAACTTCCTGGAGATTTACTGTACTGATCTTTCTTGCAACTCAACCTTACATATCTTCGCTGTTTATCTTCTTGATCTTTCGTTACAAATACTGTTGCATCAGTTCGTGGACCAGTTCAGTTCAGTTCGGTTGATCAACTATGATCTGTGCACCGAAGTGCGGTGGATCCAGTTGCCACGACTCAAATCACAAGAATAACTAACTAACAACCGTAAGACAGTGCCGCTAATGGCAAGTAGAATGTAAAAAATGGTAGAAAGAAGCAAGTGCGTTAAACTAATCAGGATGGGACGAAAATTAACAACTAGATGCAAGAAACGGAGTGCAAGAACGCCACCGACTACGTGACTGCGCCATGTCAGATACGGTCTCTAACCATTGGTTTGGACAATCCCGAGGCTCCCAACCAGGAAGACGGCACGCATCAACCTGGCCAAATCTCTCAATCAATTTCTTCATGCCACTATGCCACGTCATGGACTGGTCACCTCGCGCTTTCACCCAACTTGGTCCAGCCACGGCATATAATGTACGCCGAGGAAGCCGGTCAACGGGCATACGTAGGACATAGCCTAGCCAATGTAGGCGATTAAGATTCAGCAAACACTCTAGTGCGCCACCAGGTTTCTTGCCAAAAACCAACTGGCGGACCTCGGTATTGCTCACCCCGTGTTCCCACCAGACGTGAGTAATGCTCCGCAAGCACTGGTAGTCAAACACAACCAAGCGTTTCATGTCTTCACCGCGAACTGACCAGATCTCTGATCCATACAATAAGACCGGCCTTACCACAGTGTTATACATCCTACCTTTCACAGACAAGCTGTTAACCCGCGGTCTCCATACATGGTTGAGTCTCTGGAAAGCCATACGAGCCTTGCTGATAGGCCAAGTAACTTCCTCAGTGATGTGCCCACCATAGGTGACAGCTACCAAGGTAAGTGAATCTATCCACCACTTCCAGTGGTTATTCGGTCATAGCTAGAACTGGTGTGTCGGTCCTGTCCTTCAGCAGTACTTGGCACTTTGAAGGTGCAAAGCACATACCGCAGCGTGCCTCGCTATGCGTCAGTCTATCCAGCATTGTTTGCATAATCACTACGTCGGACCCAAGAAGAGCTGTATCTTCCGCATACTCCAGGTTTGTCAGTCGGTTACCTGGTAGAACTTTTACTCCATTAGTGTCTGAAAGAACGGAGCCACTCATTATCATTTCGATAACAAAGTTGAAGGAGAAAGGTGATATGTAACAACTCTGGCGAACCCCACTTGTCGTTGCGAACTCAGATGACAGTTTCCCGTAGACCCCTACACGGCCTCGGGAGTCACTGCAGAGAGACAAGAATGGTAAGGAATTTAGCCGGCGCGCTCTCCATGGATAGATAGTGCCACAAGCTGGCGCGCTCAACAGAGTCGAGGGCAGCTTTCAAGTCAAGGATGACCACCATTGTCGATCGTCTGTATGTGTTTCTGCTCCAACACTTGGCGAAGAGTAGATATGTGGTCGATGCAACCACGACCAGAACGGAAGCCAACCTGGCTTCCAGTGATTCTGTTCTCACGGGGACCAGTAAGTCGTCAGAGAATGATATCCGTGAGGAGTTTGAATACAATGGAAACAAGGCTGATACCTCGATGATTTTCACAAAGTTCGCTGACCCTTCTTGAAGATGGGCACAACAGTTGACGGTCACCAGTCTGAAGGAACTTCCTCAGTGTACCAAATCGTGTTAACTAGAGTAGCGAGTCCAGTCAACACAGGGCCACAGCGAAGGTCTAGGAAAATCGTCGGGACCAGGAGTCTTGTTTCGTTTCAACACGGAGAGCTCTCATCGTATCTCTTCCAAAATGGGTGTCATATTGGCTTCCCATGACAGCTCAGGCGATTCGGCAAGCGGCAATGTCTCAGCAGGCCCGCCGAACTGCTCTACAAAATCTTCTGTCCAACGGGTCAGTCGATGACGCTGAGAATGGATCAGCTGCCCGTATTTCTCAGCTATTGTCTCGCTAACGGATGGCTTTTCTAGACCCTTGTTCCGGATAAGCTGGAACAGAACTCGGCTGTTTCTAGTTGCACTGGCTTTCTCCACCACACAGGCCTTTGCGATCCACCGACGTTTCTGGTCGGTTCGAAGACTCCTTGTGATGCGTCGTTTCACAGAGTTACGGACACTCTGAAACTCAGTGCCCATTGGAACTCGTTCCTGTGCTTCGATCAAGTTGCTCGTGTCTCAGAGACCCATTCGCAGTTACGTCTCAGGTTGAGTGCACAGCACGCGTCAGGGGCATTTTTTATGGCATATTTGAGACAATTCCAGTCAGCTGTCGGCTCACCAACCTCATTCATCATTGACAATTGGTGAACCAGTTCATCGTGATATTGTTGAACTGCCGATTGCGAGTTCAAGTTACAGGTAGGAAAGTTAGGTAGACGCTTATTTTAAGCGAGAAGAATGAGCGCCTAGCGTATGCGCACTAGAGCATGTCGAAACCCAGGCAGGGCTCCACATTGACCGACAGTCTCGTACTGCTGTGCACCATCTGTAGTTGATGGCAATATGATCAATTTGGGTCCAGGTCATGGAGGGATTCAGTGGGCACCAGGTGACGCGGTGTGAACGTTTGTGCTGAAAAGCAGTGCTGCTGAAGTGAAGGTTGTGGTCGGTGCACAGTTGCAGAAACCGACCACCATTGTCTGTTCGGCGTGCATCGACTCCGAAGCGCCCTCCCAGGTGATGTTCAGAGTCTGAAAGACGACCCACTTGAGCATCCATGTCACCAGCAACCATCACGATGTTGTTCTTCGCCATACGAAGAAGAGATGGGAGTTACCGAAGGAAATCATCTTTGATACTCTCTGAACTGCATTCAGTAGGGGCGTAAACTGAGGTGATGAAAGACACCTTGACTTCAGACGTTGCTTATTAACTCCAATAGTAGTTCGCAGCCTAAGCGCGCACATTCGGCTGTTCACCGGTATCCATTCGACCAGGTTACCTTCAGCATGTTTGCTGATGACAGTACCGACACCGTAAATACCTTTAGCCATTGACTCGGTACCGCCAAAGACGCGAAGTGTGTAGTCATGATCGTCAAGTTCATGACTAGAGAGTTGAAGATTTGTCACAATGCTGTTTTCTTTTATCTGTGTTTCGGAGGCACAGCACACATCAGTACCATGAGAGTAAAGAGTAAGAGTCAGTGCTGCCTACTGGCCGATTTGACCTAGAGTGCGGACGTTATGGGAACCAATATGCAATGAAACTGTAGGTTTGATGAAATAGCTGCATGTGGCGATGGCAGCAACTGCGAGGTCACTGGCAGTCTCTTGCTCAATAGACGGCGAAGAGGAGTGGGGGAGAAAAACGCGAAGAAGAAAAGGGAGTATTATCGACGTGGTCGAGAGGACAAATGAAACCCTCTGGCTGCGCATTCCGATAGAGGGGTTTGGTTCGTGGTACCCTGCCTCTAGTCTTTGACTCAACAGCCTGACCCACAAGGCAGTGGTATACATGGGGGTTCACTTGGGGGCCTCCAACCGTCGCAACGAGACTGGACCTTAACGTGGTGCGACGGTTTGCGTACCTCATTGACCCATTGAGCTATACTGGGTGATGCCTCCGAGCATCTTGAGAGCTACTTCTACCAGGTTGGTCAATGGTGAGAGGTCAGACAAACTCAGTCTCCTGGTCCTCCAGGTTGGGGGTTTGGAATGGGATGGCGTCCATTTCTGTAAAACTTAATCACTGGCACCCCGCTGCCTTGCGGACAGGCTTTTGAGCCAAACGCTTTGGATGAGGACCCCAATCATCTTCCTGTCTAGGTCTGGGCGCCCTGGCAGTATCTCAGCCCACATACAACCATGACATTTTCTTCAAACATAAACTTCATCCTGCATCGGCCGTCGCGCAGATTATCAAGGGTCGCCTTATCTGCTGAATACAGCAGGGCTGATAAGCGAAAACATGCTACTGCTGGCGCCTCCCTTCTTTCTTTTCCACCTTATTCTCTTACTCCCATCCCAGCCCCCATTACTAACCTTCCTTCTATAATTCCCAGCTTAATTAACAGCAACCGAAGTGCTACTGGAGTAGAACCATCTGCAGCCACCATCCCACAGCACCTATCGGACGCCTATCGGCAAAAGTCCCTTATAAGGCCACGCTGTCCCGTTTCCATGGCGACATTCAACGTCCGCACTCTAAGACAAACAGGTCAGTAGGCTGCACTCGCACGCACCTTGGACACACTGGGTGTTGATGTGTGTTGTGTGTCCGAAACTAGGATTAATGACCCTAACGGGTTATTGAATTGACTGCACCCGGCCTATCCTCTCGTTGTTGGTTGCACGCATCCGGAGACCCCGATGCAGCACTCACGGGTCAAGCTGGTGTAGGTATCATTCTAAGCTCCAAGGCTGAGTCATCGTTGCTTGATTGGATTCCGGTGAACAGCCGATTATGTGCAGCCCGTTTGACGACATCAGCTAAGATGAATTCACGAAGTAAAACAAAACGTTGTTTGTTCGTGATTTCCGCTTATGCTCCCACCGACTGCAGTTCTAATGTAGTCAAGGACACTTTCTATCACGAATTGAACGCCACACTATGCAGTGCTACTAGTTCAGATATTATAGTACTTGCAGGCGATATGAACGCACAAGTAGGGCGTCTGAGCTCTACAGAAGCTCAGCTGGGTGGTAATTATGGACTTAACTCCGAACGGACTGACAACGGTGAGCGTCTGCTGCAACTGTGTGCGGAGCACCAGTTGTTTCTTACTAGCACTGCTTTTAGACACAGTGGGCGCCGAAGTGCCACTTGGCGTCCACCTGTAGCGGGCCAACGATGGACCCAAATTGACCACATAGCCATAAGTTACAGGTGGCGTGGTTCCATCCTGGTTTGCCGCTCGTACTGGAGTACCTGTGTCGACTCTGCTCATGCCTTGGTGCGCTGTCGTTTCTCCATGAACTTTGCTGGAAGGCGCACAAATCGTCTCCTCCGATTGGCAACGGAGAAATTGTCCCAGCCCCTCTGTCAGGCAAGCCTATCAAAAAGCACTGCATACCGAACTTCTGCTGTCTTGTCCTAATGACACTGAACTTCAGTGGAATAGAATCTCGGCTGCCATGCAGGACGCAGGAGCATCTGCTTGTGACACTATCCATCGTCACCGCACTAGTCACTGGATATCCGAGAGATCGGTGAACCTGTTGGAAGCTAGAAGACACCTCCCGACTGGTTCTGAACACAATGTGACCAGACGGGCTATTAGGCGTGAACTAAAGCGTTGCGTACGTGCTGACAAGGAACCCTGGTGGACCAGTGGGGCTCAAGAAATGGAGAAGGCAGGAGCAGTAGGCAATTACCGAGAGCTCTTCCAGCTAATCCGCACCACTGGTCCCAGAAAACCAGGCGTTAGTAAGACAATCAGAGACAGCGCGGGTGTGCTGATACACAATAGGGAGCGCCGTATGGCTCGTTGGGCGGAACACTTTGAAAATCAGTTCAGCTGGCCCCCTGCTCCCGGACCTCTTCCTACTCAGGTGATGCAGGACGTGCCATGGACGGTTATTTTAGAGCCTCCGTCAGAGGCCGAGGTCCGAAACGCGATCACAGCCCTTAATCGTTTTCGTGCCGCTAGTCCGGATTCCCTCCCACCTGCACTATTTAAGGATGGAGGTGAGGTCCTCTGCAAAGCACTGACCTCCCTATTCGAACGTATCTGGAACGAAGTGTGCCGGCTAATTGGAGCGAATCGATTACAGTAGCAATATACAAAAAGGGCAGTCGCACAGACTGTGCGGACCACAGGGTTATTAGTCTAAAACCAGTTGTGACAAAATTACTGGCCTCGATTCTCGTTCGTCGCCTCACTGCGGAACGGGAATCTCGGATTAGGGAAGAGCAGGCCGGTTTCTGCCCATGACGTGGCTGTATAGACCATATCTTCACTTTGCGGCAGGTGCTAGAGCAGCGCCACGATTACCGCAGACCGACAATAGCTGTGATCCTCGATTTCAAGAGTGCGTTCGATTCAGTCGATTGATCGATTCTGTTCGAATTACTTGCGCGGAAAGGTGTTCCCACGAAATATGTGAACATCCTTCGTGCTCTATACTCGAACACTACAGGCCGCGTCAGGATCTATGGTGGTCTATCGGATAGCTTTCCAACCACAAGTGGCGTTCGTCAAGGTTGTCCGATTTCCCCACTTTTGTTCAATTTCGTTATGGATTCTATCATGGAGTGTTCCCTTGCGGAATCTCACGATGTAGGTGTTGAAGTGCTGCCTGGTGAAAGGTTAGTTGATCTAGATTATGCGGACGATATCGTCTTGCTTTTCGACGATGTTACGACGGCGCAATCAAACCTGAGTAGCCTGTCCAGAGTGATCCCATTATTTGGTATGCACTTCGCACCTTCAAAGTGCAAAGTGTTGCTGCAAGACCACCAGCCACTTGATAACCCCTTGACGCTTGCTAACGAGGAACTCGAGGTGGTTGATCAATTCACTTATCTTGGCAGCTGCATCAGCAATGATGGGCGCATAGAAACTGACGTGAGCTCACGCATTGCAAAGGCCAGAGCTGCCTTCTTGAACCTGCGGCATCTTTGGCGACAGAAGGGAGTTTCCCTCCGTCTGAAAGGCCGTGTATACAAGGCCACAGTGAGGGCCGTTCTGCTCTATGGTAGTGAAACTTGGCCCCTTTGGTCTGAAGATCTGGGGCGCCTTCAAGTCTTTGATCATCGTTGTTTGCGAAGCATTGCTGGAGTCGGATGGCATCAGCGTATCCGCATTGATGATGTGCGTAGGCGAGTACTAGGTAGTGATAATCATGCTAGCACCCTAGAACAACAGATAGCACTGAATAAGTTGCGTTGGCTCGGGCACGTGCTACGTATGCCCGGTCACCGCTTACCTAGGAGGGCCTTGTTCAGTCTACCAGGTGTAGGATGGCGCAAGGCTCGAGGTGGACAGAAGTTGACTTGGCAACGGGAAATGAAGTCACTGACAACTAAACTGGGTGCCGTTGGTCCGTCTCGCCTTCCGGGTTGGAGTCCACGTGACTCGCCTTGTGCTTGGCTCGGGACTTTACAGGACATGGCTCGCAACCGACACCAGTGGCGCGTCTGATGCCGTCTTCTAATTGGATTGCCTGTTTAAAGTATGTTTGGTGCTGAGTTATCTGCAGGATAGTGGCTGATTATGACGCGGGGCAGTGAAAGCCGCAAGGAAGCTGTCTCGCCGATGCCGCCTTATCTTTGCACGATAGCCAGCTGTTTGTGACGGTATGTTGTGTACACAAGGTGTAGGCGCCTTGACCCTGAATGTTTGCTTAGGGCATTAAGGTTTTCAGCTAAGTCCCCCCTTCTCTCCCTCTTCTTATTCTTTATTTCATAAGTCCTCATGGTTGTATGGCAGCGAAGCATCAGTTCAAATGGCTAATGTACTGTTATTGTTGTTGTTGTCTCCAACCGGAGCCTTTGGGTCAATAGTCTGACCCACAAGGCAGTGGGGAGCAAGTCCAGCTCGGGAGTGTGATTGCAGAGACCAAATATGATCTGCCTGAGTCCTGTCACACACAGCCTTTTAAGTTTTAGTGTAATTCACATATGTATTACGTTACGCACCTGCGACCACGGCCAACCGCAGGTGGGAGTTGTCGGGTTTGCACCAATTTGATCAGTGGCTGCTTAGCTTGAGGTGGGCGGTCTCAAACCATTGAGCACCCGAGGGTGCCCTCCCACCGTCAGAGACAATGTGTGGAGCTCGTGCTGTACGCCAGTCTACCTGTGACCTTATAACTCGTGGACCTGTTGTCTCCCATGGCTAGGTTTTAAACAAAGTGGATCGGATTGTGAGACTGAGTTAGTCTGACTCCTTACCATTGACGTGTCTGGTATGAGGGCCTTTGAAGGTACTTGGAAAGTGCCACCCAGCATAGCTCAATGGGTCACGGGAGTACGCAAACCATCGTACCATGCTAAGGTCCAGTCTCGTTGCGATGGACCTCCCCACTGGCTACGTGCACGCCCACGCACCTATTTTGCAAATTTTTATTGTTCAAGTCAATGGATTTTTAGGTGACCTTGCTTACGGCTCTCCTGTGTACGCTAGTGATCCTGTTTATTATTCAGTTGTGTTTGTTAAAAGTCCTTAAAGTACCGTTAAGTTATACAAACATATGGCATGCGAACTAACAAGCAGTGCGGACCAAGACTTCAGGTTTGCCTTGTGTGATCTAGGTGGACGATACTATTCAGGTGACCTAGGATAAATTTAAGTCCGACATCACGGAGGTCTCTGAACATCACATCCCGCTCACAAGGTGGAAGAAGACGCGAGCACAGTCTCCCTAGATAGATACCGCTGGCAGGTACCAGATCACAAGGCGGTTTAGATGATGGGGACCTATCGAACAGCTTCTTAAACTAGCACCTACGACAGGTACCGCGAGAGTAGAAGGAGGTGTAAGCATCACTTGAGAACTAGTCGGCTGTTGTATAGGAGGCGGTTGGCTGATGGAGCCTTGTAGAATCCGAAGTTTGCTTATGTCAGAAGGCACCTCGGTTCGACTCCGGAAATTTCGGTATGTATGCGAGCCGGTGGAACTCATGCGTATGTGGACTGCGACCAGGCTTGTTTACATGGTGGGCAGTACACGGAGGTCTTTGATCTTGATACGGTGTTGACATGCTTTGACAAGCTTTGGTTTCCAGTCCCATGGGATCTTTGTAAGGCTGAACTGAATATTGGGGAAGCGTACGTTCTTGGATTTCTGCAAGGGCTGAACTTTTATAACTCAGCTGGGCCCGATTTATTTCACCCGAAGCTTCTACATGACTTTGTGGCAGAATTAAGTGGGCCATTCATGACCATGTTTCAGAAGTCACTTAACAGCTGTACATTACCTTCTGAATAGAGGTAAGCTGTCATCTATCCTATATACAAAAATGGCGATTGGAGTCTATCTGTCAATAGCACGCCAGTTAGTCTGATGCGCATCGTAGTTAGACTGCTCGCGAAACTGGTAGAAAAATCCTTGGTGGGTCACCTGAATAAATTTAGTCTACTCGGCAGTGCACAGCACCAATTCTGGAAAGGATTTTCGTGCCTGATAACTTTGTAAATAGCTCGTGAAAGTTAGGTTGATGCAGTGGACATGCTGTTCGTGGACTTCTCGAAAGCATTGAACACGGTATCCCACGAGGCTATCGCAAAAGCTGACCACTTACGATTTGTCTGTCTCACCTTTCCCCACGTGTCTTAATTCTTGTAGGGAAGTGGGCAAGATATACGCGTGGTCCGCGGCTTGTCACTTAGGCAAACTGTTCTTCGCGATGTTTTACAAGGCTTGGTCTTGGGGATGCTTCTGTTCATCTGTCTAAACGATCTCCCTCTGGAGTTTGGGATATCATGTTTATTATTTGCTGATGACTTGAATTTGCGGTATATTGTAGGTGGTCCTGATGCCATTCAACATGTCTTGGATAGGCTCTTGAATTGGTCTACTCTGTGGCCACTGACCATAAATCAGGCAAAGGATTTCGTTCTCCGTATTGGAGCTGCTTATCCCTTTCCGAGTTGTGCTCGGCAGAGTTGAACTTCCCCTTTGTCTTCAATAACGTTGACCTAGGCCTCATCCACTCCTCAACTGTTATAATCTTCTCACTAGACGCAACACCAAAAATAACAATTCACTGCTCCATAAAACTTCTAGCCCAACCGAAGGAAAAAAACAAAACGCCAATGACCTTGCCAAAATAACGTATTAATCGCCATCAACGAACACTGTACAACGACTGCGGACCTTGGCTCTATTTATATGTCTCTTACTGACCTTCGAGTTCTAGAATTGGAAGGTCAGCTACCAAGGTTAGTGGTTCCCCATATCATTTGCCGAGGGGTCAGGTGGATTTTAATCACGTGCAGAAGCAGAACATTCCGGAACGTTCGAACTCGATGCGATAATCGTTAATAATCGATTAATCGCTAAAATAGTGAATTTCCAAGGCAATTCTTACTTTCTCCCGGGGTACCATGTTTATTATTTGCTGATGACTTGAATCTGTGGTATATTGTAGGTGGTCCTGATGCCATTCAACATGTCTTGGATAGGCTCTTGGACTGGTCTATTCTGTGTCCACTGACCATAAATCAGGCAAAGGATTTCGTTCTTTGTATTGGAGCTGCTTACCCCTTTCCGAGTTGTGCTCGGTAGAGTTGAACTCCCCCTTTGTCTCCAATAACGTTGACCTAGGCCTCATCCACTCCTCAACGGTACACGGACGGTAATTGAAAGGTCCCAAGTAAGTTGTTTATTATGCTGTGGGTAGCACGCTGTCTGTAGCCTATAGGTTGAATAAACACCCACTGAACACAGTCGACGAATACTGGTCGCACATTCACCTATCAGCAAGTAGGTTTTGATGAAGCAAATCGAATTGCCATACTGGATATTAGGTCTTTAAACAGCCTCTGGAACTCTTCAATGCTCGCCGTCGTCTTCTGGTTGGTAGCGAACACAATGAAACTCGTAAAGACCTCAGGGCAAAACTCCATGCCAGCTGGCAAAGAGGACTGGGTAGCCTGGTGGTCCCGACGTGCGTCGGAGATGAAAACAGCCGTTGCCGATGGTAACCAACTTGTTATTCCGTTTGATACGGGAAAGAGGCAGGTGGTGTTAGTGAGACTATACGCGACGAGATCAGACAGCCTATCCACAGCTTGTCAAAACGCTTGGAGTGTTGGTCCGAACACTTTGCAAAGATATATACCCAAGCTCAAGAGTTTGGATCCTCCTTCTGCCTCGAACGTGAGATCGGACTGCTGAAGTTGCATAAGGCCGCAAGACAATCGTCATCACAAATACACCGTAGATGAGGGTAAGAAACATACTTTAGCTAATGTACCACAATGCGAAAAAGGTAACATACAGGAACTTAAGGCCTACGAGAATGACGAAAAAGCAAACTATGTAATGCTAAATCTCATATTCTGCGTTTGGCATGAGATAGCAATTGCAGTCGAATGGAAAAGGCAGGAGGATAAACAAATAACCACAACACAAACGCCACTGAGGTCCGCCGATAGCCTAGTCAACAAGTGTATCGAACTAAACATGTTTATCGTTCTTCGGACCACTGCTAAGAAGTCAGGATGCACCAACCAACGCAAAATTCATTGTCAGAGTTTTCATTCCTCCTTTTCTTCCATCCATACCCCCGGAGCGCAAACAACGCACGACCTGCGGGTCGGTGTGCTGGCATACGCAACACGTGGACCACCCATCGGAGCCTGTTGCGTGTTATAACGGTTCTGAGCGGTTCACTCATTCTGTGCCAGAAACAAGATGCTGAACACCTTCATTGCTCACGTGGTGTTCTCACCAGAGCTAAGCCGTGAAACCAGCCATGATCAAACATAACTAGCCTCCTTATGTCAGTCGGTCTAATAGATCAGGTTTCACAACCGTACAGTAGGATCGAACGGACGGCTGCATTCTATACTCTACCTTTCGAGGAGAGAGTGGTGTTGCGTATGCGCAATAGGTAACGAAGGTTGACAGAAGCGCCCCAAGTTTTTGTTATCTGGTACATGATCTCATCTTCGATTTGACCAAAGTTTATACAACTGCTCAGGTAGCTGAATTTCTGAACGACTTCTAGCTGATTCCCACCATGGGTCGACGCAGGTGGCGGTCCCTGTCAATTTTGGTGGAAAGCTTTGCATTCCGAGGGTGCAAAGCTCAGCCCAAAACGATTGACAGCTAGTGCTAATCTGTCCAATGCTGTTTGGCACGTTTGGGAGCTGTCACAGATAAGAGCATACACAAAATCAAGAAGTCGTTCAGTTGGGAGCAGCTACACACCTAGCAAGTCGTGTCCACTGAACGCTGTTTCCATGACTTCGTTATTGGCAAAGTTAAAGAAAAATGGTGATTGTGTACATTGTTTTCTTACACTGCTGGATATGTTGAAGAGTGGCGGCAGTTTGCCACAAACCCTCACTCTGCCCGAACTATGTGTGTACAGCGCTCTGACTATGTTTACATATTTTCGGGCACAGGTTTCTTGAGTACATCGTCCCAAAGGGCCCATCAACCAACGGAATCCAAGGCACCTTTGATATCTAAGAACACGACTACGGTGGACCGCCGCCATGTGACTGTTCTCCAACAATCGACGCAAGTTGTAGATGTGATTGATACAGCCTTAATTTCCACGAAACCTGCCTTGCTCCTCGCGAATCGGGCTTTCACGAGTGCTAATCACTCTCTGGAGAACGACAGGCGCAAGCAGACTGAAGGTAATTGCAATCAGACTAGCCTATGATTGCCGCATTCCGAACGTGAGCTTGCCTTGAAAATTGCGACTGACGGAGCGGCTTCTATGTTGCTCCCACAGCTTTACTGGTGAATTGTGCAACTTATCTACAACTGCAGCCCCCCCCCCCAGATATGCTGAGGTCTGTGGGGAACTTATCTGCCCCTGCGGCCTTATTCAATTTCATTGGTCTGGTCTCGCTTTCGACTTCTGCGTATGAGGGCGGATCCAACTAGACGACCCAGAGAACATTGCAATCAATGACGGAAAAAATGTGGAAGCAGCTTGAGTAAACATCTTTGCAAAGTGTTCGGACCAACACTCCAAGCGTTTTGACAAGCTGTGGATAGGCTGTCTGATCTCGTCGCGTATAGTCTCACTAACACCACCTGCCTCTTTCCCGTATCAAACGGAATAACAAGTTGGTTACCATCGGCAACGGCTGTTTTCATCTCCGACGCACGTCGGGTCCACCAGGCTACCCAGTCCTCTTTGCCAGCTGGCATGGAGTTTTGCCCTGAGGTCTTTACGAGTTTCATTGTGTTCGCTACCAACCAGAAGACGACGGCGAGCATTGAAGAGTTCCAGAGGCTGTTTAAAGACCTAATATCCAGTATGGCAATTCGATTTGCTTCATCAAAACCTACTTGCTGATAGGTGAATGTGCGACCAGTATTCGTCGACTGTGTTCAGTGGGTGTTTACTCAACCCGAATGCTAGCGTACTACTACACGCGTTTAGAACACCTACCTTCGCTTTTGGGTGGTCTTTGCGATCACGGCGTTGTTGCGAACATCTGGCGAAATGCACCCGAAGGTCGGTACACACAAGATTATGATCGGAGTCTCAAGCTCGGGTTTCAAATAGAGTGGAAACTTTGGACGCAGTCCCTTCGGCGGTTACTCATGGCGATGTGATCGATTTTCCTAAGTTGGTTGGTATGTGGCTGGTGGTCACCACGTCACTCTTCTCTGGGTGCTATGTCGGAAGTGAGTGCTCACGAGAATGAAACAAGCGTCTTCACGCCGGTGTAGCAACCTCTCACTTTTATTATTCTCGGGATCCCACACCATGTTGGCCGCCCATCTGAAGCTCATCTGAGTACATATTCCCTCCTTAGGCTTTCGGATCACCCGCAAACTCTACAGTATCAGTACTTTTTCTACAACGTAGGAGACCGTTAAAGTGGTGATAGAAATTATCTGTTACCGAATCGATGCTACAGTTTTTGGGGCGTAGGCCGCGAGGACTAGAAGGCATCGTCCGTCCCTGGGCGACTTCTGGGCTTGAAACGAGCCAGTCCATCTGATGCGCATATCCTGGCAGATGGAGCCCGGGGACTCAAAACAACGCCCACACCGGCTTGAGTAGCATTCGATGCTGCGTCATCTCCAGACTGGCTCAGTGAGAAAGTGACACCACTGTCGCATGCGGGGGATGGCAGTGTGAGCACAAAGCTCCAATCTTGCAGGTGGGTTTCCGATAAACAGCAGATGTCGATCGATTGGGCCTCTAATGTTTGGGTAAGTGCTGCCTGTTGGGCAATTCGTAGCAAAGTTCGCACCTTATTGGATGCCAGTCTTAGCGAGGATCGTGGACTCCAAAGTGATTCCGATGAATTGGCGTTCTCGGTTTGGTTTAACGTAGACTTGTCGACTGGACTGAAGCGACGCCCTACGATTGTGTTTAATTTGCAACTCGAAGATAAGCGACTGTTGAAGCAAAATGCGGGGAGCCAAGACTTAGGGGCCTTAAACAGGAGGATGAAAGTGAATTTGGATCGTGGCGATAACAATGAAAAATCGCAAGTGGGTGAATAAGAAGACAGGAAGGCCTGAGAAGTAGCATCCAAACCCTTATCCATCCTGCTGGCTGCGGTAGCTAGTACACCGTTGATTATCCACTGCGACGACCAGAGCATCAATAAGTTGTTTGAAGGATAAGTCTTAGTGTTGTATTGCGTGGGCAAGATATTGTCAGGTTGCCCAGGCCTAGACAGGAGAGCACAGTAGCGGCACAGTAGCTGAGGTGTTTTCCACCTCTAGCTGATGTGTATAATGATGATGATGATGAAACAGGAGAGCGACTATGGTTCTCAACCAAAAACCTTGGTTCAAGAACCTTACCGCAGGACATTGTGCTACAGAGATTCCGTTCTATGGAGTAAGGAGTCGCCCTCACTCCAACCTTCAAACTGGAGGACCAGGAAAGTGAGTTTGTCTTGTCTCTAACCGTTGACCGATCTGGTATGAATGACTCTGAAAGTGCAAAAAGCAGCACCTAGCATGACTCAATGTATCATCGAGGCTCACATGCCATCACACCACGTTAAGTTCTGGTCTAGTCACGATAGACCAAACGATCTTCATTCAGGCCTCTTCAAATTCAACACAATAGTCGGCTGTTAGCTCACCGGAACAATGTCCATCTGTTACAGGTGATTCAACGAACATGCCTTATTGTATGTCTTCTTTTCTTATGTGTTACGGCACAATAGCTGTGGTGTTTTTCATTTCCAACCAAAGTTTACAATGGATGATGAACTTCAGGTCCGGAGGACCTACTACTAATGAAACCATGGGCGCAGCAAGTCTCACCATTATTGCTCCGATCTTCAACGGCTGCTCACGTTCCGAATTCGGAAAGCATGAAAGAATCAGTCTAATCTCCATCCCCTCCAAATTTCTTCCCCTGTCATCCTTCACAGACTGGCACTCGTGAAAGCCAGATTCGTGAACAGCAAGGCTGCATCGGTCACATCTACACTTTGCGTCGATTGTTGGTGCACAGTCATAGTGGCGGCCTACCGTAGTCGTGTTCCTAAACATCAAAGATGCCTTTTATTCCGTTAATAGATATGCCCTTTTGGATTCTACTCAGGAATGTGCCCGAAAATATGTAAAAATTATCCGAGCGCTATACGCTCATAGCTTGGGCAGTGAGCGCTTATTGCGAACTTTCGCAACCCTTCAATATCTTCGCCATTTTTCTTTAACTTTGCCGATAACGAAGTCATAGAAACAGCATTCAGTGGACACAACTTCCTAGGTGTGTAGCTGCTCCCAGCTGAACGACTTCTTGATTTTGTGTATGCTCTTATCTGTGACAGCTCCCAAACGTGCCAAACAGCATTGGACAGATTAGCACTAGCTGTCAATCGTTTTGGGCTGAGCTTTGCACCCTCGGAATGCAAAGCTTTCCACCAAAATTGACAGGGACCGCCACCTGCGTCGACCCATGGTGGGAATCAGCTAGAAGTCGTTCAGAAATTCAGCTACCTGAGCAGTTGTATAAGCTTTGGTCAAATCGAAGATGAGATCATGTACCAGATAACAAAAGCTTGGGGCGCTTCTGTCAACCTTCGTTACCTATTGCGCATACGCAACACCACTCTCTCCTCGAAAGGTAGAGTATAGAATGCAGCCGTCCGTTCGATCCTACTGTACGGTTGTGAAACCTGATCTATTAGACCGACTGACATAAGGAGGCTAGTTATGTTTGATCATGGCTGGTTTCACGGCTTAGCTCTGGTGAGAACACCACGTGAGCAATGAAGGTGTTCAGCATCTTGTTTCTGGCACAGAATGAGTGAACCGCTCAGAACCGTTATAACACGCAACAGGCTCCGATGGGTGGTCCACGTGTTGCGTATGCCAGCACACCGACCCGCAGGTCGTGCGTTGTTTGCGCTCCGGGGGTATGGATGGAAGAAAAGGTGGGTAGGCCAAGCGATGACTTTGTCAGAAGAAATGTGGACCCCTATTTCGAAGTTGGCGTTGGTTGTACTCTCTCGGCCCCGTGGTTGGACTCTCAAGGATGATGCACATATTTTGCTGGTTACACTTCTTGACTTGGCTATAAGCCGACCTCCGTGGCGTTTGCATTATGGGTTTCTTTGTTTATCCGACCTCCGTTTACAGACTGCCATTTCAACCGCGATCCGTTTTCCTAGGCATTATATACTTCTGTTTTTGCTCCACAATAGCCTGCTAATAGCTCTCCTGCACGTCGTTCATGCGTTGCTACTGGCTTATCTAGCGTTCCATTGTTGCATATTTTTGTTTGTCTTTGCGGCACAATAGCTGAGGTGTTCACTACTAGCTAACGTGCATACTGATATTGACAATGCCCGTCACTTGCTGAAACCTTGGATCACCGCTGATTGACAGACGCCGCTCGGTTCCGGCCGACGCCAGCTGTAAGGAAGAGCGCCAATCCCATGGATCGAGTATTTCGCATAAGTTTGCAAGTTTGATTATGTGAGCGTGCTAGAGAAATGGAACTTTGTAACAACAAAAAATCATCCGAGTCACCGAAGTTGTCCAATCTGGTGTAAGCGAAACAATCTGCGAAGTGGTTAGCTCACTGATCACTAATCTTCAGCGACGGTTGGAACGATCGGCTCCCAGCTCTATCTGCCTCCCCTGGAACGTGCACTGGTGCTTAGATGTCTATCATCACAGTTCCTCTCTCTCTTACCAGGAAATCTGCATGAACTCCGCCTACTGAAGCGTTATAAAGCACCCGGCTCTGAAGGTTTACTTCCTGCTGTCTTTAACTATGGTGGCTATTCGCTTGTCTGAGAACTTACCACTTTGTTCTCAGAAGTCTGCTCGAGAAAGAAGATTCCATCATCTTGGGTTGAGTCATTAGTTGTCTCCACTTGCAAGAATGGCCTGCGCACAACGTGCTCTAACTACAGAGGTATAATTTTGGTTTCCGTCGTGTACAAAATCTGGTGCCCATCGTACTTCGCAGGCTGTCCCCGATGCGCGATTCAGTACAGCGGAAAGGACAAGCTAGATTCCGCTCTGGTCGCGGATACATCGATCGAATTTTCACACTCCGCCAGATTCTCGAGTTTCGCCATGCGGATCAAAAGTCAACGATTGTGTTCCCGAATATCCTTGCTGCCTTCGATTTTGTCAATATTACTGCATTGTGGCATTGTCTGTTGATGACTGTCGTGTTTCAGGGAAGTTCGTTTCCGCTCGAAAATCCGAGTGGTAATAGTTTAATTACACACATTTTGGGTCCTTGATTGTCGTCCAATATGCATTTCCTGTGAGGAACGTAAGCGGGTTGGACACCACTTTAAATGATACCGGTGCTTTTCTCATGCAAATCACCTGCCTTTGGACGTAGTCACACTACGTGTTTTTTACCCTTTGGTCATTTAGGTCAATGTTTATGGCAGTGAATTGCGTCCATTTTTTCTTCCAATTGCTGGAGTTTCCGAAACCCGATCTTTGCGTCGCATCTGCTGTTCGCTCTATGTTTTTCTCCTTTTATCTGGGCGGAGGGTTTTTCCCAATTTCTTTGACCTGTTCCACTCTTTTTAATTAGCGCAGGGGCTCTAAGTGACACCGCTTTGTGCGGGCTCAAATGCGCTGTCCTGGAGGGTTCTGTCAACATATTCCTTGATGGCCTGAAGGTTCGATGCGGTCGCTGATACTACTGGTGCACTGCTGAGAATTCGCTTGAATTAGCCTGAACATACTGACCTATTTGGCTGGCATCGCTAGAAACCTCACGTATTATCATAAGTTAACCCACTTTTTGTTCAACAAAAACAAGCGTATGCAATGCTTGCTCAGTGTTTCCTAGCCGGATTGCAAATAGTGCTGCGTCCCTGTCGGTGAAGCCGGAACTGTTTGGCCTGCCGTCTAAACAGTCAACATGGTAAAAACAGTAAGCTATCATTGGTCGACCGCATTGAATGTTATTCATCGTTCAGGCCAGTGCAAAGCTCATGCTACCATCGGTTACGTTCATCGCCGTGTATGCCACCAGAATCGTCTATAGCCGGTTTTGAACAGCCCATGTTGTTATTCATCGATTAATACAGTCGAAGACACTAGGGCGCCTGTATTCAGCGAAACAAGCATGACAGTTTTAAAAGCGGTGTACAACAGGATGCAAAATCATAACCTTGAGCTATTCCCCTCAAGGCAAAAGACAATAGCAGTAACAAGTTAGGTAGGACACAAAGCGGATTAGGAAGCATAAAAATCCCAATTCCACAACTAGAGGCTCACATCGAAATTGCTGCAGGCAACGTTAAGTTCGTATTAGTGGCTGGGTACAATAGTCCTTAATTATTATAAAAATTGAACTGAAACCAATTTTTGTATGATACGCTTGTTAACACCGTTTCCAAGCTGTTCTTTCACAGCAAACTTAGCACGCTCATTAAACATAGTCGCTTGATAGAGTTAAACGTAGAGACACCTGTAGGCAAGTGCGATCATTGCATTCTTACTTTCTTCCTGAACGCTTAACTTTCTAGCCGGCCATCAACTCGTGAGAAATTTTAGTCGCATTAATTTTATGGCGTAAGATAAGACTCTTTGCAGTTTGACCCACCTCTGGTGTGAACACCGCTTGAACAACGAGCGTTTTCGACGCCTTGTTTGTGGTACAGGAAAAGGGAATGAACCGCTTTGCACCGTCGTTTCACGCACCAGGCTCCGATGTGTCGGCCACGTGTTACGTATGCCAGCCCACCGGCTCCCGCGACATGCATTTTCTGCGCGCTTAGGGCGTGAATGGAAGAAAAGGTGTGGTGGCTAAGCTAAGACTTGGTCGAGAGGAATGAAGGCCCTCACTTCGAAGCTGGCCTCGGTTGGAGCGTCTCGTTTCCCTGGTTGGGGTCCAAAAGGCGTTGAACACGTTTGGCTGGATGCGCTTGCTAACATGACTAGGAGCCGACCTCATTGGCGTTTGTATTGTAAATTTCTTTGTCCCTCCTCATCCATCTTAGTCTCCTCCTCTAACCACGATCTCATTTCAAGCTTATATAATTTTACACAATAATTTTGTTGTCTACTTTCCGGCTGGTAGCTTTTCGGAACGATGCCCATCCGTTACTGGTAGCTCAATTGGCATGCATCTGTTGCATTTTTTGCTTTTACCTATTGCGGCACAACTGCTGAGGTGTTTTCACCTCTAACTAACGTGTATAATGAGGATGATGACTTCAAATCGCTGGTTCTCGAACACGAACAGACGTCCTTTGCTCAGATATAGCACAGGCTTAAAACTGAGATTGCACAGCTGCCGAGTGGGTTTATCTTTCTCCGTTCTGAAAGACCTCTATAACCCTGATAGAAGCGAGGGATCGATAGAACTCCAAAGACGTATTGTTAAGGGGGAACTGTTTCAGAAATCCTAGTTTTTTCGAATTCGGCCGCAGTCTTAAAGATTCCGGTACATGGCAATCAAATTGCAGAGAGTAGCAGAATAATCATACGAGCTCTTGTTAGCCCGGTTTTTGGAGATGTTTCCTAAGTGCTGCTACAGCTGTGTTCACATGAAGATTTCCTTAAGACAAGTGATCAGTAGCGCGTGAAGTTGTGGTAGCACTGTCGTGAGTTTTCCAAAACTCACATCGAGGGAACAAAGAGCGCACCCTACCGTCACAACCGCACTGCGCAATTCACGGTAGATTGCAGGACACTGTTTTAACTTCACCAGGGGTTCTCACGATGATGGCAAACTCGAAACCCTTCAGATCATGCAGATACGATAATGCAAATACACTTGTTAAGTCACTGGTTACCATTTTTCAATGTCATATCACGGAATCATTTTAGCATGTCGCCCGTGGGAGTCAGCTTCCTACGAAAATGGAAGGAGGCTGTTATCGTTGCAATCCACAAGTAGAGTTCTAAGTTGGTGCCTCGTAACTCTATACCCATCAGTTTACCTGGTATCCTAATCATGTGCTTTAAAAAACTGTGATACCAGATTTGTGATTGCTTGACTCTCCATCGTCTAATCGGTGCAGAACTACACGGCCTCATTAAAAATAAGTCGTATATCAGCATTTCGTTCTTTTTTATGGGATTATCTCTTAACTGTGTAATGTCGGTAGAGTTAAGTTATCCTTATTCAAGGGAAGCTTTTGATCTAGAGAATCGTCGTTTCTTACTAGAACACTATATGGTTTGGACTCAATTCCAAACCGTTAAAAGCATCAGCAGCATGCCGGTTCACAATACCGACGCTTCGCTGTCGCACAACTACCACCATTTACACGTGGGCTAAGGATACTGTGAGGATCGCTCTGTCCCTATGCAAACTCGAACCCGCGCCCTTCGGATAACAAGCCATGCTTGTAATCCTTAAGCCTACGGCCCGGTCCGAACGGTATTACCTTGAGGTTCGTATTCCTTCTGGAAGACCTTTTGAATTAAGAGTTGTTGGCGCGGCAACTAGTTTAGCCTTGGCTTTAAGCATTTTACCTCAGGATTTGTTATTAGGCCAATCACTGTTTCTTAAACGTGCCTCCTTTTGAAGACCTTTTGCTGCAATTTGTTGGATGGCTTAGGCAACTTATCAAACACAATTGGAATAGAGATTAGGATCACGACCGGAATAGAAGTAGTTCTTGTTGCTTTACACAAATCTCTTTCACTTGTGACACGGGCGCGACCTCACACTAGCCGTGAGGGGCAGTTGAGTGCGAGACTTTTAACCCCTCATATAGGTTTGCTAACCCTGCTATATAATCTCGAAAGACATAAGTTGAATATTCACTTTCGAATATCGCTCCTTTCGCATCTAATCTTACGCTTTTGGGAAACACAGTATGAGCATGACATGTTTTGGGCTTTTTGTATTAGGCGCAGAAAGAGCGTGGGAGCCACTGAGTACCTTTTTTACACGCATTAGTCTACGGTGTATGGTCCACGTGTTCCGCATGCCAGCACACGAATAACGGGAGACGTGTTGTGTTTTGCGCGCTGGAAATGTGGATTGCAGAGGGGGAGGAGAGACAAAGCGATGATTTTATCTAGAGATGTGTCTACCTTTAGAAGTGGGTCTAATTGTGTGTGCCCAGACTGTCGAACTGGTATCAGAAGTATTATGAACACTTTTCTCTGGATACACTATTCGGTGTGGCGAGGGGAGCGGCTCTCATGGGCTTTTGCGTTTTTTTTTTGTCTTTCCCCATCCGAGTCATCTACCTCCTCAAACCAGGGTCTCAGTCTCGAAGCAAAATATGCTACTAAGCAGTATATCACCTTTTGTTTTTTGTTTTTCACGAGGGGTGTTAAAAAAAAACCCAAATTTTCGATATACCCTTTTTATTGCTCAGCACAAAACATTTTAAACACTTTTTCAAATTAATTCTTCTTATTAGCAACACACTATTCCAAACGTTCCTCAAATTTTGGAAAGGCCCCTTTGACCGCACTTCCTGGGAATGCCGCGCAGATCTTGTCGCATATTCTTATATCTTCTCAATGGTTAAGAAAATTGTCCTTCCAACGTGCTTTAAGGTTTGGAAAAAAGAAAAGGTAAGAACAGGTTAGAGGGCCAGCCGTGAGGTGTTGTTTGGCGGAAGACCAAATGGTTCAATCAAAGGAGAGGTTAACCGGAAACCGACTTGTTAAGAGCATTACTACAACTTTACAAGCTTCTCCCCAAGTGCGATAAAAGCGGACTTTAGTAAAGACGCTATTAACCCGCGAAAGAAAAATATACACTACCGACATTTGAGATGATGCGAAGACTCGTTGCACAAGAATACGCTGTTGAAAAGCGATTCTCGAAGTATATTCATCGAACAGTAGTCAGACGAGGCCGCGGGAACAGATGTTGTCGACAGTTTATAAGAAGAAGTTCAACATCCAGCTACTATTTAGGGAATATGTCGCTATTATGAGGACAAAAAAAAGCATAACTTCCGCACTCAAGAGTACTTATGCTGCTGAAGCTGTCATTATCAACAGTAATAATCTACTACTTATTACCCTAATGACGAAACGACAACTTATTGGCGCCAACCTCACATTTCATTAACCAATTTATTTTTAGTGGTGATATAAACTACATCGTCCGTACCAATCGATCGATTAATTCAAGAAGAAGGAAATATCTACATAATTGCTTGCAGCGTCAAATCACCCAGTCGTCGCTCGCTCATACTATCTATCTAAATAAACTACTTGTTTCATCCATAGGTAGTTGCTGGCTGGCTACCTGCCACTAGATTCATCCGCCCACAATATTAACAGCCTGTTTCCACCTGTTACGTATTTTTGGCAGAGTCAGTAGCGATCAGCCGTATCAAACCCGCAGTCTGTATGAAGAAACAGTTGTTCGTATGTGTACGGCTGCCGTGGACGTAGGGGCTGTCACGCCTGCCCTTCCCCCTTGTAATATCTTGTTCCGTTATCACCCCTACCTGTCGTCTTATATTTTTGCATGTTATTGTGTAGGCACTGAACAAACAATAAGAATTGTTGCCATCTGCGATTGTTCGTCTTCTGACGTCATTAATCAAATTAATAAATGTATCTGATTGTTACAAGCAGAAAAATGTATGCAGTAGCTATTGATGAAAAAGACGATGGATCGGGAACAAAGGGAGATGTATTTTTAGCTAGATAGCGGCGGACGAGGAGCGATGCGTGAGCCGACCGATAGTGATGGGCCAGTATCTATGTCTGTTTTACAAATAACTCAGCCTTCTTCGTACGCACAGCATCCGTCAGACGAGCTATGAAGTTGGATGGCAGGATTCTTTCCTGATGAACAATATGTCAGCACTTTCTCCGGTGAACGAACGACTATTTCGACGGTTGATAGCATGAACTCTCTATCAACCTGTTCATCGTCGGTTGATGTGGAACGTCGTCAAGTTTTTGGATCGTCATCGACCAATATTCTTATTGTGCTCAAAACTTTAACAGCACTGCGTGCGATTCATACACACTTTCCATGATTCTTGGCTAAGCAATGAAATTGTTACTGATGTTTCGCCAATTTTGTAAAAAAATTTTCACACGCACACACGTTCTTCTTAAACCTCTTTCATTGTTTTTTTATTACTAAGATGAAGAACGGCTTCTGCAGATGCTCACATCAGTGACTGTAGTTCGTCAATTACTAGTGAGGGCAAAACGCCGATAGCGACAATTTCTTGTATAAACAAGCCTACACATGCGCTTAGTAGCCGCAGCACGCTCTATCTGCTGCTTGATGCACTTTTAAAAATGTGCGTTTATTTGTAGAACTCCCTTTGATTTCTCTTTTTATCATGTATCTTGTTTTTTAGTATTGCGGCATAGTTGTAGAATTGTATTCCTCACCTGCAGTTGTTCTGCAGTGATTTTTTGTGGGTGTTTAGAAATTATTCAGCGAAAAACAATCTTGTTTCGTTGAATAAAGGCAACGTGATGATCTGAACGAATTCAGGCGGACTAATTGTTGGTCTTCGGTGTAAATATAATTTTACTGCAAATTCCTACGAACCAGTCATGCAAGATCATTGCTAAAGCAAGTGGTTTAGCTGTCAGAATAAAGTGTTATGTCTGACGCAGTGCTGACAACGCCTGCCGGTATTTTTCCCCCCATATATATATATATATATATATATATATATTGAAACATAGTTCACTATGATTGGTTCACATCGTTACAAGTTTTTGCAGGCCTGGGCCTACTGCTCCCTACTGCTGTAAAAATCATAGAAAGGTTAAAACAGCTAATAATTACATCATATATAGGTCATGTGGTTAGTAGCATAAAGACAGCCTAGGGATGTTTTAAATGGGACGGTACATTTTGAGTGGGGTGTAGTGGCGATGTTTAAGATTAAGCAGGATCTCAGTGGCATGAGGCCCATTGATCTATTTGAACTAACTGCGTCAGATCACCTGCAATGCTGTTTGTAGCTTAAACAGCGGAGAGCTAGGCTGTGGATAACGAGCATCAGCATTACGTCGGCACGTCATGCCGACGCTTCGCTACCACATGACCAGCACTAGTCTCGTGCAAATCAGGTGCCGTGAGGTCACCCGTACCTACGCGGACTCGAGCCGGCGAGTTTTGGATTACTAGCGAGACACCTGAACTCTTCGGCAACCGGCTGACTGTATATCATGGCGGGATTTTTTCCAAACCGGAGGGATGATCAGCTGGAATAAACTGCCTTCGGATCTAGTGGAATAGTAGTCTTCAAAATGGGTCCATACAAGTGGTCAAATCTTTTTCCAGACATTTATCCTATGGTGAATTCCGAGGCTAGTCCAAAGACAGCACAGATATTGTTTTCGTTCTTGCTTCCCTTCTTTCGCACAAACATTTCTTGGCAACACATGGAGCAGGACACTGATCAGACAGAAACCTGTATTGTCCTTGCTACCTGAGCCATCCTTGCCTGATATTGTTTTATTTTATTTTTTATTCGCACTAGAGTCAATTCCCGATGTGTAGTTCTTCATTTTTGTGCACACCACAGTTTGCCTTTGTTTTGCGCTTATATGATGCATTTAATCGCCATTGTAATGTTTTCGTCCCAGCTGCTCACAAGCTACATAGCACCAGCTAGCCTGGAAAAGCACCAGACGCGTTTCGCCCTATCGGAGTTCGTCAGTGGTGCGCAACTGGGACGAAAACATTACAATTAAATCTCCTCCTACTCATTAGTAATATAAAATGTAGCCTCCCCTAGTTTTAAATGCTATGGACATGGCGTCTAGTGGGGGAAAGCCATGACTTCGGAGACTAGCCACTTTCATCTGCAAGGGTATTAATCTGCGTGCCAGTGGAAGATAGGTCATGCTATATCCCAGTTAACTTGCAAAGTGTTTAGCCCAGCCGACGTCCCCCATGGCTCATTGACTTAAGCTGCTTGCTAGTTGGCATCTGCCTCTAGTGGTCATGTTTTCGATCCCCAGTAGGGGACCGAGGGAATGCGCACCACTGACGAGCCCCAATAGGGCGAAATGCGTCTGGTGGTTTTCCGGACCAGGCTGTGCCATGTGGCTTGTGAGCAGCTGGGACGAAAGCATTTAATCGCGTCTTTACTTTGCTTACGTGTTGCTGTGTGAATCGTCAGTTTTGTCTTTATCTGTCTTTGCCACAGCGGAATGATTGAGATCACATGCAACGATCGATTGGGAAAGAAAGTTCGTGTGAAGTGTAATCCAACGGATAAAGTTGGCGATTTGAAAATGTTGATCGCTGCGCAGACCGGAACTGCACCCGAACGAATCGTTCTCAAAAAGTGGTATACTATTTTCAAAGACCACATCACTCTTCGAGACTATGAGATAAATGATGGGATGAACCTTGAGCTTTACTATCAATGACTTTTTTTTATCTTTTTCCTCTATTCTGCTGTTAACTATGGAACCATTCATTGCGTAAGGATGTATTTTGCCGTTTGAATATCATCGTTGTTTTCTCACGGAAACTTTTGGTTCATAATAAAGAATTGAACATAGTTGCACGATATTTCTTGTGCTCTAATTTTTGTTACATGGGCTGTGTCTATTACCTACTTGGATGAATACACACCAGCGGAGTAGTAAGTCACGAGGTCTACTTCAAGTGGGCAACCGACGTCGTCTCTGATTGGGCTCCTCCGCATCATATAATTTCAGTTTGAAATTGAATAGGGTATATTTTCTTTACGGGCTAGCTTGTTCATCACCACGCCACCATGCTCTACGGACAACACTTCCTACCAAGCCTAAACGACGTCCAAACCAGCTGTAAAATGCGGCGCTGAAAGCAAGCAACACTTTGGATGTTGTCCCAGTGATACAGGGGATCTAAGTTTAAATCACTCGCCCCATTGCTTGGATCGTGTCTTCCTTATGGTGCTTTGACAATTGGATCCACCGTACTTTAGGATTCGGACCATACCTGTTGAATTAAGCCGAAGTCAGTAAATAACTTTCCAAATGGATATGGCATTCCGCAACCCAACGAGGCTTGGTATTAACGTAACACAATGATTTGCATACCTTTGCTATCTGTTGTGCTCTAGTGGAGTTTTTACGCTATTTCTGAGCCACTTCCAGGTTTGTCAATGGTTATAGGCCAAGCAAATTAACCCTAGTTTTTAGTTGTTATTCTATTGGCACTGACGAGATAATACCAAATGTTAACATCCACCAGTTTTCGTTTTCGCATCGCGTTAGTTAACTCGTAGTAATCCAGTTCAGAAATCTGTTGGGCGGTACCCATATCTGTGAAAATCGTTCACCTTGTGGAGCCAGGCTTTTGAGTCAATGAGTGAGTTTTGATACGGGGGCGATACCATGGTTCGCTTGCAGACTTTTACATCGAGGTTCATCATCATTCTGTTCCATATTCCTGGCATTTTCTTGACGATACCACTCTGTCTGCTCTCTGTAGCAGTACGGATGAACGGAAACAGGCTGTTTCTGCAGGTAGCATTTTCCTCTGATTAACTGACCGTACTACTTCGCTGCGTCTGTCATAATTTAGACTATGATCTGTAAGAGCAATATTTTATCGTACTCACTCAATGTTCTGAGGATGATATTATCTGTTTCAACTTACATCGCTATAGTTCGTCCCTTTGTAGATAACAGGTGATAATTCTGCGGTAGTTTGATCTGTAATGTACCGGAAAACACGCTCTTTCAGTATTTTGCAACATTGGATTTTACAGTTGTCTTAACCTTCAAAACGTCCACTTCTTTTACTGACGGCACATCCGTGGACACAAAGCGTTTTTGTGAGTACCTTATTGCACCGTTTCTCGCTCTGGTTGATTCGCTTCCTATTTTTGTAGCCTGCACAATATACGTTGGGTTCAGTCACCTCCGACTTCTACACCGCCTCGTATTTGACACGTCTTTTACGTGTCGTTGCTTACCGACTAGTATCCCTGGCTCCACCCAAAAGATCAGACCTTCTAAGCAGACAACAAATTTTTATCATGGTTAACGTGCATCAAGCGTTGGATTGTCCCTAACTTGTTTGGAGATCTCATGGTATTTTTCAGCTTGCGCTTTGTATTGAGGACGGTGTCAGCTATGTTAAGTCCCCCAACATAGTGCATCTGGAATAGTCAAGGTATTCGAGGACAGGAACTGTGGTTTCACTGTAAACGTCTTCTACTTCTCAAGGCTTGCATAACTAGAGAAACTGTAACCACTGACTAGGTAGCTGTATTGGCATTCCACCTTTAATCAGTTACTGTGTTGTCAAGTGTGGCAAAAAATATTTTTTGCCGACACGCGTCAAGGGGCTGATTTTGGAGACACCACCATCGCTGTTCATGTACACACATAGACGGTTAGGACGACAGACGGCAAATCTATCAAGTGACAGCTTCATCTTCAACACCGTCGTGGATCCAAGTCTCTTATTGCATAATGATACCTAGTGGTGGATATTCACGAAAAACTATTATACTTTTGTGGTTTTCAAGAATACTGAAAATAGTGAGCTAGTAGACATGAGTCTGTGTTGCTCCATCGTAATTAGTTCGGGCACGTGCGCAGATTCACGTCACTGATTCCTGAACGTCTGTTGCTTATAACGGTTGCGCCATATGCTATTCGGGTGCGATGTGCTCCCTGTGTCTGAAATCCGCAAAATGGGTGTCTAGGAATTGCTTGAATTCCGACACCGATTACGCCTCGACAATTTTCACAGGCAAACTGTTCCAGTATTTCGACGTATAGAGGGTGAGCTACCCGCTTTAGGTCCAGTACCACTAGCTTGGGCCGCTGCCCGCAAGTGCTGCTTGATGCGCGCACGTGAAGCACTGGCTGCAGCATGGGGAAGTAACCCAAATGCAATATCCGATGCGTCATAATGAGGTCAATGTTAAACCGGCGATACGTCTGGGTGTAAAGCCTTAGTCGTCTGCATCAGCCTTCGTACGGCATGCCCCGTAAACTGGGGATGAGTTTGGTACCCACATGCTGAACACGTTCCAGTCTTAACATCTCGCCACGGGTGATCGGAAAACTAGCGGGTGATCCGTACTCGAGCGTTGGTCTTATAATGGAAGAGAAGAGGCGAGTGGCAATCTCTTCAGACTAAATGCATAAGCTGCTTTTGAACGCCCAAGGCATGCGCAGCCCGCTTTTATATAGCTTATTTTTTTCTACGCATTTCAAATCGCAGCGCGAGAGTATTCCGAGATCCTTCACGGAAGACGCGGGATCCAGCGTTTATGCGGCGTACGTGTATGTACGCCCATCAACATCCTTCCCCAGACTTTGGTATAACGATTTGACTGGGTCGACCGGCAGATTGATATCTGCAGATTACGTGGACAGGCGATCGAGGTCATGCTGAAGTACGTCACAGTCGTCGGGGGCATCAATTATTCTCCAAATCTTCAGGTCATCTGCCAACATGGCACCATGCGAACCAAGAAGCTGAGGCACTTCGTTTATGTGGATCAGGAATAAAGTGGACCCCAGTACTCTACCTTGGGGTGAACCACTGGTCGAGGCACTCCAGTCTGTTAGATGTTCATCCACCTGTACCCTTCATTTCTGTCCAATAACAAAGCCAGTGATCCACTTGTGCAGTGAGCCACCAACACCGAACTTTCTCGTTTTGTTGAGGAGGACATCATGGTTAGCTTTGTCGCACGCTTTACTGACGAAGAGGCAGGTGCTTTATTGACCTAGTTCTGTGAGTTAATGGTCTTCAGTCACTCATTCCGGATTAAAGCTTTTAATCGGTTTCTACCCGTCGTCTTCAAATCATTGGTTTAGCTCGTGATGTTTTTATGACAATCTCTGGCCTGAGAGTGATTACGGAGTGACATGCCGGTGCGCTTGTGCCCTAACTTGTGTAACTTCAGCGAGCTCATAGCGAATGCCTTTTATTTTTAAATCGCCTAAGATGATGCACCTACGACCGCCGATCGAGCTTTCACCTTGTTGCCTGGGGACAACCTGGGTTGGAATGAATAGATGCAAATTAGTGGCGATCTCCTATCGCTTGAAACCAATTATCTTTTTATCTCCCACAGCTGAGACAGGATGGACATCGAGTTCTTTGAGACCTCCAATGCCTTGAATGGTGCCGAGTTTGTATTGTCTCTGATCGTTGAATAATGTATTAGCGTCTGATTTGTATCAACTATCCACCCAGATCGCCACATTCCACAAGTTCTAGTTCAGTCGCGCTTGGTCATTCATCGCATGTTCGCTTTAGGGTAGTAATGTTCTAGCTAGTGTGTCGCAAAAGTGTTCATGAAAGTGCTTCCTTTTTGACCGATCCGCAACAAAGTGCGCACGCTGAGACATGCGTCTTAGCACGAGGTGGAGTCCTAAATAGAAGTAGATGGACTGAGGTCGTCCGCCTGATTGTGCATGGATTTGTCGATTGGGTCGGAGTGATGCCGTGCGATTGTGTGTGAGTTGGAGCTAGAAGACTAACGATTACAGAAGCAAAGTGGCGGAGCGCCAAGAAGTGGGCATTAAATATAGGGAGATGGAAGGGAATTTGGAGCGCGACGCGGAGGATGTAAGTGCTCAAGAGGGGGAATAACGAGATGAGTAGGCCTGATCAGTACAATTCTTACACCTGTCCACTCCACTCGATGCAACAGGTATGGTTCGCTTTCTTATCCTCTGTGACGACCAGAGCATCAAAAAATCGTCTGAGGAAGGATTCATTGTATTGTGTGGTCAGATCTAGGAACGGAGTGGATTAGGGTTCTCAACCGAGACCTTTAGTTTAAAGACCTAATTACAAGGTGGCGAGCGTTTGGTAGTGGGTTATGAATATTGCGTTTTAAAAAATAAGGGGCCACCCTCACTCCAACTTGGAGGGCCAGAAGACTGAGTTTATCTGGCCTCTAACCATTGACCGATCTGATATGTGTGGCTCTTAAGGTGAGAAAAGCCCAATCGAACACAACACAATGGATTGTTGAGGATCGCAAATCATCGCGCCAGTCCCGTGACATCGTATTCCCTACCGCTTTTCTTTCTTCAAAAGCGGTAACTGAGGTGATGGGGCGATAGAGTTTACGTTCGACATTTATGGCTATAGCTCTTAGAACCGGCATTATCTTCTCAACATCAGCTACTGTTTGGAACTGTGGCAATTAAAAGTGTCGATTGCACAGCCAGGTTAGGTCAAACAGCCCAAACCAATGTTTCTTGGTAACTAGATTTCTCTTCCATGTTTGTCAGAGAAAATTAAGGCCAGGTTGAATCTGTAGATGACGAACTTTGTTACTATGCTAGAAACTATCGCCTGATAGGGCGTTGTTTCCTGCAGAACTCCAAGATAACCGATAAACTCTTTTTATCACCTGCTCAGAAGAACAAGTGCAGGGTATTACATTGTGCTTCAGGTTTCAGGCCTGTTCAGTATAATCTCTATCTCTTAAACTACTGTTTTCAGCCCTCTTTCCATATTATTTGCCATGAAGTTTCACCGGAGCCGTTTCATCCATGGTGCTACTGGTCAAAGGTGAAAACTTATTTCTCGCCTCGCCTCTGTTTGGGTTTCGGAGCAAGTGATGACACACATGTGGCAGATGCAAATATCAGGAGTCTTGTGGTTTGTAAAATTTCGATGCTAGTCTATCCTGTCGCTGTATTCCCCTATGCACTGGAGTACAGTGTCGGGGGGCATCAGAGCCGAAACACTACACTTCTGATGCGGTCCCAATGAACGAAGTAGCTTCAAAGTAAGCCATATCTCCACCTAAGATTGTGAATGGCAATTTCGACACATGGTGGGTACTTCAACATCTAACAATGACCTATTTGGTTTGTTTCATGCATCAAAATCACCTCGTAGAGCATCTGTGATTGGTGATGGAGCGAGATCGTATTGCGATCCCACTTTAGACCTTAGAAAACACTCCTATCTGACCAATAACTCGCTATTTCAAAAAGATTTAATCTGTACCCTTGATCGCAGCTGCCTGAGTTTTCGCTTGATCTACTATTAAAACTGCCTATAATCACACTTCCATTTTGCTACGTGCAGTCCCGAATCGTTACTAAATGTCATACATGTTACCCGCTGATTTGGTAGGCCCGATGAAGATTTTAAACCAGAAACATTGTTCCCCTGACCAATACAGCATTGTTCTACATCCCCGACTTTGCGTATCTTGCATTTCATTCTCTCCATTACTGCACCGAGATTATTGGTCTGATATCGAAAATCAATGTTCCGCCTATGAGCAATGCGTCATAAGGTGCTTACTTCATTACCTCCTATCACAGTTTGCTATTGGATACTGACGACTGGGCTATTATCAGTACTCAGTCGCAAGTCACGAGGATTGTGCTTTTCGTATTCAAGTATTTTTTATTGATATGTGAGCGCTAGATGTCACACTGGTTTGTGACCCCATGTCTCGGCCTTGACTTTACTGCGGGGCTGAAGTAATTATACTCGCCGTAATAAATTTGGCAGTGTTCCTTTTAGCGCACCATCACACGCTGTCAATGTATTGGACTGTTTTTAGAAATTTCTATCGAGTGGCATATCTATAGCAATCTTTTCCACGCTTAGCAGTTTTGCCAATAACCATTTTCGCGGAAAACATTGCAAATCACATTGTGGGTCCATTTGGAGCACCTCATTTCTTCTACCTTTCGCAATAGAGTCTGCACATTCAGTCTTTCTTGACCGATCGTAACCGGGGAATAATGCGTACCTTTCTTTTCACTCAACGACAAATGGCCCGATTTTTTGTGGCACGATGTGGAGTAAAATCGTTAAAATACTATGGTGAGTGTTCCAACATTACCCGTTGTTATGATTTGGGTACGACTCAACGGCTATGTACACCTTATTAGGCAAGGTGATGCGAATCACTGCCCGCTTTGGCGTGTGCTTATCATCTTCAAAGCGCAAAGTCCTGTCGCAGGATTGGGCTGACACGCTACTGGTTCTAGCTCTTACTGAACAGTCACTGGAGATGGTCGACTGGTTCAATTACTTTGATAATCATGTCACTTCTGGTTGTCACATTTTTGATGAATTTACTTCACTTATCAACAAGGTCCATGTGGTCTCTCGATATCTCAGTCATCCGTGGAGACAGTGGTTGGTAGAGTACACAACGCGCTCCGAGACGGTCGGTGTTGCTGTTTGAATCAGCAGAATGGCGATTTCTCACTAGAGGAATTAACGGATTGATATCTCTTGATCACCGATACATGTGTTGTATTGCTGGTGTGATTACCCGGTGAACAGTACAAGGGTCCACCACTTGATGTTTTGGCAAGAAACTCGCTGGAGTCTCATTGGAACGTTTATTAAACCGAAACCGCATATGTTCGTTAAAGCATGTATGCCCGTTAAAAACTTACTTCGGTGCGCATTTTATGGTCTCACTACACTGAGTTGGGCGAAACCGCAAGGCTGCCGGTCAAGTCCAAATAAGCTTTATATATCCAGGTGGATACATTTTTGGCACTTCACAATATCGACTACGTATTAGTTAAAATTATCAGAACTTTCAATTTGTTTGAATGGAAAAAGGACACTGTGTAGTGTAAACGGTCAGTGTAGAGGAGCAAACAGATAAACCTTTTCGGATAGAATAATCTAAAGCTGCCTTCCGTTGAGAAGCCAGCGTTGCAAGTTAGCTTTCGAGTCAAGTGCGCGATATCTTGAGTTGTTCCCCAAATGTAGACGAATGACAGCAGTGTTGACTTTGGAAATAGTTTGACAAAGGTCGACGTTGAAACATTCCGAGAAACCTAATCTGTGCATAGTGATATTGTAAAAGCGATGCTCGGTGAAAACTGCACAGCCTATTTAAAATCTCCGCCCAGTCGATGCCATGGCAGGAGTGCTGGTGCGTGTCGTTTTCGTGGATGGGAGCCTCGAGTTGGACCACATCAGCGATTGGAGACCCTATCGGACATACCGCAGTTGGTGACGCTCCTGCATGTGATTTCTTGCAACTAATAGTTAACGAACCATCCCGACAAACCTTATCTACTTGTTATCCAGCGTTCCGCATCCTGTTTGTGTTCCACCTTGTTATCCTGACGACGTAAGTCGTGACGACTGAATCCACTGCACTTCGGTTAGTTATTTACTTAGATTGAACCCAACTGTCTTTATAGTATCACGTATCCCGCCTGCGGAGACACTTCTATTCCACCTTTCAAAACAATCCCCAGCGTGAGGTTGTGGGATCGTTCCTCAAACTGAGCGGCTTGTTCGTATATGTTTTACTCTCTTTCTCCATACTGGGTAACCTTATCACACAAATTGCATGGTCCACTGACGAAGCAAAGGCAAACGGATCACCCAGATCGAGGGAAAATCCAAAATCATCATCTATTTTCCGAGTCACGACTATTCTCGACCGTTTATCTCCAGTCATCTCTCAGTCACTGAAGTCACTCACATTTATTCCTGATCATGAATTTACGATTAACTAACCAACTCAAAGATCGAATTCAAGACACCGTTCATCTGTATGTCATAAATGGCTTACCTCCTGGAACTCTGTTCTTAACTTGGTAGCTGATATGTCACAGCGAAGAACCCGGTCTTGTCGGCTCATCACAGAAGCATTTGGTGAATCGTTGCTGACTGGTGAATTTTATCACGTAACCAGTCCTTGAATATCACTCATTCTGTTTGTGTGCTTTTTGCTACAGTTCGCCACCGGGTGTGCAGTGTCTTCGTATCGACCACGCTCTAAAACCATTTGATGTCTGCGAGCGCCATCGATAATGTTTGTGACGACTGCATTCGTTTTAGGAGCTTGAATCAATGTATACAAGGGAGGGGTGCAGTGTAGATGTAGGGTCGTACCGATATCCATCTAAAATGTGCAACTTCGGCATATATTCCAGCATTCAGATTCCATATTCTTAGGACAATTGGATTATTCTATCCCTAAACTCGGTTACTTGGGCTATCTTAACATGGACAAGTTGCCAGCGCGTCACAGTTGGTCACTGAAAAATTTTGTCCCTCAAACTCCATCAATGTATAATCTCGCGTGGCCAACTGTTGTCTTCACAATTAAATGAAGCTTGGGTTCTTTTGAATAGTCCTTTGTTCAGTAGGAAAGAATTGTACCTTTGCGTCATTCTGGAGCCATGGTTGTACCACCCATCTGGATTTTCAGTGGCTACTTCGGAAGGGAAAGTCGACAGGAAACTTGGCGCGAAAGTTTTCTACTTTTCGCTACTTGTTCGCCGTTAGTAGACGATGGAAACAGCGCATTTTGAAACTAGTCTCTTGCCGTTTTGCCGTCCTTATGCTACCAAGGCGCGTGGCGTACACATACAGTGCGTTTGAGAAGAGTCTTTCGTTTTTGCTCAGTCGCCGCGCTGGTCAGGGGTAGATTGGAACGCACTAATTTGCCGACCCACCAATGGCATGTACGTCTACTGTATTTACTCATCCACGCATGTCTGGGGGTGTGAATACGACGTGAGGACGCATTGCGGTGCATGTGTCCTTGAAATATGTTAATGACCCTCGTCGATTTCGACAAAGGCCAGCTCAGATTGGGTCGATGCCGACGTTTTTGGCTGGTGGTTTGCAACATCTCGACAGCAGTGCATAATGCACTGGCTACCGTGTTCAAATGTTGATGGCGCTTCGACAGTTGCTTAATGTTATCCCAGCAAATGATAAAAGGGTTAGTGACAACGCTGTTGTCGACTGAATGTTACCTTCACATAAACCACCTTAGCAAAATAAGAATTCGTAACAATTAGGCGGTGAAAATATGAGATGCTACTTCTGCATAAATGAGTCCGGAACAATGTCTACCAGCTACTGGAGGCTCATCGGATCTATTTGCAAGTGCGCGGCCGCCTAAGGAGTTAATTCCAGCAGAATACAGAAATAAAAAGAAAGCTGAGTGCAGTGGCTTTTGAACAGATTTTATCAAATCTCATTTTATTCCATCAGCTTGGACAATTAAATCAAAATCAGTTTCGCAATGAGCACGAGAAGGAATTTTACAGTATTGGTATGGTAAAAGAATCCTAAAGTAGATAAAGAAGCGTTTAGGTCAAATCTAATCACCCATTTTAGAAAGAAAGGTGATGGAAGAATCCAGCGCGTACGATGCATTTATTTGATGAAGCCAGTCTGTTTACGGCTGAATATTCAAGCGTTGTTGGTGTATTAAGCATTTTATTGACTTGACTTGAGTTCCCCGCCTTGGCAGACTTGAATGTTTAAATATTCCTTATCGCCCAGATACGTATCCGGCCAATTTGGAAAACCTTAATATGCCATCGTACTAGAATTTTTGGTATTTTAAGTATCCATGGAAACTGTGTAAATAGATCACTGAGGATTCACGTTCAACCGTTTGTTCCACGGTCATGACACATTCAGTAGTTGCGAATGACTTAACAAGCATAAAAGTATTGCCCATTAGTTAATTTCCGGTGGCCGGTGGGACTCTCTGGGACTCTTTTAACTTCCGATATAATTCCACGGGATGTACAGCTGAGCGGCTAATCGTACTCCCACAACGACCGAACAACAACAGATCATGGTGACGTGCTGGTATAGATTTGTTTTCCTATTTCGTTAGACTGCTGCTACCAAAAGAAATGCGGATGTTCTACGTGTGCCCTAAAGCTCGATCCACCTGAGTGTTGGCGAAATGTGGGTGGGTGAGATTTACTATTTTATGTGAAGCTGCCGTTTGCACTAGTTGCAAAATACCCAAGACAAAATGAACCGTAATCGCTTTCAGCTCATACGTCCTTTTGACACGTCAAAGAAATAGAACAAGGGTTCAAATTCCCTACAGGCCTAGTGATCTGGAAGCAGAGAGTGCGGAGATGATATCTGAGATTGGGGCAGCACTACACGTATGCTGGTGGACTCGCACCAAACCGTGTATGCCAATTAAGGAACTACTCGCTGCACGTGTTTGTGGATAAGGAATGTTGATGAAATCGCATTGTATGCGTCATTTCACAGAAACGATCGAGGAGCTGTGTCTAAGCTAAGCCTAAGAAGATGCCATCAATTGCACATAATCGCACCCTGTCTGTGTATTCCAGAACCAGCTTGGGACAAATTTGTGGGCACGTTCAAATCCCTAGTCGCGAAGGCATCAGAACCGAAAGCTTTTCATCCTCCCCTAAAAAAGAAATCTTTTCAGAGAAGCCGAACACGAAAATATATGGTCTTGAGGGACCGGACTTGGCATGGTTATAGAAACAATCGCAGTTCAGAAAATTGGACGGTGTACGCAACTCAGGCGGACGACTCTGTGCACTTGGTGCTTGAGGACAAGTGCACAAAGTAGCAGTTTGATCCGGCGTAACATTCACTGCGGAAACGGTACTGAAAATGCCATTACCCTCCTACACACATATCTCTTGGAGTGGACAATAGCCACCCCAAAAGCACTAAAGGTAACAATCACGCACCTAGCCGGATTATTTCAGCCATCTCTGGACTGCAACATAGCTCGGTCAAAGTGGAAACTAGGTTTCATCAAACCTATTCACAAGGGAGCAAGTCGGTACCAGCCTGCCAATAACCGCCCGGTCATCTTCTCCCGGTGTTCGCCAAAGTTATGGAAGAAATTCTGGCCGACGCATTGAAATGCCATTTGGAATGCCAAGAGGATCATTCATTAAGTGACGCTGCACTTGAGGAGTACAGATGACGGAGCAATGTTAAAGGGTTCAGCCGGGCAGTCCCTGACTTCCAGGAGGGACCATGCGTCGGCACTTGTGGTGCATTTCAATTCCTTATTCACAAATATTTAGGAGGCGGTACAGAGTTTGATTTGTGTAGGCCCTGCCCCTTTTGACAGAAGAATTTCGGCATAGTAGATGCTCGCAAGATATTCATTGGTAATTGGCGGTGCTTCACATGCTATACCTAACGATTCGCATTTACTTGTCTGCTTCAAATCTGTGCGAATCATGTTCCACATTGAGATTGTGGGTTTGGTAGCATCCACCATTCAAATATGTTGTCGAAGAGGTTCGTCAAAATAGTCATCTCAGCATTCAGAGGATCGCCCAACACTGTGCCACTACACCATATGCTGTGCACCGGATATTGAAGGAAAGAGAATTCCGAAGGTATGGTGCATTGCAGGTGCAAGTGTTAAAACCAGACGATTCGGTGAATCGTCTTACATTCGCTCGCTTGTACTTGAATACCTTGGACGTGCATTCCATCATATTTACCGATGAGGCCATTTTCCGTCTGCATGGTACACAAAAGCGGCATGTTTGGGCCACCAATAACTCACGGCAATGCATCGCCTCACGTGTGCAACATGGCACACAGCTCATGGCCTGGGCTGGACTAACAAGTCGAACAATCATCGGACCTTTCTTCTTTTCTCAAAATGTGACGGGTAAGTTGTGTAGCAGAACTAATACATCACACTTCTTAGCCTCTTCATACAAAGAAATGTTGCAGACGTGGGTGATTCCGCGGTTTCATGCGGAAGGACTGTTGAGTACGGTTTGGTGGCAGCAGGATGGTGCACCGGCCCATTCAGCACGAACCGTGAGTCAGTTCCTGGACGACACATTCGGCCATCGATGGATTGGTCGGGGAGGACCAATGGAGTGGCCGGCACGTTCACCGGATATGAATCCCCTTGATTTCTTCCTTTGGGGATACCTGAAACGAAGAGTTTATAAAGTGAAACCCACGTGTGTGGAAGAACTGAAGCGGAGCATCGTGGAAGAATGTCGCGCGATATCCGTTGACACATTGCAGAGGGTTATAGCCAACAGCATCCGGCGAATGCTGCTGTGCTAGCAAAACGGCGGTGGGCATTTCGAGCATCTACTGCGTTGATTGTTCGACTTGTTTTACGTACTGCATTTCAATACATCTGTCGCATAACCATTGACTTCAGGACTAAATCGCTGCTATGGCTAATGGTGCCGATATTGCGTCGGTGTGGAGGGAATATCGTGGGAGTTGCCTGAAGAGAACAAGACGTTAACGTGAGCAGCGTACACGGAAGAAATCGTTGTACCTATAGATGGGCCTCAGCGCCGAAAGGTCTCGTTGGCGGACAGGGTTAGGGTGATAACACTGGCTAGATCGTAGATAAACATACCATGGCATTCCAAATAGCCCGTCAATGCGTCGGCCAGAATTTCTTCCATAACTTTGGTGAACACCGGGAGAAGATGACCGGGCGGTTATTGGCAGGCTGGTACCGACTTGCTCCCTTGTGAATAGGTTTGATGAAACCTAGTTTCCACTTTGACCGAGCTATGTTGCAGTCCAGAGATGGCTGAAATAATCCGGCTAGGTGCGTGATTGTTACCTTTAGTGCTTTTGGGGTGGCTATTGTCCACTCCAAGAGATATGTGTGTAGGAGGGTAATGGCATTTTCAGTACCGTTTCCGCAGTGAATGTTACGCCGGATCAAACTGCTACTTTGTGCACTTGTCCTCAAGCACCAAGTGCACAGAGTCGTCCGCCTGAGTTGCGTACACCGTTTAATTTTCTGAACTGCGATTGTTTCTATAACCATGCCAAGTCCGGTCCCTCAAGACCATATATTTTCGTGTTCGGCTTCTCTGAAAAGATTTCTTTTTTAGGGGAGGATGAAAAGCTTTCGGTTCTGATGCCTTCGCGACTAGGGATTTGAACGTGCCCACAAATTTGTCCCAAGCTGGTTCTGGAATACACAGACAGGGTGCGATTATGTGCAATTGATGGCATCTTCTTAGGCTTAGCTTAGACACAGCTCCTCGATCGTTTCTGTGAAATGACGCATACAATGCGATTTCATCAACATTCCTTATCCACAAACACGTGCAGCGAGTAGTTCCTTAATTGGCATACACGGTTTGGTGCGAGTCCACCAGCATACGTGTAGTGCTGCCCCAATCTCAGATATCATCTCCGCACTCTCTGCTTCCAGATCACTAGGCCTGTAGGGAATTTGAACCCTTGTTCTATTTCTTTGACGTGTCAAAAGGACGTATGAGCTGAAAGCGATTACGGTTCATTTTGTCTTGGGTATTTTGCAACTAGTGCAAACGGCAGCTTCACATAAAACAGTAAATCTCACCCACCCACATTTCACCAACACTCAGGTGGATCGAGCTGTAGGGCACACGTAGAACATCCGCATTTCTTTTGGTAGCAGCAGTCTAACGAAATAGGAAAACAAATCTATACCAGCACGTCACCATGATCTGTTGTTGTTCGGTCGTTGTGGGAGTACGATTAGCCGCTCAGCTGTACATCCCGTGGAATTATATCGGAAGTTAAAAGAGTCCCACCGGCCACCGGAAATTAACTAATGGGCAATACTTTTACGCTTGTTAAGTCATTCGCAACTACTGAATGTGTCATGACCGTGGAACAAACGGTTGAACGTGAATCCTCAGTGATCTATTTACACAGTTTCCATGGATACTTAAAATACCAAAAATTCTAGTACGATGGCATATTAAGGTTTTCCAAATTGGCCGGATACGTATCTGGGCGATAAGGAATATTTAAACATTCAAGTCTGCCAAGGCGGGGAACTCAAGTCAAGTCAATAAAATGCTTAATACACCAACAACGCTTGAATATTCAGCCGTAAACAGACTGGCTTCATCAAATAAATGCATCGTACGCGCTGGATTCTTCCATCACCTTTCTTTCTAAAATGGGTGATTAGATTTGACCTAAACGCTTCTTTATCTACTTTAGGATTCTTTTACCATACCAATACTGTAAAATTCCTTCTCGTGCTCATTGCGAAACTGATTTTGATTTAATTGTCCAAGCTGATGGAATAAAATGAGATTTGATAAAATCTGTTCAAAAGCCACTGCACTCAGCTTTCTTTTTATTTCTGTATTCTGCTGGAATTAACTCCTTAGGCGGCCGCGCACTTGCAAATAGATCCGATGAGCCTCCAGTAGCTGGTAGACATTGTTCCGGACTCATTTATGCAGAAGTAGCATCTCATATTTTCACCGCCTAATTGTTACGAATTCTTATTTTGCTAAGGTGGTTTATGTGAAGGTAACATTCAGTCGACAACAGCGTTGTCACTAACCCTTTTATCATTTGCTGGGATAACATTAAGCAACTGTCGAAGCGCCATCAACATTTGAACACGGTAGCCAGTGCATTATGCACTGCTGTCGAGATGTTGCAAACCACCAGCCAAAAACGTCGGCATCGACCCAATCTGAGCTGGCCTTTGTTGGTTGGCGGTTGGTAGGCTGTTCCAAATGACGGTGTATCTGATTAGAAAAGTTGGACCGCATGTTTGTTCTAGACCTTAGTATTCGCAGGGTACATTTTTTGTTACGGATTTTGTGATGGTTATTGTAGAAGAATCCCGAATTCCCCATCCTGTGATACCTTTTTCCCGTTCAATGGTCCCCTGGCTGTGATTCCCTCTACGATTTACCCAACTTATCCGTCTCAAAACTTTCGTTCCCCTAACTCCCTGCACATTAGGTTACAGATATTGGATTCATTACGTCTATTTTGCACTTTCAGAATGTGGATGACCTACATTTAATCAGGTTTTACCTACTTTTCTTACTTCGGAACAAACCAGTATCGTTTCACTCCTGATGTGTTATCGGTGCACTTATAATGTTTCAATTTACCACTGTGCTCATCATTGTTCACCGCATGTGACCTGACGATGTTTCAGTTGTTGTGGATACAGGTCACACCTTGAAACCATTTGCTTTGGTAAGCCTACTGTTTTGTTCCCCCTTGTGTACATCTGGCATACCATGCGATCACTGTGTGTAATGTGCGGGTTCTGATACTCTCGGCTCATGGTAGTCTCCTTTCTGATTGGTCCTGTGTAAACCCGTTTTAAGCCGCACTGCACCGAGACGAGTTCTTACGTACGTTTTGATGCCATACTTGTTGGCTATTTTTGACTGTTACCATTGTTGAGGCGTCTGTGCCAGAAGGACAGGTTGTTGAGGTATTTAGATTATTGGTGCTTTTTGTGAGTGGTGTAATATTGTAGAAAGTAGAAGCCACGATTAAACTGCACAATAATCTGCCTCGACGGGGAATCGAACCGCGGACATACGGATTACCGGTCCGCTGCTCTACCAACTGGGCTATCGAGGACTGACGATCAGGTGCGCAATTTAATACATGACTTCTGCTTGCTTCGCGACGTATTGCCAATAAGCTCACAGTATCTGTCCTGGTGTTGCAGATTGGCTCACTCACTCGTCACTTCCCAATGAACCGAAGTATCTATCCTTCAGATGTTCAAAGGACAATGCTAAATTCAGATATTTGATATTTTTAATGACATTGCCAATAGTACCGTATTTTGATTCCGGTCTTGTTTTGTTGAAAACGGTGAGAACGCGTTAACTCGAGAATTCCAAACGATTTATCGCCTACAGTTATTGTGTTTTATCTAAGTTTTGTAGGTAAGAGTACGTTTTCTGGTGTAACAAATTGTGAAGGACCATCAAGTTTTGCTTTAGACGTCGCAGCCAGAGGTTCAATGTGAAACTGTTTGCAACGTTCACGATATTTTAGAGTGCATGTGCTATTGAACAAACGTTTGGTGAATGACTGTAACTTTTCTATAGCTTTCCTGTCTAATTTCCGCATGCTGCCATAGGTGAATTTTCAGTACTCGAGACTAGCACGAGTGTGGGTTTTAAATAATTCTAATCTGGCAGGGACAGTATGGAGTTGTGGCACATGTTAGCCACTGATTGTTTGACCCGATGTATTTGGTATTGGACTTGTTCAAATAAACGGATGTTGGTCCACTTTATATCTTATCGCACATTTTTCTAAAAGTTCTGAACATTGGTAAGGTCTGTATGATGAACTGACAGTGGTGTAATTTGCGGTTGGCTATCGCCGATCTGTTTGATAGCACCGGAGGGTGAATGTCTACGCTGCGTTGACGCAGCAGAACCTATTTATTTTTTGTTACAATGTTTTTTAAACATGTCTGTACAGGTAGTCTAGGATACGACTCTGTACATTCCTTCCGATGACGTTCGTTTTCGTGGTCCACCACCTCCTCTGACTAGGTTGCTTCATATCAATATCAGATGCTTTTGAACTAGGGCATGGTACGTTTTCCGACTGCTTGCATTACTTAATACTCTCCTGAGCTAGCTGGACGACGTTGAAACGTATCTTGAGGGCCACTGAAGTAGCTCTTGCTAGTTATCGGCAGAGGTAGCTGTGTGACACTTGGAACCGCTGCTTCATGCTACGCAATCGCCATTGATTGTATGCGGACCGGGATACCACCAACTCTCCCATACCTACACACCTTCGAATCGATCAACGGTGGATTACAATCCTAGCACCTGAGCCACTCCGCCACCGCCCAGTTAAGCTAATAGACCTTGACATTGGCTACTTACCACCATAGTTTGATTGACTCGATTGATTCCCCCACGGTTAGCGGTCTCATTAAGTTGTTTCCCCCCCCCCTAACGTTACATCTGCGCTTACCAAAGCAAAAAGTTGTCTTAGTTCTTCCCACTTATTTCTGCATTCGTTCCACACTACTAATGATCCTCATTACTTTCCTGAAGGCCACATCTCAGGTAGACGCTGAAGTTTTCCTTAGTCAACAAAATCCACTTCGATTAAACTTTCTTTTCTTTTCACATGGCTTCACCTGATGTAATCATCAGGAAATCTTTTAGGAGCTGCATTATTTACAAATACAGTCGAACCTGATTTATTGCCCTACTCGGTTTATAGCCCACCCCGCTTTATTGCACAGTTTATCTAAATACGACTTTTTCTCATAAATACTCTAAATTTTCACCGTCTAATCGCTCATTCCCGGAGTCGTCGCACCGCTTAATTGTCCAGCTGCGTGGTCTGTGCTCCTGCCGCTTTTTTAAAACCAGTTTTCTTTTATCCGTGCCTGACATTCGCATAAAAGAGGAGGGTGATCCTATCAACAGCATTTTTCTATCCGCGGAGCTTGTCGGCAGTAAAACACAATGCGCCTTCTGGAGTTGCTAGGTAAAAGGACCTGTTCGTCTGTATTGTACACTTTATCGTCATCAAATGCATTTACAAGTTCAGTCAGTCGATCTCAGCCGATTTTCATAGACTGCTTTCGCTTCGGAACTCTTTTGACCATGAGTACTTTTATATACAGTTAGTCTGACGACAGAAGCACGATGACCGCGTTCATTTACCTACCGTGGCTCGCTTATGGTGAACGCCAGTCATTTACAGTTGTTGTCCCCACCATCTAATAACCATCCAATGTTTAGCGAAATTCGCAAGGTGCTACTGCGCGTGCAGAGAAATGAATTTCTCTCTCATCTTAGTGGTGAGGACGTATGGGATTCTCGGCAGACAAGTGATTTGGGGCAGGGCTCAGCTGAGTGTAGGCGTAAGCTGGTGAAGGACGCATGCTTATTTTGGTTATCGAGCGAGATGAGTATAGGCAACCACACCGTGTTTCCGGCGGTCGTTAGCTGTCAGCTAACTTCGCGCTGAGTGATGGAGGTCAGGGTTAACCGTACGCGTTGGAGCAATCAGTGGTTATCTGTGTGCTCGCGGGCCACGCAGCGAAGTCGGTGTAGGCGAGATAAAATGCGCAACCGAAACTGTGGCGTGAATATGAGCACATGATGGTATCCCCGCTGAGGACGATGTTAGGCATCGCAAGTCATGTCACTAGCATTAAATCACTGCCACAGGTAATGGAGTACGAGCAGACAATGCAGTCGGCATCACCTAACGTGCCTGTTACTCAACGCGCGCTAATTATTCGGCTGTACGGTGAGTGCGGTTTAAACGCCGCACCAACTTCAGGAAGATACAATGCAATGAACACAGGAATGCGTCCCGTCACCGCCCGGTACGTGCTTAAACTAGTGAGGGAGTTTGAACAAACTGGGAGTGTGAATGACATGAAAAGAACCGGACCGCCTTGCATCACCACGGACGACTGTTCAGCTTGCGCTGTACTCAGTGAAGTGTCAAAAAGTCCTGATCTCAGCATTCGTCGGATCGCTCAGCACTGTGACACGACCCGATATGCGGCACACCGGATAATACAGGAACGAAAATTTCGGAGATTCCATGCACTTCAACTGCAGGTTTAGAACCACTGCGATCCGGAGAAGCGGCATGAATTTTGCCGCTGGTTTCTGGATCAGGGGGAAATTCATTCTGTCATGTTTACAAATGAGGCACTGTTTCATCTGAATGGAGCAATGAAACATTACTCTTGAGCTACCAGCAACCCAGGAACATATACCGCACCACCTATGCACCACAGTGTGAAACTGATGGTTTGGGCTGGACTAAAAAGCCAGAAAATCTTGGGCCTATATATCTTTTCCGGGAATGTGACCGGTAGATTGTTGTTTTGGAGTACTAACTCCTTATCTTTTCCTAGCATTGTCGTACTTGGACAAATTCATGCATAGGTGGCACTGCTTCTTTTTGCGAATGTGTTCTACACTTTCAATTGCGAACTAGGTTTTTACACGCACAACTTTCCTTGTCTGCTTTAGTCTTAATTAGGGCATTAAGCGTAGTATTCTACACTATGGGACATACGCGTAATAAAAATGTAACGCAATTACTGTTTATGAGCAAACCTTATGAAAAGTAACTTGCAACCCAGCGTACTCCACGGGTTTCAGAGAAATCATACTTCTGTCCTCCATGCCATTATCCACCAGATGGAAAAAATAATCAATTACAGAATTCTGTTGTTTAGCAGTTGAAATAAGAGATGAAGTTTATTGTTTCTCTCAAGTTCATGATAATTCGAGCATGTCAATGTATCCGCGATTTATTGCGTAGGTGCGTAGCATAGCAACTGCACCGTGTGCGTCTGTGAATGTATACGTTGTCGTCTTCCCACTATTCACCTCCGCAGCTGCTAAACCTGAAGTGGCAGGAAGGTCCCAGTTTATTTCTGTTGTGTTACAGAGTTGGATACTATAATCAACCATGGAGCTGTCAGTCAGTTAGCATCCAAGAGACTCCTTTGAAGGATTATCCAATGTTTAGAGGCTATATAATGTACAACTTGCTCTTCTGCCTCAGGTCCAGTTTATATTGCTGTCTCAGAATCCTTGCCTGCAAAACAAGTGGACCCTGCTTATAAGTTCTTGAGTTATCCACCTCCTTCCATGCTGCAGGGATCCGGAACACGACGTCCAGTAAATTTACTCTTAACACTATTTCCATTCCGAACATACCACGGTGTGATTCTATGATCATAATATGATTTGGTAGCTGTATTTTCTTGAACTTTAATTTCAATGCCTGTATGACATCCTGGTGCTACGTGACCGAAACCGCAGTTCGACATTATTTAGCTGGATTCCGAAATGGCAAGTAGCGCTATCAATTAACCAATGATGTTGCTCTTTCTTTCCTGCCTCTTTTTATGAAAGATTTTAAGCCAATACTCCAAAACCAGTCACTTATACCTTTTATTATTATTGTAACTTATCGGTAGTATTTTCATATCAGTATTTTAACAATTCGTGGATTGGTTGATGGACACGGAATGTAGTAGTTTCTCCTGTAACTTATACGAACCGAATAGTTGCATGGCTAGGCAAATGCAAACCCATAGCCCGGTAGCATCCTGCACTGTCCGCTCATTCAAATCGGATTTACTAGCCCTACACATTAAGCCATCATATGTGGAATACTCTTCTACGATTAAACTCCGAGCTATCACTAACCTTTTTCACTGGCATCCGTCATTAATCGCAAGCGGATACCTCAATCACATTGAGCCGATTGCCATACTGTGTGACACCATTCGATACAGAATCCTCGAGGCAGTCCGAAAAGCCTAGGCTTATTCCAGTCCGACGTTTCTCAACGCAGCTGTGAAAGAATTTACTGTCTCTCAATCTGGGTTCAACGCTTGATTCAGATTCAGTTTGCAGGTTCCAGTCACTCGCCATTACTTGTTACCTTGTCAGCCAGTGCGCCTGCATAACCCATCACACGGACCGCGCGACCACGCGGACAGCTAATTAGACCTAGCAACCACGACGCTGCCCTTACCGATGTCCGCCGGTCTCAAAGCTGGAAAAGTATAGAACACTAACCAACCCATTGGGTCAGATAACGAGACAAAGTTGAATAGCAGCAATACGAATCCGAAAAGACTCTAAGCAAAATGCATTTGCGGGTTAGGTGAATGTCATCGCTTAGTTAAAATCAGGTTGCTTTGCTCGCGCTGTTTGACATGGTATCTTCCGAAGGGTACAAACGTGCTCCAACGACAGGTACGAGAGCGAAATAGCGCACAAGATGCGCTTTGGTTCTGTACTGCGTGCTCCTCCATCTCACTCGTTAAGTGCTTGCTTATCCTAGTCCAGAAGTGCAATCGGTTGACCGCAGAAGCCGAGCAGTGGCTGAATGATAAGATTACTTCAATGAATGTGCACTATGGAAGCTTAGCGGCCTCTAAGCAACGGATTGCTGCACAATCTGCTTTCCCTGCATCACAAACAGCCATAACTCCATCTCCGTTGTCTTCAAAAATTTGGTAGAACGCCGGGCGAAAACTGGCCTTACCTACGAGAATCAAACCGTACTCATGGCAACGAAAATCAGGCACCACTCGAAACGTCTGGTTAAGCAAATTTTACTAGATTTGACATCTAGCATTAACAAGAAAGAAAACGGCTGAACACCAAATGTCGGTACTCATAGCTTAAGTCTCTTGGCGCGACAAAGACCCCCGGAACAACAGTTACATATGCAGAGATTGCTGCAAAGGTCAGCCCGGAAGCCGCGGTTGCGGCCTCTTCTATTGTCAACATTGATAACGCGAATAGAGGGATAAAATAAAAATTAACACTTACCAGCAGGTCGGGACAAACGATTACCTCATCTTGTATATCAACGAAATAAGGATCCAACATTTGTGCCCGGACTGTTGTATGCTCAAATGTCCCCGAATCTACCGCCATCAGATTGCCGGATAGGTTATCGGACGACCAAGACCAATGGAACTCATTGTGCTTGTAATTTCCGGCTGGGAGGGAACGATCTTGGCCTATTGGTTGTTGTTTACCGACCACCATCGTCTACTGAGATGGACTGCAATTTGATGGCTGCGTTGAGGCAGGTGATAAACAGTCACATTCTAGTCACCGGCGACTTCAACTTACATTCTCTAGAATCCCAGGCCACATCAGGAGAGCAATTCAAAGCAGATTTGCAAGATCTGGTTTCAGACTTCCCGCTTTCTGGCCATGTCACTACGCCCATCAGGTTCAGGGGAACAAACAGTCCATCCATATTGGACCGAATATTCACCAATGAAGAACTGATGGTCGAGAGAGTTATAACCGATATTCCTTTGCGCCGCAGTGATCATGCGACGCTAGTGCTACGCGGATTATCCTAAAGAGCATGCCGAGGAATATCATGTCGTAACCAACTATGACGACCTGTCTGACCTCATTGATGCAACAAACTGGTCGTTCTTAGCCGAATTAACCCCTGAGGTGATCTGCGGAGAATTCGTCAACATATTTACCAAGCTCGTACAAGGACATCTGAAACCAAACTCTGTCGGCCTAAAAGGATGAAGTCTTTCGTAAGGAGCAGGACACGTAAATGCGTGGCATTAAGAGACTTGGCATGGCACACCTACATAGCCTCTTCGAACGACCATACCTGGGATGTCTACACAATACAAAGGAACCACTGTGTCAAACTCGTCCGGGAGGATAAACGGAAGAACCAACAAGGTCTAGTGGCAAAGTTTTGCTCCAATCCTAAACTGCTATACAGACACGTAAACAATTTGCGCCGTGTTAAGCGCGGTATTACTGCTCTGCACACAGCATGCGGCTTAGCCCAAACCGCACAAGAGGCGGCCGATGTTCTTGGACAACAATTTGGCCGTACCTTCTGAAACGTGCAATCATCATGCATCCTGACTAAGCAAATAACGCCGCCATCAGGGCTTAATCACATATCTTTCACCTCCGCAGCTGTACTGAAGACGCTGATCTCTCTGCGCGAGTTCAGCTTCCCGGGTGCGGGCGGCATTCGCCCGAAGGCGTTGAAAGTTGTTGCTTTGAGTTTGGCGGCACCACCAGCAATTTTCTTTCAATGATGTCTGAACGGGAGGTACGTCCCCACGATGTGAAAGCACGGAATCATCATGCCAATCTACAAAAGTGACACCTGTGCTGAACCAGCAAATTATCGCCCGATAACACTACTTCCTGTGATCTCCAAGGTCATGGAGTCCATTGTAGCTGAGGCTTTGATGGGGTACCTGAAGAACAACAAAATTCCCCATCCGGAGCAGCATGGATTTCGCCAAAATCGCTGCTGTACCACTAATCTGTTGATTGCCCGTGCAAGCTCGACGGAATCTGTGGACGCTGTTGCAGGAGTGGACGCGGCCTACTTGGATTTCTAAGAGACATTCGACAGTATAGACCATCGCATTTTCCACCACAAACTCAAGAAATATGGAATTGGCGATCCTGTTCTGGGCTGGATAGGAGACTTTCTCGTGCAACGTCATCTGAATGTGAGGGTACGAAGCAACCTGTCGGAATCCATCGAAGTTCAGTGCGGCCTACCTCAAGGCTCGGTACTTGGACCCCGCCTGTTCCTGGTTTTCATAAGTGATCTCGCGAGCGTGCTATCTTCTAACTGTTTGCTATTTGCTGATGATCTAAAGGTATGGCGTACTATAGCTGCAGTGGAGGATCATACAGTGTTACAGGAGGACCTGGGTAAAGCGTACACATGGTGCATCGAGAACATGCTGCATTTCAACGTCACCAAGTGCAAAGTTCTCAGCATACGGCACAAGAGTATGTCCAAATACCGTCTAGGACCACAAATTCTACAGCGGGCGTCTCATGAGTGCGATCTTGGCGTGCTAGTTCAAGATGACCTCGGTTGTTTGAGGTAGACTGAAAAGACATCTAAGAAAGCAAACCAGTACCTCGGCCATCTTCGCAGAGCTTTCGGGAAGTTTGACCCTTCAGTCTTTCTAAAAATGCTTAGTGCGTACGTGAGGCCGCACGCGGAATACGTTATTCAAGCTTGGCAACCCTGGCTTAAGCACCATCTCACCGCGCTCAATACTGCACAACGTAGCGCAACAAAGAGCGTCAGAGGTTTGATCAGCTTTCCCTACTTACAGGCTGAAGACTCTCAAAATATACGGTGGTCGTTATCGGCGTCTAAGGGGCGATATCATAATTGTGTACCTTATCCTGAGGAACCCCAACCACCCATACCATTCCCTTCTAATACTCATTCAAAACACCCCGCTAAGTGGTCATCAGTTTAAGTTGGTCACGCGGGACAGCCGCCTGGAATTTCGGCGAAACTATTTCTCCCTTCGAGTGTCACAACCTTGGAATGCCCTCCCGGAACATGTAATTAATGCACCTACCCTATCCCTTTTCAGAAAACACCTTGACGATACGCTGTCACATCTACACTACGTGCTATAGCTCATGACCACCAGATGCTGACACTAATGCACAACAGACAGTGGATAGTGCCATAACCCTACTCGAGAATGAGTCACTCGAAACCCCTTGCATAAAATTTGATGAACGCTACTAATATAGAAATTGGATTTCTGTATCCTGTCGACCCAAGGTAGTTGCACACTAGTAAGCGTTGTCCTTGCTATCTTTTTTATTTTTTCTCTCGCCTATTATGTGATCAATAACCACTCCTCTTATTATTTTGTGTGCGTACATTCTCATTTCAATCTCCCTTTGTACGACAGTGCAGTTACATCTGTAATCGCCTGAACTGACAACTCCATTATTCTTTGCTCTATCTTTTTGTCACTCTAAACACCCTACGGGACATGTCAAGCACGTGCTCTTTTACCTTATAAATCATTATTCATTGATGATTGTCAAAGCCAAATCCATAAGCCTACTACGAATTACTCGTCATCCGAACTCGCCACGCTTTGGAGAACCCAGACTTATCCGAGTAGCATTAGCATCCTCCATCGACGTAGAAAACGTTTTGCTATCCGCAAGTGCGCTAAGACTCGGATCCTGTGAGATACGCATCTATCATGATGTCATTTGGAACGCGCGACAATAAAAAAGAAACACCGAAGTGGGACACACTAAACAAGGCCGCCTAAACACAATCTTCATACATGGCGTGCCAGAACATCCTTCTAACGATGTTCAAGAGACCGGAAAGCACGATTTAGAACAGTGGCGGTTCGTTTCCGAAACATTTTCTTTGGATACTATTGTGGCGCTATCACTCACCTATCGCACCGAACTATAGAGAATGCGGCCCTAGAATTCTAAAACTTGTGATTTAGTCAGAGCAACAAGCAAAGAATGTTTTGGATCGATGGCGGAGAAATGGGAAAGTTCTCCTTTCTGAACTTCAGTTAAAGCTCACAGAAGCTTAGCAAAGTTCAAATATCAAACACCTGAAGCAGCCTACATACCGACGATGATACAGAAGCTTAACTTGACTGCTGCTTTATTTGACTCTGACGTAGGTCTAAACGAAGATTGGGAGACACCTTGGCCGAATTAACTTTCGGACGAGGTATCATTGTCGCATCAAAAAAGCGCGTAACTGCCGACCGATGGGAGGTCAGTATTCGCCCACACTTGACCCTCTAGCCCTATTTGAGCTTCTAGAGACCGAGTAACTGGCCTGCTCGTATACAAATGCTCAGCGTTATTTTTAATAAACTGGCCCAATTGAAAGATCGCCAAGCTTCCGGGACATATTGTCATTGGTATCACCGAGAGGTGGTTACACGCGGGAATGACTTACGCTGAAGTTTCGCTACCGGGCATGTCGCTGATCCGGAACGATAGGCTGACGAAAGGAGGAGGGCATATCCTGAATTACCGAAGCGATTTGCGGTGCGAAGCCGCAGAGTATTCAGACTCGCAGTTCCTCGGCTCTGTTTGGTGCCACTTGCAATTAAAAGGCAGAGATGCTTGCCTTATTGTCTTGATGTACTGCCCCCTTGACTCTACACCCGGAACCGACTGCCACCTAGTGGCTGTTTTAAGATGCAGTTTACAGCGAAAGTACACATGGGTGGTTTCAACATACATTGTTTAGAAACCCTTGTTACGATTGGAGAACAATTCAAAGCCGACCTACACGATCTCGTAACCACTGTTCCTGTTTACAATCACATCATTTAGTTTACTCGGTTCAGAACTGATAACAGGCCATCTGTACTGGATCTTGTGCTTAGCAACGAGGAGCGTATGAATGATGCGTTGGTTTTAGACTGCCCGTTGGGCCGCAGTGATCACGCAGTCATGAGTTACAACGTCGTCTCCTATGCGGAACATCGGAATGAGAACGATGAGACTGTGCGAACCATCATAAGCTGCGATCAATTAGTCCAGCTCGTCAGCGCGTCAACTTGGTCGTTCGTTGCTGCAGAACTCCCGGAAGTCGCCTGGTTCGAGTTCGTCAACAAATTCAATCAGCTGATTGCAGAGACTTCAGAGATAAGAGTTTGCAATAAGTGCACATCAGTTTCTTTCATTATAAGCAAAACTCAAAAGTGGATGACAGTACGCAACGAAGCATGACGCGTGTACAGAGAAACTCCAACACCAGGAGCACGGGACAATTACGTAACGCAGCGTAACCACTGCACTCAACTACTATGAGAAGAAAAAGCCGCCTATCGGCAGGACATCGCAAAAACCTTCAGTGCTAACCACAAACTCTTATACAAACACTTAAATATCCTACGGAAGGTGGGGCAATAAGTTCCTCCACTTAAGACGACCGATCGCCCAACAAGAACGACTGTGGAGGCAGCAAACGCACTGCGGATGCAATATGCCCCTACTTTTCAGAGGGCATTGCCACCAAGCGATCTTCCAGTCTTTGTCGTCTCTTTGCTAGGACTAACCCACGTTACTTTCACCGCGGAGGCTGTATTGCAAAAGTTGTGTTCTCTACGCAAACACTGCTCGTTGGGTATCGATACCATTCGTCCAGAGCCACAGGAAACAGCAGCAAGGCAACTGGCAGGACCCATAGCTCAGTTTTTCCAGCGCTGCTTAGATCAGGATCAACTTTCCGCTATGTGGACGCTTGGAATAATAACCCTGATTCACAAAGATGGAAGCAGAACTGAGTCCTCCAACTACCGGCCAATATGACTTCTTCCTGTACTCTCCAAGCTCATAGAATCCATAGTTGCCGACGCAAGGGTATGTTACCTGGAAAATTGTAACATATCACGCCTGAGCGGCACGGTTTCCGTCGACAGCTGTCATGCACGAGGAATGTACTAATCGCACGCAGTAGTTGGACCGAGTTCTCTGACGCTAGAGAAGGCGTTGATGTGATATATTTGGATTTTTCGGAGGCTTTCGATCGTCCAGATCATCGGATACTGCTCTCCAAGTTGCAGCATTATGGGATGGACAACCCCCTTTTAAGTTGGATTGCCAACTTTCTACTTCAACGGCAATTAGTGGTCAGAGTGCGGAGCTCTTTATCGAAGTCCATACAAGTCGAGTGTGGTATGCCGCGAGGCTCAGTTCTAGGTCCACATTTGTTTTTGATGTTTATTAATGACCTTGCACAGGAAATCGCGTCAAAATTCCTAATTCTTGCCGACAATATCAAGATTTGCTGAAGGACTCAGGCGAACGTCGTCCAGCATCTGCTTCAGAGAGGCCTGGATATGGTATATCAATGGTCAACCAAAAACTTTACTGCATTTCAACGTGAGTAAATGCAAGGTACTTTCCATCCGATATCAGAGCAGCTGCTCATACCGGCTCGGAACGAATGTACTGCAACAATCAACTGTCGAACGTGACGTAGGTGTACTGGTTCAAGATGGCTTGGGTTACTCCAGGCAATCCGAAAAGACCTCTAAGACTGGAAACTAACACGTCGGGCTGTTGCGACGGGCGTTTGGACAAATAATCAGCTCCATAGTTCCACAAATGCTCATTGTGTATGTTCGCCTCATGTCGAATGCGCAATTCATGCTTGTTATCCATGGCTGAAACACGACCTTAGTGCACTGGAGCAGCCATAACGTCGGGAATCTAAGAACATAATTGTAATGCGTCATCTTTCATACCAGGAGATGCTGCAACGATTGGGGTATTCAGCTGACGCTATCGTAGCCTACGAGGCGACCTGTTTATGATATGCTTGATGCTGGGAGAGCCACATCATGTATGCCGCCCTTTTCTGCGACTCAGCACCAATCCAACCCTGTGGGGGCACTCATTGAAACTCGCAAAACAGTATGGCCGTCTGGAGTGCCCCAAAAAAATTTTCATTCGTGTCTATCACCCTTGGCATGTGCTCTCAGGATCTCTCGTCTCTGCACCGACAATATCCAGATTTTCCTAAAGAGGAAGATTTCTTTACTGTTCCAGGACAGGGAACGGAGATCAATGTCGTCTCTGCCTTTCGCCTTGGCCGAAAGCTAGACGGCACTTCTAAGTTGCGTCCCTTGAACTTCGTTTGTCAAATGAAGAGAAATGTTGTTGTATCCTTAGGCGAACTTCTCGCATTAAGGACGAAACATTACATGTTTTGAGGGATCTTTGCCGGAAGATCGAGTGAGGATGAAGAACGCCGTTTATGAAATGCGAACCTGCCGAGCTAATGGTTAAGCTAATATTAGTATTGTTGATTTTCTTGTAGTTCAATGGACTCCGTATGCTCGATGGCGTTCAGTCTTTGTCGCACTCGGGCTGTAGGGTATCAGTTTGGATTGCGTGTGATGTCCGCCAGTGTGCGAAGCCTGAGTAATGAATTTCGTCTCCTCACTTTACAGTGTCATCCTGACCTGATGACTCTTACTGAAACTTGGCTGTCGCCGGATATTCTGGATTCTGAAATAAGTCTTCCTGGTTATCAGTTTTCTCTGGCCGATCGTCTTGGTACGAGATCTGGAGGTGGCATCATACTCTACTGGAAGTCTAGGCTGAGGGTTCCTGCTGTCAAGGCTGTTTGTGATACAGTTAGTGGTTCGGCGATACTTTGATGTCGTGTCCACGACGAGCACAATTCGCTCATGGTTTGTGTTGTCTACCCACCCCTAAAGGCCTCCGGACCCCGAGTGCTGGACTCGATCCAAATGCACGGCAAGGGCACGGATTGCTTAATATGGGGAGATTTCAATGCCCACAACGTCAACTGTGATTTACTTCACTATAATTTCACCCCAGCATCCTTCGATGCTGTTCTACTGGAAAGTGTCCTCGATGTGGGTCTAACAACGTGTCATGTCACCTACTCGGATAATATCTGTTTAAATTCCGCACATCCTCGACATCGTATTCACCCCCTAATCATTTGATGTATCTGTTTTAGTGATTCTCCAATCACTTGAGTCAAGTGATCATTGTGTACTTTCCTTTCTATGGATCAGACGACCCGCCCTTCACCACCAGGGCATACCTTTCCGGAACTACTGGCGCGCCGATCCACTCCGTCTACAAAGGGTTGCAAGTGTTTTGGACTGGAGTTCACCTTAGAAGTTGGATCCCGATACCGCTTGGAACCTCCTTGGCTTAAAATTGCTCTCTATTGTGGACGAAGTTGTACCAACCGTTGCTGACAGACCTTTCTCTAAAGGCCCTCCTTGGATTGATAGAGAGCTGAGAACCTTGCTGCATAGAAGACGAAAACTGTGGGACAGATTCCAGTTCTCACGGTCGGCGTCTGACTATTACGACTACAAAGTACTCAGGTATTTGTATGCACTGGAAAAACGCAGGAAGCGGGTACAATATGAGCGTCGCCTAGCTGAGCAATCTTGTAGTGACCCGAAAAATCTCTTCTCGTACTTGAAAAGAAGTACAAGGCGGGTTGTGGCTTACCTGCCATGTATTTGCGTGAGGATGAGGCTATACTCCATGACGATGAGGCGTAAGCCTGTCTTCTTGCTTCACAATATTCATCAGTGTACTCGACTGAAGCCCCGGTATTCAATAACTGTGTGCCCACGTATCCCACTCGCTTGGAGGCCACAGAAATTACTACGAACATGGTGCTGAGAATTCTTCTCGACTTGGACCCGAACTCTTCGCCAGGTCCTGATGAATTACATCCCCTGTTCCTGAAGACAGTGGCTGAGTATGTCGCTGAGCCAATCTGCCAATTGTTTTGGCAATCTCTGGAGGCTGGACGGCTTCCGCTCGATTGGAAAGTAGGTATTGTGAAGTCAATCCACAAAGGAGGAACCTGAGAGGATCCTGTGCATTACAGACCGATCTGCCTGACGTCGATCATTTAGAAGACAATGGAAAGGATTTTTAAAAGAGCCCTTCAGCTTCATCTCGCGACTCTAGATATCATTATTCCTGCTCAACACGTTTTCCGGAGAGTACGCTCTTGTATCACTAATCTACTTGTTGTCCGCGAGGTGAGCAAAGTCAGTGGATTCCGGTAATCGCCTAGATGTTGTTTTTGTTGATTTCAGCAAAGCATTTGATAAGGTTCCACATGAACGGCTCCTTATCAAGCTCCGGAAGATTGGCATCGCTGGCAATGTTGTCTCCTGAATCGCCGATTTCCTGCTTAGTCGTATTATGAAGGTGAAGGTCAGTGAGGTTCTTTCTGGGCCTGTCCTCATGATCAGTGGAGTTCCACAGGTCTCCCTCCTCGGTCCCGAACTTTTCAAAATCTGCATCAACGACATCTCACAGGTGCTTCAAACCGACTGTTCGATGTACGTTGTTGATCTCAAACTTTGGTCAGAAGGTTCTCGGCTTGAGGATTCTGACACATTACAACTAACGCTTGATCTGCTGCACGACTGGTCTGTGCAGTGGCAGTTACCTATCAGCCATGATAAATGCTGTGTTCTCCCAGTCAGTTCTCCAGAACATTCCGGCGCTTACCACATTGGTGATTTCCCGCTGGACAATGCCGCTTCTGTGAAGGACTTGGGTGTGATTGTATCCCCTAACTTGAAAACCATCCCGGATACGTTGCAGAAAGTCGCCTCCGCCAACTAGGTACTCTGCGCCATACAGAGGTCATTTTCAGAGATGACGCATGAGCTCCTCAAGCTCCTGTTTTCTTCTAACGTCCGTCCAATATTGGAATATGGACTACCCGCCTTGCATCATCTCAGCAAGTTTGAGTGCGCTTTAATCGAGAAGGTTCAGCCGCGTGGATCCAAGTCTGTATCAGTGATGCGTGATTTATCTTATCCCCTTCGATTTCAGCGAGTGAACTTGTTCCCTTTGGACTATCATCGTCGCCGTGGGGATCTGATATACAGAAGACGCATCCTAAAAGAAGACTTGAGAACGGCGGTGCAAGAGTTCTTCCAACTCAATGTCGATATTTTGACACGGGGTCACAGTTGGAAACTGTTTAAACCGCAGATGTTCCGCGTCTGCTCCGACGTCACCTTATCTACCCGGGTCGTGAATCAATGGAACAGCCTCCCGGAATATGTTGTCAGTGCCCATTTAGGGGAATGTTTCAAGCAGCGATTGGATAACTACATGTTGAGAACACCTGGATTCCACTGCTTTTGCTGTAGCTGTGCCGATCCTTTGGATAACACAGGTTAGCAAAGGCACGCGTCATCGAGCCAGTGAATGGGAAGTGAAGAAGCTGACACTGGTCTTTTCCCTTCTGGAATCGACAATACTATGAACCTACGGTGGAACTAACAGTATTCAAAAGACGGTTGGATGATACACTCATCAACATACACTTTGTCACTTAGGACCATGTCTCCATCCTACACCTGGAGTTTGCTATGGATTTATTTTATGTTCACTGTGGGTGCTGCGAATCTAAGGGGATTGCAGGACTATAGCGGAGCAAACTTTAAGTCCTTATTTCAAATTTAAAGTACTAACCGTTTTATTATTATCACTATTATTACTATCATTATCGTTAATTCGATATCCCGACCAACTAGCCAACGGGACTTGTAAAACAACGCTTCTTAACCCGTATAAATTCATTTTTGATTTGTTCAGTCCTGTTGCTCATATGAGACTTACGATAGAAAAAAATGGTAGAAAACGGATTAAAAGCTAATACCTAGTCGTTTCCGTAGGATGGTTGAGATGAAAATAGCAAAGTCGATGCAAAGTGTGTTATTAAATGTCAGTACTCGTTGGTGAACCTGCCACGATATTTTCATAATTAGGCGATGGGGATGCCCTATCTTCTGCATGGCATTTATGTACAACTCAGTGTATGGGGAGCGGCGCTGGATCACATCTAGTAACTTAATCACGACGGTCGTTATCGTCGACCATAGTTAAGTGTCTTTAACCACAGACTGGCAACAATCGAGTTGCGAGTTCGAGCCCCACAGGGATCAGTTGTAATGCGCACTGCTGACGATACTCGAAAAGATGAAACGGCAATGCAGGGCTTTTCCGGGCGTATGCTGACTAAGTCTAGATATGATGAATCTCTACTTATGCCACTCAGCTCCTCCTTTTACATTTTAATTAGAAGTCGGGGATACGCGTTTGTTTGTGCTACGTAGTTTTGTAGTGATCTGGAAATTTCCCTGTCCGTCTGAGTACGATGTGTAAAATATTATAATACGATAATATCATCTTGTACCTAGGCACCGTAGGAAGCGTTCCTGTTCTAACGATGACTACGTGTGTTTGAGTCAACTAGACGACTTGCACTTCGCGAGCTTCCGGCTTTCCCACCTCGAAAAGTGCTAACGAGGTCTGCGGTGGTGTTTTTTTTATTTCCCTTTAGCTAAAACCTTTTTTGCGGTGCCTTTAGCTACCTGGATTGAGTGTTTCGACAATAAACGTCTATCTCGCCTATAAATTCGTCCTTTTCCGACTTTCTTGAGGCAGGACGACCCTGAGTTTATAGCAACCGAGTGATTCCGCCATAGCCTCAAATGCAAGGACGTAAATAACGCAGTGCGTCATCACATGGGTTTTTGGGCAAAAGTAACGTACGGCGAGAGGGTGTTCTGCAGCGGACAAAATTGAAAGTAAAGGAAAATTACGTGACTTTTCAACCGGCTATACTTAACAGCCAAATTTAGATGACAGACCCCAGCTTGGTGTTAGGGCTGAGTTCCAGAAGAAACAGCAAGCGTGATTAGGGTTCTTCAGGATTTGATAGGCGGCTATGAGTTCCACGGAAGGCGCCGGTACAGACAATCGTTCATTCCGAGAGATTATAATGTAAGATGGTTTGGCTACTGGAAGGTGAACTTAAGAATCTTAGATGCCCTTTGTTGTGAAGTCTCGAGCTCAGCGAGATCGTGCTTCTAGCATGTATGCCACGCCTGGATGGTATGTTACACGAGCGTTCATGGGTAGGTGTTAATCTTTTTCTGAATTCTAGTAGGGTCATCTACCAAACACTGTACGAAAAATGCTCAAATGTTACTTGTTGGTTTTTGACGTCTCGGCAGATTGCTTTGAACTATCGGGGTCGTGCTGAAACCATCTCAAGATCATGCTTTATGAGGCTTGCTGCATGATGCAATCTTCATGTTTAGTTACACTGAGTGGATGTTGATGTCTGTGAACCACCTTACATTTAACCGCTTAAAACTGAAGTAGGTTCTGTCTTTATCATTTATGAACACGATTCAGCTGACGTTGGATGAAGTCGTGATCTTCATTGCTTTTAAAAGCGCAACATTGCTTGACACCATGGAGGAAAAGCAAGAAATTCAAGGCAACAGCGTCTGTAATATGATATGCACCATCATCATCATTATTATCCACGTCAGCTAGAGGTGCGAAACACCTCAGCTTCTGCGCCGTAATACATAAATGAAAAAGGAAAATAAATACAACAGTTGCATGCCAGCTGAGCTACCAGCAACGCATAGGCATCGTTCCGGTAAGCTAAAAGCCGGCTACTAGGCGACAAGAAAAAATTATTATTTTTTACGCTAAGAGATCAGATCGAAGGTGGAGGGGGAGACTAAAGGGGATAAGGAGGGACAAAGAAACTCACAGCAGGAACGCCACTGAGCTCGGCTCCTTGCCATGTCAGCAAGTGTATCCAGCCAAACGTGTTCACCGTCTTTTGGACCCCAACCAGGGAGCTGTGACACTCCAACCGAGGCCAGCTTTAAAGTAAGGGCCTTCATTCCTCTTGACCAAGTCATCGCTTGGCCACGCCTCCTCTTTTTCCATCCACACCCCCGGTGAGCAAACAACACACGTCGTGGAAGTCGATGGGCTGGCATGCGCAACACGTGGCCGAGCCATCTGAGCCTGGTGCGTGGAATAACGGTGCTGAGCGGTTCAGTTCCTTTTGCTATGCCGTAAACAAGGCGTCGAACACGCTCGTTACTCGCGCGGTATTCCCACCAGATGTGAGCCAAACTGTGAAGACACCCTTTGTCGAACGTAACTAGCCTCTTCATGTCTGCCGATCTTAGGGGCTAGGTTTCGCAACCGTACAGTAAGGTCAAACGTACTGCTGCATTGTACACTTTATCCTTCAGGGCGAGAGTGATGTCGCGCCGCCGCCATAGGTGGCGAAGGCTAGCAAAAGCAGTTCGAGCTTTTCCTATCCGGTTCGTGATCTCTTTTTCGATCCCAAGGGCGCTGAAACAATTTCTCATGTAGTTGAATTTTTGAACGACATCTAGCTGATCCCCACGTTGGGTCAGTGCAGGAGGAGATCCCTGTCAATATTGCAGGAACGCTTTGCATTTCGATGGTGCGAAGCAAAGCCCAAAGCGGCTGACAGCCAGTGCTAATCTGTCCAGTGCAGCTTGGCATGTCTGGGAACTGTCACAGATGAGGGCAATGTCGGCTGCATACTCCAAGTCAAGAAGTCGTTCTCCTAAAAGTACCTCCATACCTCCCAAGTCATGCTCTGTAAATGCAATCTTCATGACTTCGTCATTAGCGAAGTTGAATAGGAAAGGTGACAGCGGGCATCCTTGTCTCACACCGCTGGAGATACTGAAGCGTGGCGACAGCTTGCCGTAAGCCCTCACTCGCCTGAGCTACGCGCGTATAATGCTCGGATAATATTTACACATTTCTCCGGCACACCTTTCCTGAGTAGACAATTCCAAAGGGCACATCGATCAACCGAATCGAATGCACCTTTGATGTCGAGGAACACGACTACGGTGGGCCGCCAATATATGTGACCGTGTTCCAACAACTGACGCAAAGTGAAGATGTGGTCAATGCAGCCACGCCCCTGACGAAACCCGGCTTGCTGCTCACGAATCTGGCTTTCACGAGCGCCAGTCAGTCTGTGAAGGATTATGGAGGCGATGGAGATCAGACTGATTCCTCTATGGTTGCCGCATTCCGAACGCGAGTCTCCTTTGAAGATGGGAACAATAACGGAGCGGCTCCAGTCGGTTGGGACAGTCTCCTGCTCCCACAGTTTCACAGTAACTCATGCAAAGCATCAACAAGTGCAGAGCCTCCGAATTTGAAGAGAGCTGGAGGAAGATCATCTGGTCCCGCGACTTTGTTCAACTTTAACAGTCTGATCTCACGTTCGACTTCTGAGCGAGAGGGTGGATCTAAATGGACAGCCCACGGAGCAGGGCGATCACTGGCCGGCGAAGCATCGAACAATTCTAGCCGATTAAATTGCTTTTCAAAATGCTCAGCCCAACGCTCCAGACGTTTTGACAAATTGTGGGTAGGCTGTCCACTCTCGTCACGTATAGTTTCACTAACACCAGGTCTCCTGCTGCCCGTTTCATGTATCAGACGGAATAACTTACGATGGTTGCCAAGGGCAGCGGCCACTTCCATCGCTGACGCATGTTGGGACCACCAAGAATCGCTCTCTCTCTCTTCAGGCTAGCACGGAGTTTTGCCCGGAGCTCTTTGCGAGTTTCACTGTTTTCGCTTCCGGCCGGGATATGCCGACGAGCATCGCTTAGTTCTAGAGACTGCGAAGAGAGCCAATGTCCATGTTGGTTATTAGACATACCACATGAGGATTTGGCTGCTGCTAGTAAGGTCTGGTGAACATGTGACCAGTGACCATCAATTGTCTCCAGTGGGCGCTTACTCAGCTCGCATGTCAGCGTACTTCGATACGCATTCAGAACAGCTGGCTTTGTCAGTTGACTGGTGACAAAGCGCTCACATCGTCGTCGTGGGCGTCCGCCAAAACGCATCCGCATGTCAGCACATACAAGTGCATGATCAGTGTCCACACATGTGCTCCAAATCGAGCGACAGTTTTGGATGCAGCCTCTTCATCGGTAAGTTATCCTAATGTGATCGATCTGCGTCCAAGGCTAGTTCGAGGCTGGTGGGCGCCAAGTCACTCTCCGGCGGGTACAGTCTCGGAAGTTTGTGCTCGCAAGAAATAAACGAGCATCTTCACACAAATGAAGTAACCGCCCTCCGTTATCATTACGGGAGCCTACACCGTGCTGACCGACCAAATGCATTTCATCAGTGGACAACTTTCCAACTTGCGCGTTCAGATCCCCAGCCAGCATAACGGTGTCCGTGCTTCTTCTGTGGCGAAGGAGCTGGGTCAGTTGGCGGTAGAAGTCTTTCTTTACCGAACCATCGCTACAGTTTGTGGGTGCATAGGCAGCGATGATGAATAGACACCTGTTAGTCCCACGCGACTTCGAAGTTTTGAACGAGCCAGCCAATCGGACTGCACACATCCGGCTACTGATTGGAATCCAATCAACCAGAGCAGCTTCAGCCCGGGGACTCAGGGCAATGCCAACACTAGCTTGGCCGGTGCTCGAAGCTGCGTCGTCACCGGATAGGCACAATGAGAATACACTGCTTGCGTCACCTGAAGGGGATCGCAGAGTGAGCACAGTGCTCGAGTCTTGCAAGCGAGTCTCTGATAAGCAGCAGATGTCGATCGAGAGGGTCTCCAATGTTCGGGCAAGTGCTGCCTGTTGACCGATCTGTAGTAATGTACGTACATTGAGGCATGCCAATCGGAAGAAGGATCGAGGGCTCCAAATGGAAGCCGATGAACTGGAATGGGCCGCTTGCTTGGACATGGGCTTGTCGACAGGGTAAGAATGACGCTCCGTGTTCACATGTGAGTTGAAATTAGAAGATAAATGCCTATCAAAGCATATTGGAGGAGGGCCAAGATTCGAGGCGTTGAAAACTGGGGGGATGTAAGTGAAATTGGAAGAAGACGGTAAGAGTGAAAAAGCGTAAGAGGGGGAATAAGAAGACGGGAAGGCTTGAGAAGTAGCATCCAAGCCCCTATCCACCCTGCTCGATGCAGCAGATAGGGCACCGTTGATTATCCTCTGCGGTGGCCAGAGCAACGAAAAATTGTTTGAGGAAAGATTCCTTGTATTGTGTGGGCAGGATGCTGTCCGATTGCCCAGGCCTAGACAGGGGAACGATTAGGGTTCTCAACCAAAGCGTTTGGTTCAAAAACCTGTCTGCAAGGCAGCGGGTTTGGCGTTGGGCTACAAGGAGTCCATTTTAAGGAATAAGGTGCCACCGTCATTCCAACCCCCAACCTAGAGGACCAGGTTGCTGAGTTTGTCTGGCCTCTAACCATTGACCAATCTGGTGTGTGTGACTCTGAAGGTGCAAAAGCACCACCCAGCACAGCTCAACGGATCATTGAGGCACACAAACCAACACACCACTGTAAGGTCCAGCCTCAGTGCGATGGTATGATATGCATCAACAGTAACTGCATTTTGTTACGGATTGTACAACCAACAAGCAGTGATTCAGTGATCATACTTTTGCTCATTGTGTTGATGTGTGTGCACAGATTTCCGAGATAAAATGATAGCAAAATTGGTAAAACAGTGTGCTCTCGCAGTGATGTGTGTGCACAGTGAAAGAGCTATCTACGTAGTCGCATCTGCTCTAACCACTAGTTTATTTCGTGTTTGCACACTTCACTTAAACATAACAGGGATACGAATCATCTATCCTGGACACTTGGTTGTTGGGTCTACAAATTTTCCACGGATCATGTTTTTCTACATGTGGAATACGCAATGCGGATCTGGAAACCACGGCTGAAGAGAAATCTCATCGCCTTGGAGATACCCCAACGCGCGACAACCAAGAATGTCCAAGGTTTGTATAATTTTCCGTATAATCGTAGACTTCGAGTGCTCGGGGTCTTTAGCGAACAATATCGGCGATTGCACGGGGACCTAATTTTGACCTGCCAGATTTTGCGAAATCCAAAACACACGTGCCGCCATTTGCCAGAGCTCAGTCACAATAGCAATTTGAGAGGTCATCATCTCAAACTGGCAGAGTAATACAGTCGTTTGGAATGCTGTCGGAATTTCTTTTCCGTACGCGTTTACGAAACGTGGAATGTTTTACCGGAATCTATCATCTGTGTTCCCACGCTGGCAGAGTTCAAAACCCAAGTTGACCGTGCACGCATTTCGCTGCACCATTCTACTAGACCCATTACCCATGGATAAACAAACGCAAGGGTCCGGTCAACTCCCAGAATACGTTCCACCTTTTTCACATCTGGTCACCAGAATGCGATACGATTTGCTACCAACGTCTCATTTGTCGTCATTCCCTATGGCTTTCATTGCATTTGCTGTTTATACTACTTATACTGCAGTGAGTCCACCGGTGTAAACCTAATTTTATTGACCCTTATATATTTTGAATTTTCACCATGACCATCCTACGGGACCTGTTAAGCTTTCGCTTTTCACCCGTGTAAAATCATTGTTTATTGATGTTTGAGGTGCCCCAATAGCTGAGCAGGCTGGTAGGTAGGGCTGGCAGAAACGTAGTAACCACCTCCAACCTCATCCAATTTAAGTAGTTCAATCATGAACATGCTTGACATGTCGTTCAAACAGGCTATTACTGCAAGGCCCATGCATTTTGCGATACAGTATTTCGCGGTATTCTGTTTATATCTTTTCTGAACTTTGCGATTTTCAGGTTTCAAAAGCCATGTAGACCACCGGATAGACATGCCATCATTTTTATCTCACGGATTCTCACATTTGGCTGTACAAAGCATACGTATAACAATGTGTGAAATACTGTTCGTTATTTCAATCGAATCTGCGAAATTTTAACCAGCATGCTCTTGAGAGGGTCCATAGACGCCACATGGAAAAACTATGCGGTTTTTCATCCAAGATGACATACAAAGAGCGTTTTGGTAAGCCTGGACTTGACTCAGTTGGGTTTCGGAGAATGTAGCTGAAGCTGTGTTTTTTTACAGGAGTATAAGCCACCATGTGCAAATTTCTGATAACGGCATTCCTGTCTTTAAACAGCAGATACCAGATACGCAAGTAGGAGACAACGGTCAGGATTCCAAAGTTTACTACAAGGATCGGAGAACGAATATCGCCACATGTACGACAGGCTCATTGTCGTCGCATTCCTAGACATACGGACTGCAGTTGATTCCGTTGTTCGACTCGTTTTATGACGTTGATTGATAAAGGATGAGGTGCCAGAGAATAATAATAAATAATAATAATAATAATAATAATAATAATAATAATAATAATGTGTCAGCTGTACACCGTAACGGCGCTAGCTGCCGCGCGACCACCAACAGTCGCGCGCAAGCTGTGTATACCTCGAGGACGCCCACCCCTACGCGGATTCGAACCGGTGACCTTATGGTTGCAAAGCAAACGTGCAGACCACTCGGCCACCGGCCGACAGGTGCCAGAGAAGTATACCACCATCTTACGTGCACTTTACCTCAATACCTTCGGCAGAATATGGATCTACGGCAAGCTTTCCTTGCCTTTTGCTATCAGTGCCCGTGTGTACCAAGGCTGCTCCATGTCCCCATTCTTCTTCAGCTTCACAATCGATGATGTCACGTTGAGAGCCCTACAAGATACCCAAACTTTTGGCCTAGAACTTCTGCGCGTAAGCGCGCGATCGACTTGCATTATGCTGATGATATCGCCTTAATTGGTGACGATCCACAGGGTATGCAACTCATTCTGGATGATGCATTTACGTATGGCACGAACTTTACACCATCGAAGTGTAAAGTGTTGCTTCAGGATTGGCCCACACCTGCTCCCATGCTCACGCTTGAACGTGCGCAACTAGAACAGGTAGATAGTTACGCCTACCTCAGGAGCTGTGTTCCTGCTGACGGCACTATCAGCAAGGAAGTTTCACTTCGCATCGCAATAGTCCGATCGGTATTTGTCAAACGGAAGTACTTATGACTTCTTCCTGACGTCTCATTCTCGATAAACGGCCGTGTTTGCAATATCTCTGTTCGTTTAGTATGGCTGTATGAGAGCATGCCCGGGCTAGTTTGCTTGGAGGAAATGTGTCCTCCTTCTACCTTCAATAACGGTTGTATGAAGAGGATCGCTCATTTGTGGTGGCAATATTGAGTTCACAGTGATGACGCTGATTTGCGTCTTGGGGAATGAGAATCTTCCCTTCAACAAGATGGTTTCGCTGCGCCAGTTGAGATGGCTCGGTCACGTCCTACGCCTAGCACCTGAATGTTTATTGTGATGCGCTCTATTCGCTTGCCAAGGGCCGCATTGGAGGCGACCGCCCCGTGGAAAGCCCTCCACTTGGCGACATCACATTAAAACGTTGACGTTGCGTCCAGCCGCCGTTGGACCCACACGTCTTCCGGGATGGGGACTAAAGGATGAGGAGTGTCAATGGCTTAACACGCTTGGAGACATGCACCGCAATGGGAATCAGTGGAAGACTTGTGTACATACTTGTACTGATTCACCTGTTTAATGCCTCAAACGTTGAAACTGGCAAAAAAGAGAAAACTTGGCGCGTGGGAAACGAAAACGTTTCGTCCTGTTTCTTGCCAAATTGCGGCTTCCTTCGATTCCCATGGTTTTTGATGGCTCCATGTCCATTTCGTGGACTGTTGCTTGTTTATTTATTTATGTATTCACTAATCCATTATTTACATGAGTGTAACAGATATCCATGAGATACAGGAAGATGTCGTATGCTGCATAAATTCAGGTTTTAGATTAATTGACAATTAACCGTTCAAACGCAGTTACTATGCATGCGACATCACAATCTCTGGATAACGCTTTCGAGTACGATATTATTGGTGGCTGACAGAATTAAGAACGAACAGATGCGTCCGGGCTGACTAAACATCTGAATGTAATTTTGGCCTACATCACCTTTCGTTTCTTATTCTTCTCGGTTCGAAGATCTGCCATGTGTTTGTGAAGGACACTGATTCATCGACAGGTCGACAACTCCGTGTTACATAAACCTGAAATGTGTGCCCACAGTTTTTTGATTAGTTATGCAATAGTATGAGATGTTCGCAAACATTTTGGTCTGTACGTTCTAGAGAGCAGCTTCTCGCATCGTTTAGGTATAAAGAAGTTACTCATTTATTTGTTTGTTAACAGCCCGCAACACCAATTGTACTATACGTTTGGTCGAGGATTCCAATGGCTTCCATGTCCAGCGCATACGTAAATCGTAAAAGACCTGATGGCTGCAATGCAAAACATATGCCTCGTGGGTGGCTGGATGCTCATATCACAACCACCTAGTAAGAGATCACACTAAACGGAAAGTGCAACTGGCTGATACCTCGTGGCGAACTTGATGCCGTTATCACACCCGATGAGGGTATCGAGACTGATCTGTATGGATGGTGAGAATAAGCACGAGAGATGGCTGTGAATGAAATAGGAAGATAAATGTCAAGACTAGACTTTAGTCGTAGTAAGTTAACCTGCAGCCAGACAGCAGAAGGAAAGTGTGTATAAAGTGTAGTATGCTCATCAAATAACGTGGAGCAGGTTACAGCATGAGAAGCACAATTGGGCTTGCCTGCGCGCGCATACAGTCAATACGTCTTGCACCAGCGTAAGTCACTGATCATTGACCAATACGTGACATCCCTCGTCACGTTACAAGACAAGCTTGTTACCTTTAGACTAGGAGTCGGCTACGGACCAGAGACCAACTTCAAGAAGAATAGAAGAAAACAAAATTGGTGTCAACATTCACAGACGCCTCAAACCACAAGGAAGTAAAGGCGTTCCCACTCCTTGTGAGATATTTTGTGCCGTCATCTGACATTGAAGTGGTTACTAGATCTACAGTCGTTTATTGATGACACATCGAATACCATTTGTGAATCTGTAAAGGCTGTGTTGGAACAAAATACTATGACCAGCAAAACGGTGGGATTTGGTGTTAAGAATGCCAACATAAATTTCGGCGGCGTTCAGAGAAGAGGACAAAACAATGTATATGCGCAACTGAAATTTTTCGATTGGAGAAGCACTTGGGAGAATTGATTGCGTGGCCCACATTGTCCACCATACAATGTAAACGGCAGCTGACTGTCTTCCTACTGGTATTTAAACCGTTGCGGTGGATATATATATATATATATATATATATATATATATATATATGCGGCAACAATAGGCAGAGACTCTGCGCCATCCTTCCTAGAATTCCCCTTTCGATAACACTTCTTCACTTTCTTCAACCGGACCTGACTGCGGAATACCTCCTTATGCCCACGCTTATGGCACGTTTGACAAATATGACGTTTAAACGGACAACAGCGCGAAATGCCATTCGCCGCATGACCAGCATTCTGTTGGCGGTTTGTTCGTAGACCTATTGAAGGGTTTGCTTCGGTTGACAGTCCTGGCCTTTTTCACGAGTTGCACGGTATCTGGTGATGCGCGACTGTCACGTTCGACCATGGCAGTGTCGTGTTTTAGAGTGAGCAGCCGTTTGCATTCGCTTACGAGGGCCTTCAGTGTCAGATCAGGATTCTGATCCAGCTTAGTTAAAAGCGGCGTGCGGACCTCAGCATCACTGGGGGATTGTAGAGCGCTGACGAAAATGAGACACTTCAACTGATCGTCCGTTAAAGAGCGTAGTTTGAAACGCTCACACTCAAGGTTAAGCATGTCTGCTAGCGCCTTAAAGTCGTCCGATTCCTGTTTGCCAATTTTCAGGCATTGATAGCGAATACTAAACAAGAATACCGACTCACCAAAAATTGTTTACTTTGTGCATGTACTCAACGCACTACCGGAGAATTAAAGGTAACTTAGGGCTCACTTGCCTTATTTTGACTGGAAAGATCGGTCATCCGTTGAATCTACGCAAATCACGCTCTGATCGGCTTAGGGCGGAAACTCGATAGTCACGCCGACTTGTAGAGCGCTGGAACTCGCTTCCAGAACACGTGGTTGGGGAACCTACAGTTAAAGGTCTTACGCGTCAGCTCCATGTTCCTGGGTGGCAACACCAAACCTCTCCTTTTTCTTGAGTCATGTTTGCCTTTTATCTTAGTATTATGATACAATTATTTAGCTACATTCCTCTTTTTGCTTTCCCATTTTATTGTTTCCTCTTTTAAAGAAACCCATAAAGATAAACAAAAGTCATTGTTAGCGAACATATGTTTTCGATAATTCTTCATCAGGCTAGTACAATTATATACCAGTTACATCGATTAGACAGACTGCTGGGATCGTTAAGACGGGGTAAAATCAGTTTACAAGAGGTCAGATATCGCCATTAATCAGGTCGATATCGGAGCCTTCACGCGACGCAACCGAGTGCAAATCACTAATCGATCGGGCCTGGGCAGTTGTAAGGCCTGAACAAATCGCTTCTGAATGCACAGCTTTGGTTCGTACAACCGGATTGCTGTAGCTTCAGCGGTTTTCAGTATCCACCTGCGCATATACCTCGATGGATAATACATGGTTTTGATTTATGTAACCGTCCTAGCAGGGACTGCTAGTGCAGGATACGTAGCAGCGACTGGTTTGGTCAGGGTGTGATGCGGTCTTCGTTTTGGCGCCTAAAGTCTAACCTTCTTACCTTTAACTTGAACACGCAATCTGCAGTTCAACAGTATCATGGCGAGTTAGTCCACCAGATGGCAGTGACGGAGGAAGTTAGTGAACCGAACGCTGACTGGGATCGTCTTAAATGTGACATGAAGAATGCCTTTGACGCCTGCCGTGCGCCCAACTTGAAACGTCGTAACTGTGAATGCATCTCTGAGGCATCAATCAGTTTAATCGGACCGTGTGAACGGGTTCCGATGAGCACTGAGTGTCAGCGTGTCTGTAACTGAAACGATATCTGACAAGGAGTCGAATCGACCGTGAACGTTGGAGGATAACAAGGGCCCGTGAGATGGAGAAAGCCAGTGCTATTCCAGCTCATCCGGAACACGGGTCTGAGAGAGCCATCAGTTAGTGAGACAATAGCTGAGAAAGACGGACAGTTGATCCATTCTCAGCGTCATCGACTAGCCCGTTGAGCGGAATATTCTGAAGAGCAGCTTAGGAAGCCTGCTTGACACTGCCGCTTCCCTAATCGTCTGAGTCGGCATGGGAATTAAATGTCACACCTCCCACTTCGGAAGGGATTCGATATGAGCTCTCTGGGTTGAAACGAAATAATGCTCCTGGACACGACAGTCTTCCTCCATCCTTGCTGAAAGATGGTAACTCCTGGACTTTTTTCTCTATTTAACACGATTTGGAAAACTGTCAACTGTCGTGCCCATCTTCAAGAATGGGCAGCGCACCTTGTACGAAAATCATCGAGGCATTAGCCTTGCTTCCTTTGCATCCAAACTTCTCTGACGACTTAATAGTCCCCGTGAGAACCAAATCACTAAAAGTCAGGCTGGGTTCAACCCTCGTTGTGGTTGTATCGACCACATATTTGCTCTTTGTCAAGTTTTAGAGCAGACACATACAGACGACCGACTATAATGGTTTTTCCAGGTTTACAAGCCACCCTCGTCTCTGTTGACCGCATCAGCTTGTGGCACTGCCTGTCTATGAAGGGCGTGCCGGCTAAGTTCCTTTCCATTATGCAGTCTGTCTACCGTAGCCCTTGATGCCATGGAAGGGTATACGCGAAACTATTTCCTGAGTTCACCACGAAAAGTGGGGTTCGCCAGCGTTGTCATATATCTCCCTACCTCTACAACTGTGTGCGCGAAATGATCATGAATTACTCGGTTCTTTCAGACTGTGCCGGAGTGGAAGTTCTCCCAGAAGACCAACTGATCAACCTTGAGTAGGGAAACGACAGCACTTCTTGGGTCTGATGCAGTGGCTAAGCAAACACTGTTGGGGAGACTGGTGCGTAGCGCTGCGCGCTTCCGCATGTGCTTTGCAAACCCAAAGTGCAAAGTTCTGCTGCATATATATATATATATATATATATATATATATATATATATATATCATCCTCTCCGGAGGTTAGGAAGTGGTCGATGGCCCACTTCCCGTAAAACCTAGCCATGGGAGACAACAGGTTTACGGGTTATATTCTCAGTGCTCGATTGGCGTAGAGCACGAGTGCCACGCATTGTCTCTGACGGTGGGAGGACACCTCCGGGTGTTCAATGGTTTGCTACTGCCCGCCTCAAGCCAGGCAGCCCCTGGTCAAATTGGTGCAAACCCGCCAAAAACCCACCTGCCTCTGGCCGTGGTCGCAGGTGCGTATCCTACTACGGTCGCAAAACATATAATAATTGTTCCAGAACCTCAAAGGCTGCGCGTGACGGCCGTCAGGCGGATCCCAATCTGTCTCTGCAATCACATTCCCGAGCTGGATCTGCTCTCCACTGCCTTGTGGGTCAGGCTATTGAGCCAAAGGCTCCGGGCGGAGTCCCTCAAGCATACCTCCAAACCACCCACTGCCTTGTGGGTCAGGCTATTGAGCCAAAGGCTCCGGGTGGAGTCCCTCAAGCAAACCTCCGAAGCAAAACGACCACCTGGCGCGCGATTGCCCACCAATGCAATCGTATGCCTGCGCGCAAAGCACTCAGCATCGGGTGCTGGAACGTGCGCACACTACTGGACCGGAACTCCAGCGAGCGCCCGGAGCGACGCACTGCACTGGTCGCAATGGAGCTGGCGCGCTACCACATCGATATTGCGGCGCTCAGTGAAACTCGGCTCGCTGAGCAAGGCAAGTTACATGAAGCAGGTGCTGGCTATACATTCTACTGCGTGGGGAACGCCGCCTCAGCACCACGTGAACATGGGGTCGGATTTGCAATATCCGATCGCCTGAATGGCCAGCTGGTGGGTGAACCAACGGGCATCTGCGCGCGACTGATGACTGTTCGCCTACGACTCGGAAGAGGTAAGTTTGCTACCTTTATAAGCACGTACGGTCCGACCATGTGTTATCCTGATGACACGCGTGATCAGTTCTACACTGAGCTATCCTCCGTGATACGGTCTGTGCCGAGGAGCGACCGACTATTTCTGCTGGGTGACTTCAACGCGCGCGTTGGGCGTGATGCATCAGCGTGGACAGATGTTATCGGTTCGCATGGCATTGGTTCAGCGAATGCGAACGGTGACAGGCTGCTCTCACTGTGTGCCACTCACGGCCTGACGATCACGAACACTCGGTTTGCACTGAGTGCGAGTGATATAGCAACTTGGACGCACCCACGGAGTGGTCACGCTCACCTGCTCGACTATGTCATCGTACGTCAGCGTGATATGCGTGAAGTGCGCATGACACGTGTACTGCGTGCAGCTGAGTGTGGCACTGATCACAAATTGGTTCGGACCAAACTGTACATATATTTTCGTAAATCGATGTATTGCACTCCCGCCGTGAATCGGCGTAAATTTAACATTCTCTCCCTCGGTACTGTGGCGAAACGTACTGAGCTGGAGAAGGCGATGGCTGCACGCCTGTGTGGTGATGTGGACTGTATAGCCACAGTGGGCGACCTGTGGCACCACATTCGCGACCAGGTGACAGCTGCTGCCGAGGAGAGCATCGGGCGCGCAAACTGTAAACGACCTGATTGGTTTGATGACAACAATGTGACGATTGGCGCATTGGTGTCAGAGAAGAATGCAGCATTTGCTGCACATGTGGCAGACCCCAGTGACTTGGGGAAGAGTAGTCAATTTCGCAAACTTCGACGGCGACTGACCCGAGAGCTCCGTCGCATTAAAAATGCATGGTGGACGGAGAAGGCGAAGCAGATGGAATGCTACGCCGAACGCCGCCAACACAAGGAATTCTTTGACTCCTTGAAGGCGGTGTATCGACCGACATGGGAGCCGCTGAGGACACTGATCGATGGTAGTTCAGGCGCTACCTGCACCCAGACTGCAGACATAATGCAGGTCTGGCGGAAACACTTTGACTGTCTCTTGAACAACCATTCAGAGATCGACTGACCTACATTGAACGGCCTCAAGCAGCACGATGTGAAGGCGGATCTGGCGGATACGCCGACACTGGATGAGACGCAGAGAGCACGTGCTCAGCTGCGAAACGGCAAATGTGCCGGAGGTGACGGGATCCCACCTGAAGTATTGAAACACGGTGGACCCGCGTTGTTGACTGCGCTGCACCACTTGGTGCAACGCGTGTGGATTGAGGAGGAGGTGCCTGCTGAGCTGAAGGATGCCCTTGTGCTACCACTGTACAAGGGCAAATGTAGCAAGCAATGTTGCACGAATTATCGTGGCATCAACTTGCTGAGTTGTGTGGGCAAGGTGATTGCCCGAATCCTGCTCAATCGCCTCCTGAGTCAGATTGTGGAATCAAACGTGGCGGAAGAGCAATGTGGATTCCGTTCGGGTCGCAGCACTATAGATGTGGTGTTTGCGGCTCGTCAGTTGCAAGAGAAGTGCAGAGAAGGACACCAGCCATTGTACTCCCTTTTTGTTGATTTCACCAAGGCATTTGATACGGTGAACCGCGTGGCATTGTGGCTGGTGTTGGGTAAATTTGGTTGCCGCGTAAGTTTGTATGTTTAATTGAATGTCTGCACAGTGGTATGCGAGCGAGGGTGCAGCTGAGTGGAGAGACCTCGGATGACTTTACAGTTGTCTCTGGTGTGAAGCAAGGCTGTGTCTTAGCTCCTGCCCTGTTTAATATCTATCTTCATGCAATGTTGTCTTGTGCTTTTGATGCCGCTTGTGCTTACGGTGTTCGTGTGGAGCACCGTATTGATGGTGGGTTGCTGAACATCCGTCGTTTCGGTGCGAGAACTCTAGTCTGTGAGACAACTATCCGTATGTTGCTGTTTGCTGACGACTGTGCGTTGTTTTCACACAGCGCGGATGAGTTGCAGTACATGACTAGTGCTCTGGCTTCGACATCGGCCAAATTCGGGCTCACCATCAACACAAGCAAAACTGTCTGTCTCTTTCAGTCTTCACCGGAGGTGCAATCTTCAATATTGCCGCGAATCAGCATTGGTGCTGAAGTATTGGAAACCACCTCCCGCTTTTGCTACCTTGGGAGTGTGATGTCGACTGATCAGCAGCTACACGTTGAGTTGCGTAATCGCGTGTCGAAGGCGGCAGCGGCATTCGGGAAGCTTGAGTACCGAGTGTGGAACAACCATCAGCTTACCATTGGCACGAAGCTGATGGTGTACAAATCCATGGTACTGTCCGTTCTTCTATACGGCAGTGAAACGTGGACGATGTACCGTCGGGATGTGCGATATCTCGAGCGGTTCCATCAGCAGTGTCTGCGACGAATTTTGCGGATCGGCTGGGGCGACAGAGTTGCAGACACGGAAGTTTTGCGCCGAAGTGGGATGTATGCAGTGGACGGCATACTTTTACTGCGACACCTGAGATGGCTCGGTCATGTGAGCCGTATGGATTCGACGCGAATACCGAAACAACTTTTATACGGTCAGCTGAGTATTGGGAAGCAGGCATGCTGGGAAACCAAAGTTACGTTACCAGAACATGATTAAAGTGAGCCTCACACGTTCTAATCTTGATTGCAGATCATGGGAATCGAAGGCGGTTGATCGTGGTGCATGGCGCGATGTAATCACGAAGGCAGTTGCTGAAGTGCGGGAGAAAGCCCTCATGCATGCAGAGAAGAAGCGGCAAGTGCGGAAGCGGCAAGCACCAATGAATTGTACTCCATCGACATCGAGCGCATGGTGCTGTAGAACATGCGGTCGCGAGTGCCTTAGTCAGGCAGGCCTAGTGAGCCATGAGAGAGGTCACTCGGGACCACTGCCGAAGCGACGACGGGTCCCGCAGTGAACGTAGGCAGCCCCGGCGCAGCGTTTGTAGGCACGCTGAATTCGATTTACTAACCGCATGCTTGCATGCTAAGTCTCTTTATTTGAGGTGGTGGGTTTTCGGTTCTGTCCTAATGCCTTTCTTTCTCATATAAATGTCTAGTGGGCCATGAGCTGTGCCATTTGGGGCCACTACAGAAGCGACGACGGGTCCTGCAGAGAATTGCGGCGAGCCGGCGCAGCGTTTGTAGGCACGCTGAATTCGATTTACTAACCGCGTGCTTGCATGCTAACTCTCTTTATTTCAGGTGATGGGTTTACAGTTTTTACCTTAATGCTTTTCTTTCTCATATAAATATCTCCGTGTACTCTATTCCATTAACTTGCACACATCGCTTCAGCCAATTGTATTCGATTTCCATAACATTATTGTTTTCGTGGCATTCCGTGAACTATACTTCCTGACCTCGTGCACTTAGCCAGGATTTGTTTGTAAAAAACTTATTACAAATGCTATTTACTTAAGGTTTATATCACCGTTTCCTTATGCATTAATCGAGTTTTTCTCTTTTTCTTTCTCTCTCTTTCTCTCTGAAGTGTTTGGCTGTTGTTTGATATCCCCGGTGTGGAGGCACTTGATGTGCATGTTGACAAGGTGCCTATCTGTCTGTTACCCACTACCTCGTCCATACTGGCTCCAGGAGACAGTTGGTCGTTGCTGGAGGGGACAGGGTGCACGGTCCTTGTGGTCGTGTTAGGATCAAAGAGTGGTTCCATGCAGTCAGTGTGGAGCGGACTACGGTCCAGCCACTGCCTTGTGTGCGCTTGATTCCTAAATACAGTGTGCTTGTGTTTGCCTGTGAAGGAGTGTGGGCCGGCTCCGTTGATGAAACGTGGCTCCCATCCGCATGCCTCCCGGTCTTATTCCTTCGGGTTTACACTGGATATGGGGTGTGTGGTTGGAGCTGTGGGTGGTGCAGCGCAAGTCATCCATGGTCCCTCTGTAGGCGCAGGCGTCCTGTGGCTTGCCACAGTGACAGGCAAATCCGAAACCGGATGCCGCCAGCCATATATATATATATATGTATATGTATATATATATATACCTTACATTTACTCTGTTCGTGTTGAAGGATTAACGGAATTCTGTGACTGCAATAAGTAAAGAAATATTTATTCTCGCCACTGCAAGGCACGTCTGTGTGGACATGATCCTGGTAGAGTACCAACGCAAGCTAGGATACGGGAAAGCCAGATGGTGTTCATTTATGCCGGCAGTGGAATGAATTCTGAAACGCTTTTCAGTTGGTCATATTTTTTTCTGGACAGATGTGTACTAAAGTATTACAATGTTTCCTTGAAAATCTGCGCTCTGAGAAGTGACTATTCTTTATTCATATCTCTTCCATTTTTCGTGCTAGTATACTAAAAATTGTGGAACAACTAGTTTAGCACTGGAAGTGTCGTCTGCAATGTACGAACTCCTGCATGATTGCAGGGATAGGAGCAGAAGCAGCTTCGTTGCAAACGAGGTAAATATTCGAAGTGGGAAATGACCAAGCGGATCCTACCAGAAAAACAGATGTGATGAATATTATCACAAGCTTCTACGACAGTTGCGTCGATTATCTACAGGAAAGCATTGACCAATTTTGAGAACTGAATGGCTTCATTTGGGAGACATTGAAACTACCACCGTCATAGGAAAAACTTGAAGCAATCATGTTTTTGATCTAAACTCCCAGACCTGGAAATCAATGGAAACCAGCTGTTTGACGAAGTTAAAAGCGCGTGCAGGTTTGCATCAGCCGAAAAATTTCCGATTGGAACTATAAACCAATAAAGCTTGACATGCGGTGCGTAAGTGTTTTCTCATTTCTCGGCGAACTCGGTCCCATGTGAACAAATACGAACACTTATTGAATTTCTTCTCTATCTCCCTGTGACCAATACACCTACTGGAAGAAACTTCTCACACATGAACACTGTATGGACAAGCGAGAAAATGCGGCTTAGCGCTCAAACACTGAAAGCGATGCTTATGATGAAATGAAATTTTGAGGACAAGAGCATCGGGTATCCCTGCGAATGACTTCACGACATGCTGATGTAGCGCCCAGATCTACTATGAAGAATGCATTCATCTGAGAAGTTTTGCTCTATAGCTGCAGTTCCAGATGCTACAACGTTAAGCAACACATCAACTTCAGTGGCGCAGCCATTGTATTGGATAATTACGTAAGTGCTCTTAGTTATTGGAGTGAAGTAATACATGTAGATATGTAACTTCAGTTGTACGGTCTGCAAATGCTGAATCCACGAGGGTAGGTATGGCGTCCCGGCTTGGCCCGCAAAAATCTGGAAGCGTCCCGCTTTGGCCCCATGAGAAATCTGGTTGCCTTAAGTATACTCAAAACAACGAGGAGCGGGTTACAGCATAAGAAGCGCAGTTAGGCGTGCCTAAGCGCGCATGTAAAATCAATACGTTTTGAACCAGCATGTCATTGATCGTTAGTCAACACGGGACAGTAAAGAGATAAAACAATGGCCGTCTAGTTGAGGTTTAAGGATCCTTGATAGAGTTCACTATATGGTCACGCTTCGACCTGGCACACCTAGAACCTGTAAACTGGGTGTGGTCTAAGTGGATTCAATTTCTTTCATCACAATATTAAGCTCCTGCTGCTACCAACCACGTGACACAAGTGCAGATCATGTGACAGTTTGGCAGTTAACCAGCTTGCGCATGTCACACCGATCGGTGCTCACGTACTAATGACAGTCATAGGTAGTCGCTGGCGCGTGATCACCTGGGCCTTGGTGCGCAATCAGTAGCGAATGGTTGTAGTTAATTGCGGCGTCTTCCGGTGAAAGTCGATGCCGTTTGTGCACCCAAGCACGGTTGAATACAGCTTTCGGAGAAATTCTTATACTTTTCGCCCCGTTCGAATGTGCGTGAGACGAGAGATGGTCAGTAGACTACCACGTATAAGCTTTGGATTAGGTCCCGATGGTGGAAAGGATCGATGTTCGGTTTACAGAAACTCCTGGCGAAAATTGAGCTTGCGTATCGATAAGCTTTTGAGATCGTTTAGACCACCGAATTCTTCGTCATAAACTTCAGAACTCATCATCATCATCATGCACGTTAGCTAGAGGTGGGGAACACCTCAGCTACTGTGCCGCAATACACATAAAAAAGGAGAGAAAAAAAGCAACTGGTGCAAGCTGGCTGAGCTACCGGTAACGGATGGGCATCGTTCCGGTAAGCTACCAGCCGGCTGCTGTGCACCCAAAAAAAATTATTATGCAAAATTATATAAGGCTAAATAATGAGATCGTGGTTGGAGGAGGAGGCTAAGATGGATGGGGTGGGACAAAGAAACTCACAGCACGAACGCCACTGAGGTCGGCTCCTAGCCATATCAGCAAGTGTGTCCAACCAAACGTGTTCATCGTCTTTCGGACCCCAACCAGGGAGCCGAGACGCTCCAACCGAGGCCAGCTCAGAAGTGAGGGTCTTCATTCCTCTGGACCAAGTCATCGCTTGGCCACCCCTCCTCTTCTTCCATCCACACCCCCGGCGCGTAAACAACACACATCGCGGAAGTCGGTGGGCTGGCATGCGTAACACGTGGCCGAGCCATCGGAGCCTGATGCGTGAAATAACGGTGCTGAGCGGTTCGTTTTCTTTTCCTGTGCCATAAACAAGGCGTCGAACACGCTCGTTGTTCACGCGGTGTTCCCACCAAATGTGGGCCAATTTGCGAAGGCACCGGTGGTCGAACGTAACTAGCCTCTTCAGGTCCGCTGCTTTAAGCGGCCAGGTTTCACAACCAAAACTTCAGAACTACGGCATTGGCGACCCAATTCTAAGGTGGATAAGCAATTTTCCACAAGAACCTCTGTTGAAGGTGAGAGTCCTGGAATCTCCGTCCGAGGCAATTGACGTGGACTGCGGTGTAACACAAGGCTCAGTGCTAGGGTCTCGCATATTTTTGGTTTTCATAAACGACCTAGTGAGATCAGTTGTTTCCTACTCTTCACAGATGATATCAAAATATGGCGAGCGATCAGAGGACCGAACGACCACAAACACTCTAGCTGGAACGTGACATGATTTCTTACTGGTCCGTTCAGAATTCCATATCATTCAGTGCAGAAAAATGTCTCGCCGTTCAACTACTTCATAAACATGAATATATATATATATATATATATATATATATATATATATATATATATATATATAGGCTTGGGGCACACCGATTGCAGACTAGCTACCAGGAACGTGACTTTGGCGTGCTCGTACAGAGAGACCACAACCGTACCAGCAGGCTAAGGTAGCTACGAAAAGAGGCAACCAGCACATCGGCCTGCTGCGGAGGCGCTGGAGCTTTTACTCATCAATCTTTCCATTGCTGCACAATTCCTACGTGCGCTCTGACTTTTCATACACCATGCAAGTTTGGCAATTTTGGTTGAACCGCGACCTGGAGGTACTAGGGACATCACAACGCAGCGCAACAAAAAATGTCATGGGCTCACGCGATCACTTTTACCATCGAAGGCTGAAGATACTGGGGGTTTTCAGCGACGTTACCGACGGCTGAGCAGCCATCTGGATGCGATACGTGGACGACACATTTGTCAGCATAAAACGGAACAGAGTACAGGTCACGCACGATTTGCTCAACAGCACATTCGAGAAAATCAAATTTACGATTGAATTAGGGGAGGATAACAAGTTACCATTTTTGGATGTACTGTTCACTAGGAATACCGACGGATCTCTGCACTTGTGTATATCAAAAGAAAACACATACGGACCAGATATTAAACTACCACGGCAACTACCCTATGAATCACAAGAAGAGCTGCATTCAAACCCTCTTCAAAAGCGCGGAAACGTATTGCAGCACTACCGAATCGCGGAAACAGGAAGAAAAGCACCTATATCGAGTGTTGAGAAACAACGGTTATCCAAGCAATTTCATCAGAAGTAGCTTAAAGAAACGAATGTCTCAGCAACAGCAGCAACAGTCACCTGAGCAAGAGAACAAACAGATAGTGCTCCGCTACATCAAGAACGTCTCCGAACTGACAGGAAGGTTACCGCAGACACATAAAATCTCGGTGGCTCACAAACCAAGTGCCACTCTAAGAAAAATGATCTCAAGCTACAAAGGAAAAGTCAATCAAGACGACCAATGCAATGTCATCTACCAGATAAAATGCATTGACTGCGATAAAAACTACGTCGGACAAACTGGAAAAATGCTTTGTACACGAATCACCGAACACAAGGTGGCCGTCAGAAGACCTAATCCGCACTCATTGGTTTCTGCGCATGAAGATCAAGGCCACCATTTCGATATGGAGAATGTAAAGATCCTAGCACATAGAAGTACAAAACACGCAAGGGTTGTTGGAAGCTTGGTACTTTACTACGAATTCGATCAATTGACACATCAAACTGGACGCAGTGAATGTAACACTACTGGCGAACAACCGACAACTCGATCGATTGAATCCGGTGGAATGTGTGACTAGACAACCAGAACTGACGACAGACTCGCTCACAGGAGCAAGCACACAGAGGCCACGAAACACAAGGGGTCAAGATCATAGGTCATCTGCCCATCAACCAAGCTGAACGCGGATCGAAGTCCCAACCGATACGATTGCACGTCTCTACGGGAAAACACGGCGGTATATAAAACGCACGCACACTCACAGCACACTCTCACTGAGGCTCTTCTACGCTACTCTTCGCTACTGCATGCCACTCAACTACGCGCCGATGATGTCACCTCGATTGGTGACGAAACGTTTGCAGCCAAATTGCCAAGCTCAGCGAACAATTCAACCTCCATCCGAACTACCCGTCTTCAATGCTATAGCCAATTTTTCTTTCACACCTTTATTATTTAGCAACACATTTAACTCGGTAGGTGCCTAAACGGATGACTCATACTTTTGCTTTTGCAGTAATCATCCTACAGGACTTGTTAAGCACATGCCTTTAACTCGTGATACATCATTGTTATGTGTGTCAAGCATTCAAGAACATTACTACTGTACGCGCGTTTCATCCCTTCGGGAATCGTCAGCAGTGCGCATTCCATCGGACCCTGGTAGGGCTCGAACCTGCAACTCGACTGTTGCCAGTTCGTGGTTAAGACCACTGAGTTACGGGGAACGGCAACAATCATCGTAACTAAGTTACTAGATGTGGTCTTAACCACGGACTGGCAACAGTCGAGTTACGGGTTCGAGCTCTATCAGGGTCCGATGGAATGCGCACTGTTGACGATTCCCGAAAGGATGAAACGCGGGTACAGTGCTTTTCCGGGCGAGTGACGGCTGTCTCAGTAAGTCTAGATGTGACGAATTTCTACCTATACCATTCAACTCCCCCTTCTACTCCTCTGTAAACATGAGTACTCTTGTATATACTGATTTGTGCCGCAACAGAGTTTTTCAGATCAGGATGCACGTATTATAATTAATATTATATACTTTCAACCTGTCTTCTGTGCATCTACCGAATCACTGAACATAACGCCGCAATATTCTCTCGGGGATCGCGGCTGGTAAAACAAATTTGGCAAGGCGATGTATGCCATTGGATTTGATGGGATTCATCGACCACAGTATGGGAAGAAGCATATATATTGACGAAAATGTTTATTGCGCTGGTTTGCATTACTTTGTGTAACATTTATTCATGATCATGGGTCTTATTGCTTGAGTGGTCATGGCTATCACTATACGTTCAAAGGTTAGATCATGACAGTAAATTTTTCCGTCATTTTGACATAATCAGATCAACTGAATCCCACCATGCATCCAGACTGGTCGCTTACCAGATCCACGACCTTGATCGCCTTCTTTTCCGTTCGATGGGTATCTGGTTCTTTTTTACTTGTATTGCAGCGAAACACAGTTTTCTGACAGGTACGTGTGAGAATGGTGTTAAGAAACACAGTTCACCACGTCTCTGGAGCTGTTGTTTTTAATCCATTACACATTTGCAGTGAACGCACGCGGATTTTGTAGTTTCAGTCCCGTTCGATTCGCACGTGTCTGAAGGTTGCTTATCATGTGCCAAACACGACACAGTCAACTTTATTTTGCCGTGAATGTTTGTGACATGTAAAAGTCACATGCTCAACTTGCCCCGTAGGTTTACCAAGAAATGATCTGCAGAATAAAAACGCAACAGGCCGACAGTAAAGTAAAGCTGTAGAAATGCCACGGTACCAGGTAGGAAGTGTGTCCAAAAATTTCTTCCGGCTGTCGATCCACCACATTCATCTAAGTGCAGCGATAGGTATTTTTTCATTAAAACTACTGGTACATGTTGTAATGACCTTCCGGGAATCAAAAATTAAGTCCGGGCTTCGATCAAGTTTCTATTGACCAAACAATCACATGCGTATTTGTACTTCGTATAAATCAGTCACACAATTGGCAAATTCCATCCGATCAATCCCTAGTGGCATCCACTTGAGCTCTGCTCTCGCCATTTCAGATCAATTATCTAGTCGGTGTCATCGATTTGGGACTCTCGACGTAATGAAGCAATAGATCGGCTTGGAGTCATTGATGCTTGCTCGCCAGCTACCACCGCATCCTTTTTTTTCTTTTTCCTCTTTGTTCTGATGGTGCAGGTTCCGTATTGTCTTTCACTGCGGAAGAGCTTTTGGACATGGGTTGCGATCTTAGTTGGCTTTTTCTACTGAGGCAGTTTCTGGTCAGGGTGCAGAAGTTGTCCACCGTATCACCTGTTCCGCCGCATTCGATAGTTTCCTTTAATTTTCCGTCTTTCAGCTCCTGTTCTCTTCCGACACCCTTCAACTCTACGTATAGGTTTTAAACATACTCCGACTCTATATGCTAAAAATTGACGACGTCTTGGTCCGCGTTTGTGATGCATCTTTCACCGCAGCAATCGCTTTCGAAGAGAGTCTTGCAGGCGACTAATCAAAGTTTTCTCGGTTTCAAATTTACGATGGTATCAGCATAAGGTTATGATGACACTGGTTGTCCTTGAATTGGAGTTATCACAGAAATAACTCATCCCTGCTCTTCGCCAACCCACCTGTTATTTATTGAAATATATTGCGTCTCTTGCCGACTTTCATTATCAGATGAGCTAATGTCGGCCTATCGGCAGCAACGAGCGGAAAGGTTTGATCGGCCTTCACAATAATCACCAAATCTATCGATTGTTTCAGAAATATATGGTTCTTGGTCATAATTGCAGAGGTCCCAAGCTTCTAATATCTGACTCGCATCGTCCGATGCAGTACCTGGACACAGCTAAGTCATATGATCTCGGATATTCATGTAACTCGCTCAACATTGCTAAATCCATCCTTTTCGCTTCACACGCCCTCCAATTATCGAGCAAGGTGCTTTCTGTCATTTGTAGAGGATGTGGCAATGGGATCAACGTTAACGTTATCACTGGCCCGCGTCCTCATCATGAAATTGTAAAGTCATGCTTGGACTTTTTCGCACCTGTGCACTTTTGTTAGTACCTTAATGTCAGACTGAATATGGCCCGACATCTTTTTACCTCACAAAATATGGTCCTCTTTGCAAAAGGTTTGGACACCTCTGCCCTAGTGCAATCCACTTGAGCTTTGTTCACACCAATTCAGACCAATCATCTGCTCGGTGTCATCTATTTTGGGGCTATCGTCGCGAGCAAGCAATACGTCGGCTTGGAGTCATTGCTGCTTGCTTGCCAGTAGGTTGGTTCTTTGACTATTTTGTCTACACAACGCCGATGAAAGTCAATTTTGGTTGGTCGCCTTTACTGGTTCAGTACCAAGTATCTCAGTGAACTAGACCAAATAATGACTAGGATGCTTCGTCGTTTTTCCGCTGCCACGGCATAATACGCATTAGTGAAGCCTCATCGAGCGCGTTACGTGTACCTCAGCAAACTGGAATGTTGTCAAAGTCCTTTTCGTACATCGAGAGTTAGTCTTGGGGCACAAAGATTGTCATATAGTTCGCAGTGTTCCTCCGACAAATGTTTTACTTACTTCATTCTCTGTGTTCTTTCATTGCTCTCGGTCTCTAGTCATAATGACTACTTGTCATTGTAAATGAATCATAGTTCTTAAACCGAAGTGGAATGAAATTAAACATATTAAGGGAATCCATCTCGGTGATTAATCACTCGCTCCGATTGAATTCGGTCCGTATAATTGATCTCCTTTTCACAAGCCAGAACTAGGTAAAAGGATATCCTAACATTTCAGCACCTTCAGTCTGCTCCGAACTCTCTGAGTGTAGGTTCCGGCAAGGATACTGTAAGAAGTACGTCACCACTATATAAATGAGTTCGACGGTACACTATATGTGAAGAGATACGGTGCACACATTTGTGAACCACTAGCAGCAAGGGGCTGGTGTTTATGGAAGAATGATAACTTGAATACCAACTGCGGTTAAAGGTTGATATACACAGGCGCCATCTAGCAAGATGATGGGAGTGTGTCTCATAGATTCACTCTTTACCAGTTTGCGTTACATTCTCACTTAATATCTTCATATACCTCATCGCAGTTACACCTCGCTATCCTCTATTGTATATGGTTTGACCCGAATCCAGAATGGGTTTGTTCATCGTTTGGAGGTGTTGCACTTGTTCTAGATTTTAACGGAGTTGAAGTCATCCTTGATGAACAACGGATGATTTTTTATTGTGCAGTCATGTGGTACGAAGAACTGCAACCTACTGGGAGTCACCATCACCGATGGCGAATATTGCATACAAAAACAGTTTACGGGCTATACGTGTACCCTGTTAGGAAAGTGATTGGTCATCTACGGTCTCAGATGACACTGTTTTGGTTTATCTAACACTGTTGTATGTCCACATATCAGAAACCTGACGATGAAGTGATCTGTATGAGAATGCTATGCGATGGTGACGCTTTCCGTAAAATGCAAATAAACTGATGTCTAAGAGCGCTAGCTGCTTCCTGTGCAGTTTGTGCTTTCCTACATGCGATGTTTGGAGGAGAGATGCCCAGATGCGCTTTGTGGAGTTTGTTGACATGCCTTTAAAAGAGCTTAAGATTGGTCCAGAACTTTCCGTCAATTACTGCTGGCCTTTCAATGTATCCTGGTGGATGTCTGACAAAGTTGTTCCGCTCAGTTAGGCTAGCCGAACAACCTCCTCGTGGTGTCAGCTGGGTGATTCGGGTCTAACCCGTTCCAGCAAATAGTTTGGCGGCAGTTTTCCAGGATGTGGTGGGTTTCGCCTGGTAAGCGTTCTCCCTATAAAAAGCCACAAATGTCTGCTTAACAACACTGTGACGGGGCGATCGTGACCCGCCAAAAAATAAAGTCACTGCCCCGTGGACATCTGGATAATTCTATCCAACCCACGGACACCAAACTCCTACTCGCATATTGATGACGATATCAAACATTGAAGATTGGAGCAGCACAAAATACACAGCTACATACACATGGTTGGCGGCATCCGGTTTCGGATTTGCCTGTCACTGTGGCAAGCCACAGGACGCCTGCGCCTACAGAGGGACCATGGGTGGCTTGCGCTGCACCACCCACAGCTCCATCCACACACCCCAAATCCAGTGTAAACCCGAAGGAATAAGACCGGGAGGCATGCGGATGGGAGCCACGTTTCATCAACGGAGCCGGCCCACACTCCTTCACAGGCAAACACAAGCACACTGTATTTGGGGAATCAAGCGCACACAAGGCAGTGGCTGGACCGTAGTCCGCTCCACACTGAGTGCATGGAACCACTCTTCGAGCCTAACACGGCCACAAGGACCGTGCACCCTGTGCCCTCCAGCAACGATCAACTGTCTCCTGGAGCCAGTATGGACGAGGTAGTGAGTAATAGACAGGTAGGCACCTTGTCAACATGCACATCAAGCGCATCCACACCGGGGATATCAAACAACAGCCAAACACTTCAGAGAGAAAGAGAGAGAAAGAAAAAGAGAAAAACTCGATTAATGCATAAGGAAACGGTGATATAAACCTTAAGTAAATAGCATATGTAATAAGTTTTTTACAAACAAATCCTGGCTAAGTGCACGAGGTCAGGAAGTATAGTTCACGGAATGCCACGAACACAATAATGTTATGGAAATCGAATACAATTGGCTGAAGCGATGTGTGCAAGTTAATGGAATAGAGTACACGGAGATATTTATATGAGAAAGAAAAGCATTAAGGTAAAAACTGTAAACCCATCACCTGAAATAAAGAGACTTGGCATGCAAGCACGCGGTTAGTAAATCGAATTCAGCGTGCCTACAAACGCTGCGCCGGCTCGCCGCAATTCTCTGCAGGACCCGTCGTCGCTTCTGTAGTGGCCCCAAATGGCACAGCTCATGGCCCACTAGACATTTATATGAGAAAGAAAGGCATTAGGACAGAACCGAAAACCCACCACCTGAAATAAAGAGACTTAGCATGCAAGCATGCGGTTAGTAAATCGAATTCAGCGTGCCTACAAACGCTGCGCCGGGGCTGCCTACGTTCACTGCGGGACCCGTCGTCGCTTCGGCAGTGGTCCCGAGTGACCTCTCTCATGGCTCACTAGGCCTGCCTGACTAAGGCACTCGCGACCGCATGTTCTACAGCACAATGCGCTCGATGTCGATGGAGTACAACTCATTGGTGCTTGCCGCTTCCGCCCTTGCCGCTTCTTCTCTGCATGCATGAGGGCTTTCTCCCGCACTTCAGCAACTGCCTTCGTGATTACATCGCGCCATGCACCACGATCAACCGCCTTCGATTCCCATGATCTGCAATCAAGATTAGAACGTGTGAGGCTCACTTTAATCATGTTCTGGTAACGTAACTTTGGTTTCCCAGCATGCCGCTTCCCCATACTCAGCTGACCGTATAAAAGTTGTTTCGGTATTCGCGTCGAATCCATACGGCTCACATGACCGAGCCATCTCAGGTGTCGCAGTAAAAGTATGCCGTCCACTGCATACATCCCACTTCGGCGCAAAACTTCCGTGTCTGCAACTCTGTCGCCCCAGCCGATCCGCAAAATTCGTCGCAGACACTGCTGATGGAACCGCTCGAGATATCGCACATCCCGACGGTACATCGTCCACGTTTCACTGCCGTATTTCTATACGGCAGTTCTTCTGAACGGACAGTACCATGGATTTGTACACCATCAGCTTCGTGCCAATGCTAAGCTGATGGTTGTTCCACACTCGGTACTCAAGCTTCCCGAATGCCGCTGCCGCCTTCGACACGCGATTACGCAACTCAACGTGTAGCTGCTGATCAGTCGACATCACACTCCCAAGGTAGCAAAAGCGGGAGGTGGTTTCCAATACTTCAGCACCAATGCTGATTCGCGGCAATATTGAAGATTGCACCTCCGGTGAAGACTGAAAGAGACAGACAGTTTTGCTTGTGTTGATGGTGAGCCCGAATTTGGCCGATGTCGAAGCAAGAGCACTAGTCATGTACTGCAACTCATCCGCGCTGTGTGAAAACAACGCACAGTCGTCAGCAAACAGCAACATACGGATAGTTGTCTCACAGACTAGAGTTCTCGCACCGAAACGACGGATGTTCAGCAACCCACCATCAATACGGTGCTCCACACGAACACCGTAAGCACAAGCGGCATCAAAAGCACAAGACAACATTGCATGAAGATAGATATTAAACAGGGCAGGAGCTAACACACAGCCTTGCTTCACACCAGAGACAACTGTAAAGTCATCCGAGGTCTCTCCACTCAGCTGCACCCTCGCTCGCATCCCACTGTGCAGACATTCAATTAAACATACAAACTTACGCGGCAACCAAATTTACCCAACACCAGCCACAATGCCACGCGGTTCACCGTATCAAATGCCTTGGTGAAATCAACAAAAAGGGAGTACAATGGCTGGTGTCGTTCTCTGCACTTCTCTTGCAACTGACGAGCCGCAAACACCATATCTATAGTGCTGCGACCCGAACGGAATCCACATTGCTCTTCCGCCACGTTTGATTCCACAACCTGACTCAAGAGGCGATTGAGCAGGATTCGGGCAATCACCTTGCCCACACAACTCAGCAAGTTGATGCCACGATAATTCGTGCAACATTGCTTGCTACATTTGCCCTTGTACAGTGGTAGCACAAGGGCATCCTTCAGCTCAGCAGGCACCTCCTCCTCAATCCACACGCGTTGCACCAAGTGGTGCAGCGCAGTCAACAACGCGGGTCCACCGTGTTTCAATACTTCAGGTGGGATCCCGTCACCCCCGGCACATTTGCCGTTTCGCAGCTGAGCAAGTGCTCTCTGCGTCTCATCCAGTGTCGGCGTATCCGCCAGATCCGCCTTCACATCGTGCTGCTTGAGGCCGTTCAATGTAGGTCAGTCGATCTCTGAATGATTGTTCAAGAGACAGTCAAAGTGTTTCCGTCAGACCTGCATTATGTCTGCAGTCTGGGTGCAGGTAGCGCCTGAACTACCATCGATCAGTGTCCTCAGCGGCTCCCATGTCGGTCGATACACCGCCTTCAAGGAGTCAAAGAATTCCTTGTGTTGGCAGCGTTCGGCGTAGCATTCCATCTGCTTCGCCTTCTCCGTCCACCATGCATTTTTAATGCGACGGAGCTCTCGGGTCAGTCGCCGTCGAAGTTTGCGAAATTGACTACTCTTCCCCAAGTCACTGGGGTCTGCCACATGTGCAGCAAATGCTGCATTCTTCTCTGACACCAATGCGCCAATCGTCACATTGTTGTCATCAAACCAATCAGGTCGTTTACAGTTTGCGCGCCCGATGCTCTCCTCGGCAGCAGCTGTCACCTGGTCGCGAATGTGGTGCCACAGGTCGCCCACTGTGGCTATACAGTCCACATCACCACACAGGCGTGCAGCCATCGCCTTCTCCAGCTCAGTACGTTTCGCCACAGTACCGAGGGAGAGAATGTTAAATTTACGCCGATTCACGGCGGGAGTGCAATACATAGATTTACGAAAATATATGTACAGTTTGGTCCGAACCAATTTGTGATCAGTGCCACACTCAGCTGCACGCAGTACACGTGTCATGCGCACTTCACGCATATCACGCTGACGTACGATGACATAGTCGAGCAGGTGAGCGTGACCACTCCGTGGGTGCGTCCAAGTTGCTATATCACTCGCACTCAGTGCAAACCGAGTGTTCGTGATCGTCAGGCCGTGAGTGGCACACAGTGAGAGCAGCCTGTCACCGTTCGCATTCGCTGAACCAATGCCATGCGAACCGATAACATCTGTCCACGCTGATGCATCACGCCCAACGCGCACGTTGAAATCACCCAGCAGAAATAGTCGGTCGCTCCTCGGCACAGACCGTATCACGGAGGATAGCTCAGTGTAGAACTGATCACGCGTGTCATCAGGATAACACATGGTCGGACCGTACGTGCTTATTAAAGTAGCAAACTTACCTCTTCCGAGTCGTAGGCGAACAGTCATCAGTCGCGCGCAGATGCCCGTTGGTTCACCCACCAGCTGGCCATTCAGGCGATCGGATATTTCAAATCCGACCCCATGTTCACGTGGTGCTGAGGCGGCGTTCCCCACCCAGTAGAATGTGTAGCCAGCACCTGCTTCATGTAACTTACCTTTCTCAGCGAGCCGAGTTTCACTGAGCGCCGCAATATCGATGTGGTAGCGCGCCAGCTCCATTGCGACCAGTGCAGTGCGTCGCTCCGGGCGCTCGCTCGAGTTCCGGTCCAGTAGTGTGTGCACGTTCCAGCACCCGATGCTGAGTGCTTTGTGCGCAGGCATACGATTGCATTGGTGGGCAATCGCGCGCCAGGTGGTCGTTTTGCTTCGGAGGTTTGCTTGAGGGACTCCACCCGGAGCCTCTGGCTAAATAGCCTGACCCACAATGCAGTGGAGAGCAGATCCAGCTCGGGAATGTGATTACAGAGACAGATTATGATCTGCTTGACGGCCGTCACACGCAGCCTTTGAGGTTCTGGAACAATTATTATATGTTTTGCGACCGTAATTGGATACGCACCTGCGACCACGGCCAGAGGCAGGTGGGTTTTTGGCGGGTTTGCACCAATTTGACCAAGGGCTGTCTGACTTGAGGTGGGCAGTAGCAAATCATTGAGCACCCGGAGGTGTCGTCTCGCCGTCAGAGACAATGCGTGGCGCTCGTGTTCTACGCCAATCGAGCTGTGAGCTTATAACCCGTTGACCTGTTGTTTCCCAAGGTTAGGTTCTACGGAAAGAGGGGTATCGACCACTTCCAAACCTCAGAAGAGGACGGGGTTTGGACTAAGTTCCTGGCAGGGCGCCCACACCTGACCGGAGGATGGCTCGGGTCCTCAGCTAAAGCCTTCGATTAAATGAACACCCGAAAGGCAGCGGGTCTAGCACATGGTCAGTTCATTGACTCATGCGGATTGGTGTCCTGGATCTTAGCAGAGAGAAGGGCAAAACCCAAATCCCACCCAGCGGTCGCCACGAGGAGGCGCCCAGGACATGAGCAAATGGCACAACAGTAGCAGCAATAGGTAGACCATCTGTCAGGATCTAGCCACCACCAGCCTCAGCGCACACAGTGACATATATACATACCCCCTACACAAACACAAACTGCTATGGCAAACATATCGGATTTTTGCACATCCTTGTTCATGCATCGTTATGTCAAAATGATCATGCCTGTAAAGGCGTGCCTCACGTTGTTGAGAATAAAAGATTTATTTATTTTATTTAGTTCTCTACGTTTGGAGCGGATATGTATTGCTTGACAGAGGGAATCTCAAAGTCATGCGTCTCCGAGTGCTACTGCTCGGAGAATACTTTACCTTCGTGGAGCTGGAGATCAGTGTCTTTGATGTACTTGTCATTAAAGTGTTGAACTTTTTGGCGAATTCCACCCAGTTGACACCAAGGGGCTGATCAGTTAGGAGCGCCAAGTCGGTGGCCTTGCTAAGCTCGAACGGAATCATGTGATGCCTTACGCCACGGGATTCCTTGATGTTCTTGTTGAAGTGCTCCGGGTAACATACGTAATGGTACGGTTGCGTAACAGTCGAACCTCAATTGGTTGCTCACTGTGTTTAAAAAACGCCTTGACGTTGCCCTAACCTCGACAGATATTACAATTTGACGTTTCACATCCAGTATTTGTACACTTGAAGTCGGCCCTTTTTATGCATGCCTCTGTGTGTATACTGTAGTAAGTCTAATAAAATCCTTTTCATTTTATCACCATGTTTCATTTCGCCATTTTTGTGGTCTTCATTCTCACTAATCTAAGGGACTTTTAAGTATTTGACTTTTTACCCTTAACACACCATTGTTTCGTTGTTCCATAAGTTCACCATCGATAAAAGCGATGTCCAGATTGATTGATTTGTTCCCCGTTCTGAGTCTTGTAGGGAAATGACATGACTAAGAAGTGTTAGACCAGTGACTGCTTCTTGCAGTTCGGCCATAAACTGGCATCCGCAATAAGAAGGGTGATAAACATAACTTACAGTTACATTCTCATTACTGGCGACTTCAACATCCACGCTCTGGAATCCCAAGCAGCTCCCGGAGAATAGTTTAAGGGCGATATACATAGGTTCGTCTCCAGTTACCCGCTGTATGGCCACATCAACACTCCAACCCGATTCGGAGCAAAAGATAAGCATTCGATACTGGATCGGATATTCACCAACGAAGAAATAATGGTCGAGAGGGTGATCCTCGACATCCCATTGGACCGCAGCGATCATGCAGTACTACTTTACGAATACATCTGCTATGCCGAATATCGCGTAAAAGTCGTTGGCGCAACGAGAATGTATGTTCGCTACGACATATTGGTTAGACTAGGTGAGACAGCCAATTGGACATTTCTGGCAGGCTAGGCACCAGCCAGTGCATGGGAATGACTAAGACCTTCCGCCCGAGAAACGTGGTCTCGTTTCTGCAAAGCAGAACACGCAAGTGTATAGTGGTGCGAAACTCATCCTGGCATATCTACAAAATCTCCCCAAACACTGAGACCTGGATGGCCTATGTGACGCAACGTAACCACTATACCCAGCTTGTTCACGAGGACAGAATGGCGTACCAGCAGAAGTTGGCAGTGCGTATGGTCTCAAACCACAAACTTCGGTATCCACATCTCAACAGTCGACGTAAGATGAAATGGGGAATTCTTCCTCTTCAAACAGCGTACGGACCCATACGGACACCGAAGGAGGCGGCGAATACGCTGTGCCTACAATATACTGCAACATTTCAGTGCGATCACTGACCACCTAACCCTCTGGAGATGGTGGCTTTACCCTCAAAACACTCACATATCCCTCATAGCAGAAGCTGTACTAAAAAAGCTGTTGAGTATGCGCAAACACAACTCCTCTGGAGTTGATAATTTGCCCACCAAATCGCTAGCGGCAGTAGGAGAGCTTAGCTGAGCCTTTAGATCGATTCTCCCAACACTGTTTTGAAGAAATGTATGTGCTCGACATGTGGAAACACGGGGTGATTACTCCTATTCAAAAGGGAGGTAGTCGTTCCAATCCAGCCAACTATTGTCCCATAATCTTACTACCGGTTCTTTCAAAGGTCATGGAAGCTATTAGTTCTGACGCGCTAACCGCTTACTTGGAAGAATTTAACTACCTCGCACCGGAACAGCATGGCTTCCGACGAAATCGATCGTGCACTACAAATCTACTACTAGCACGATCCAGCTGGACTAAAGTAGTAGACTCTGGCACAGGTGTTGATGTAGTCTTCCTTGACTTCTCAAAGGCGTTCGACCGGTTAAGCCATGACATTCTGCTCTTCAAACTCCAGACCTTGGTGGCCCTCTCCTAGGATGGATCAGAAAGTTTCTTCTACACCGGCGCCTGGAAATACGTGTGTGTGTGATTCGCGGTCAAATCCCATCCAACTTGAATGCGGAGTACTACCGGGATCGATACTAGGACCGCGATCATTTTTGACGTATATTAACGATATCACACGCATCATTAGCTCGAACTGCGTTCTTTATGCCGATGACATCAAGGTGTGGTTGGCGATCAAAACATCAGGCGATGTCATAATACTTCAAGCTGATCTGGATAGGATATATGCGCGCTCAACCCAGAATGTACTTAGTTTCAATGTGGACAAATGCAGAGTGCTGCACCTACGGCACAAGTTGGTGCACTCCTACCAACTCGGCAACCAGGAGCTTCAAACGTCTTCTGGCGAGAAGAATCTGGGTTTTTGTCCAGGTTGACCTAGGATGTTCGAAGCAGGCTGAAACGGCGCCTAGGAGGGGCATCCAACATGTGGGCCTCCTGAACTGTGCATTTGGACGACTCTAGTCCTCGATTTTTCGACAACTTCTAAGCTCATACATACGGCCACATGTGGAATACGCAATACAGGTCTGTCAGCCATGGCTTAGGAGAGATTTCACCGCCTTAAGGATACCCTAACACCGGGCAACCAAGTATGTCAAGGGTCTTTATAATTTGACGTATGAACGAATGCTACAAGTGCTCGGGGTCTTCAGCGGACGATATCGGCGATTGTGCGGGGAGCTCATGTTGACGCAGCAAATTTTGGGAGATCCCAACCACACGCGCCGCTTCTTACATGCACAACAGCACTTTAAGAGGTCACTATCTCAAACTGGCAGAGCAACACAGTCGCTTGGAGTGCCGTCGTAATTACTTTTCCGTACCCGTTTGCCGTACGTGAAATCCCCTACCGAAATCTGTCATGTGCTCCCACCATGGCAGAGTTCAAAGCCCGAGTTGACCGTGCACTTATTTCGCTGCATCATCTTAAGTAACCCATTTCCAGGGGGGGGGGGTGGAAATTTAGGTGTATATATATTTATGGGGGTGTGTGTGTGGGTATATAATTTTTTGATGGTGTTTATATTTACGTTTAGTGGATAGAGGGAATGGGATGTGTAGAGTAGTAGGGGAAAAGAATTTTTTGTATACTGTTGGGGTAAAATTGGGTAATTTGGAAATTGGAAAGATGTGAGTGTGGGATAATGTGGGTAAGAGTATGTAGTGTTGTAGTTGAGAGGGGTGATAAATTGGTGAAGTAATATGGTGTGTGGGGGTAGGGATCAAGTTAATGAAGTATATAATTGTGATGGTGCTGGGGTAACTGTTTTGTTGGGGAAATGGGGTAGAATATTGGGTAAATTAGAGGAAATATAAAGGGTGATGGAAGGGTGTAGAGATGGGGGTGTGGGAAGAAATTAATAGAATGAGTAATGTTGGTGGATAAGGTATAGCATAGGTAGATCAGTGTTTAATGAAGAATATGGTGAATGAATTTAGTTGGATAGTTGAGATTAGTGGTTTAAAAGGAAAATGATGGTTAATGGGGATAGAAGTAGTTTCTTGTTGACACTTCATTCGATACGGTTTCATGTGAGAATGCAGTCCCGGAAGAGCCGGAACTTATTCCAATCCGGAGTCGTATGTCTGCTACGCAGCTGTGAAAGAATTTGTGATCTCCCAATCTGTGTTCAACGCTTGGTTCAGATTCAGTTAGCAGGTTCCAGTCACTCGCCAGTCCTTGTTACCTTGTCATCAAGTGCGCCTGCATAACCCATCACACGGACCGCGCGACCACGCGGACAGCTCATTAGATCTTACAACCCGAAGCTGGCCTGACTGATGTGCGCCGCACTCAAAGCTGGAAAGTGCAGAACGCCAACCAACCAAACAGTTTGTCAGGTAACGCTACCACGTTAAATTGCAAAAATGCGAATCCGAAAGGACTCCAAGCAAAAGACATTTTTGGGTTGGGTGAATGTCATCGCTTAGTTAAAATAGGTTTCGCTTGCTCGCACTGTTTGATAAGGCATCATCCGAAAGCTGCAAACATGCCCCGACAACAGGTACGAGAGCGAAATGGCTCACAACATGCGCTTTGGTTCTGTACTGTGTGCTGAACCATCCCACTCGTTAAGTGCTTGCCTATCCTAGTGCAGAAGTGCAACCGGTTGACCGCAGAAGCCGAGCAGAGGAGGAACGATAAAATTACTTCAATGAAGATGAGTGTGCACAACGGAAGCGTCGCAGACGCTAAGCAACGGAATGCTGCACAATCTGATTTCCCTGAAACACAAACAGCCATGACCCCATCTCCGTTGTCTTCTGTAGGAGTAGTTAATACTAGTCCGAGACGGTGCGCGAAAGTAAGCGCGGATATCAGAAGGCAATGGGAGTCGGACACAGCGGATTGTATTCGATGGGCTACGATAAGAAGCAGACGGATGAAGCGAGGCGAGAGCGTACACGTGAGTGCGGGAACATACAAGGCAGTTGTGTGTCGAACCGGTTGTAAGATTAAAACAAGAAGGAGTAATGTACAATCGGTCAACAATTAAATTGTACATGCAAGATAGCAGTTATCTTATAGGGCGCTACAGAGCTCCTCCCTAGAAGGCTGAACATAGAAAGCCTTCGATTTCGACTGTTAAATCATGGTTCGTAAGGCAAAATCGTGCCAAATAAAAATGACGGAGCGTTCGTATAAATGGGGGTTCGCCAGAAGTCGGAGTTCGCTGTGCCGTTTGAGATTTGTTATTTAATGATTGCAGGGCAGGGTGCATTTCGGCGAGCCGTTGGAGCGGGCTTGTCGGACTACAATAACTGGCTAGCCCAGCAAAAGGTCGACAGGACCTCAACCTCCGCTGCTGCCAAACGGTGCGCTTGGGAGTGGTCTCTCCTCCCGCCGCACCCCACCCCGCGCCAAAACGACCCTCGTCCCACGAAGATACGACCATGGTCCCGCGGGGAAGCGACCCTCGTCCCGCGAAGAAGCGACACTCGTCCCGAGGAGAAACGACACTCGTCCGCGGAGAACCGACAGGTGTTCGCGTCAGGGTCCTCGAAAACATTCCGCAGGTGGGTCAGTCGACCGAAGCGGAGGGTTGGGGCATGTAGAGGTGAGAAAATAGAAAACACGCGCAGAAAACGCCAAAAAGAACAAGCGAATGATCTGCATGTTTAAATTTTTTTGGTTTTTGAATATTTTTTTGAAAAAGGTTTTTCGGAGGTTTTTGATATTTTTGTTTGTTTTCAAAACGTTAATCGACCAAAAATGGGGCAAATATATACAATATCTACAAAGTTAAAAGTATTTACTCTGTACATAGTCGGAAAAACGAACGGGCTTACGCACCTCCCGACCACGGCGATTGGTCGTGGGAGGCAGCGGGTTAGATTCGGAAGGTGTCGGGACGGCTGAAGCTTGTAGACCGAGATCGTGGTCTGGTTGAACTGCACTAGAATACTGTAAGCTGGTGCGGTGAGTTGTGACGTCGCCCGAAACACTACTAGACGAAGTAGGCGAGGGGTTTTCTTCCATAAAGGCGGGTTTTAGTCGGTCGATGGTGACGACTTCGTGTCACCCACCGCGGTCAGTAGTGTACGCCTTACTTGCACGATGTAGCACCTTGAAAGGTCCTATGTACGGCGACTGAAAAAGCTGTCGAACACCGTCTGCGCGAAGAAGGACGTGTGAACACGTGGACAGCTTCTCGGGCACGTACACTGGTATCTTCTGCGATCAAGGAGCGGGTGGACGTAGCTCACGCATCTGATGAGCCAATCGATCAGTGTAACTTCCGTAGTCAAAAGTGGAAGTACATGTGGATAGTGCTACAAGATGTCTGGGCAACCGCAGCGTGCAACGGTAGACTAGCTGCGCTGGTGTGGCGTCGAAATCGGATTTAACCGTGTTTCTTAAGCCTAGGATAACGAGGGGCAGCGTTTCAGACCATGAAGAATCTACGTGCGCACGTAGCGCTGCCTTCCACTAGCGGTGAAAACGCTCCACCATGCCGTTAGCTGCCGGATGATACGCTGTCGTCTGAACGTGGCGACAGCCTAAATCCTTCAGCAACGTGGCAAACGTTGACGAGAAATGTGACCCTCGATCGGTGGTCACGATGGCGGGACAGCCGTATTGAGCTACCCAGCGCTCCAGAAAAGCTTTCGCTATCGGTTCCGAGGAGCAATTTGGGATAGGGACGGCCTCAGGCCATCTAGTAAATCGATCGATGCAGGTCAGTAGATATATAGAGCCTTTGGAAGGCGGCAGAGGACCTACGAGGTCGACGTGCACTTGATGAACACGTGCGTCTGGCGTCGGAAACGTGCTTGTGCACCTTTGCGCGTTGGCACGGAAGGCAAGCAGCTGCCCAAGTACGGACGTCCCGATTAACATTGTGCCAAACGAATCGTGCGGTTACGAGTTTAACCGATGCACGAACGCCTGGATGAGGCAAGCCGTGCAACATGTCGAACACGGTCTGCCGAAACTCGCGTGGGACGACTGGGCGCGGCGTGCCCAGAGATAAATCGCAGAGTATAGTTCCGTCTGATGATGTCAGCGGAACGGGTCGTATGTCCAATGAGGGAGACCTGCGTAGTAGATCAACCTCAGGATCATTGAGTTGTGCTGTGGCCATGGCTGCCAAGTCGATAGCAGTGCCGGCGTCAGCGGAGATAGCTTGGATGCGGGAAAGTGCATCGGCGACGGCGTTGTGCACACCTGAGACATGCCGTATATCGGTCGTAAACTGAGTGATATAGTCAAGGTGGCGCGACTGTCTAGGAGATTATCGGTCGGTAGTCGAGCCGAGTACGTAAGTCAGGGGTTTGTGGTCGGTGAAAACGGCAAAGGAGCGACCATCTAGGACGTGTCGAAAGTGACGTATCGCTAGATATACGGCTAGTAATTCTTTACCCAACGTGCTGTAGCGAGATTCGGTAGGTTGTAGGCGTTTGGAGAAAAACGCCAAGGGCTGCCACGTGTCAGCTACTCGTTGCTGTAAAACAGCGCCGACTGCCACGTCCGAGGCGTCATTACTGAGGGACAGTGGGGCGGCCGGATCGTGATGCGCTATAGAAGCTATGTTGACGATAGCCTCTTTCAGCGACTTAAAAGCAGCGCTTGCTGCGGCAGGAAATTCGAATTTCTTGAGTTTCCCTCGGAGAAGGTCCGTGAGGGGTTGCATCAGCGAGGCGCAGTTGGGTATAAACCGTCGGTAAAAGTTGACAAGCCCATCAAAACGCCTGAGCTGTTTGAAAGAATGATGCTCAGGGTAGTCGATGATGGCTTGAATTTTATCCTGCAGTGGCACGACGCCTGCAGAAGAGATACGATGGCCCAGGAAGTTGAATGAATCGACACCAAACGAACACTTTTTCGCGTTGATCATCACTCCGTGTTGAGATAAATGATCAAAAGGTGTTCGTACGTGGCGTATGTACTCTTCTCGTGAAGAGCTTGCGATTAAAATGTCATCAAGATACGCGTAAGCGAAGTCTAAACCGCGACAAACTTGGTCGATGAAACGCTGAAAAGTTTGCGCGGCGTTCTTTAGACCAAATGGCATGCGCAGAAACTCGAACAAACCAAATGGAGTCTTCACGGCAGTTTTAGCGATGTCCGCTTCGGCTACCGGAATTTGGTTGTATGCGCGTACCAAGTCGATTTTGCTGAAGATGTTTTTACCTGCCAGACTGGCGGTGAGATCCACTGTGTGGGATCGGATAGCGATCAGGCGTGGTCACCGTATTCAAGGATCGATAGTCGCCGCAAGGACGCCAGTCCCCCACAACCTTCTTCGGGACCATGTGCAGAGGCGACGCCCATGGGCTGTTGGACGGTCTGACGATATCAAGTTGAAGCATGTGGTCAAATTCGGCTCGTGCTGCCCGTAGTTTGTCTGGAGCAAGCCGTCTTGGTCGTGCGCTAACTGGTTGACCGCGCGTACCTATGTGGTGAGCGACCTCTGTCATGACTGGTGGACGCTCTGCAGCCGGTCGCACCAGTCGCGGGTGTTCGGAGAGGAGGCTCAAGTAGTCGGACGGTGCGTCTGCGATCCGAAATACAGAGCTTATTACCGGGGCATCTGAAAGGACACCATCAACACCTAGTTTCGTACGATCGTCTAAAAGTCTGTGGCGACCAGCACCAACAAGCAACCCAAAATGTCGGTGGAAGTCGATACCGATAAGTGCGAAGGGTACAGACGCAACCATGAAGACCCACTGAAAATCTCGGCGAAGATTGAGGTCCAGGTTCATCATGCGCTGACCGAATGAAGCTATCGGAGAACCGTTGGCCGCACGCAAATTGTACGTAGGCTTTGAGTGCTTGTCGTTAGCGGTCGCTGGGATGAAGCTGACTTCCGCTCCCGTATCCATGAGGAAGGTGATGGAAGAACGTCGATCCTTAACGTAAAACAGTCGGTTTGCTTGGTTATTGAATGATACGTTTGTAGTGCTAGTATGCGAAACTATACGTGACGAGAGTGGACAGCCTATCCACAATTTGTCAAAACGTCTGGAGCGTTGGGCTGAGCATTTTGAAAAGCAATTTAATCGGCAAGAATTGTTCGATCCGCCGGTCACTGATCGCCCCGCTCCGTGGGTTGTCCCTTTGGATCCACCCTCTCGCTCAGAAGTCGAACGTGAGATCGGACTGTTGAAGTTGAACAAAGCCGCGGGACCAGATGATCTTCTTCCAGCCCTCTTCAAATTTGGAGGCTCTGCTCTTGTTGATGCTTTGCATGAATTACTGTGAAACTGTGGGAGCAGGAGACTGTCCCAACCGACTGGAGCCGCTCCGTTATTGTTCCCATCTTCAAAGGCGGCTCGCGTTCGGAATGCGGCAACCATAGAGGAATCAGTCAGATCTCCATCGCCTCCAAATTACTCGCGTCCATAATTCTCCACAGACTGACTGGCGCTCGTGAAAGCCAGATTCGTGAGGAGCAAGCCGGGTTTCGTCGGGGTCGTAGCTGCATCGACCACATCTTCACCTTGCGTCAGTTGTTGGAGCACTGTCACACATATTGGCGGCCCACCGTAGTCGTGTTCCTCGACATCAAAGTTGCCTTCGATTCGGTTGATCGATGTGCCCTTTGGAATTGTCTACTCAGGAAAGGTGTACCTGAGAAATATGTAAATATTATCCAAGCATTATATGCGCGTAGCACGGGCAGAGTGAGGGCTTACGGCAAGCTGTCGCCACCCTTCAATATCTCCAGCGGTGTGAGACAAGGATGCCCGCTGTCACCTTTCCTATTCAACATCGCTATTGACGAAGTCATGGAGATTGCATTTACAGGACATGACTTGGAAGGTGTGGAGCTACTCCCAGGGGAACGACTTCTTGACTTAGAGTATGCAGACGACATTGCCCTCATCTGTGACAGCTTCCAGACGTGTCAAGCCGCGCTGGACAGATTAGCACTGGCTGTCAGTCGCTTCGGGCTTTGCTTTGCACCACCGAAGTGCAAAGCGTTCCTCCATGATTGGCAGGGATCGCCCCCTGTGCTGACCCTTGGTGGGGATCAGCTAGAAGTCGTTCAGAAATTCAATTACCTGAGAAGTTGTATCAGCGCCCTTGGGATCGAAGACAAGATCACGAACCGTATAGCGAAAGCTCGAAGTGCTTTTGCTAACCTTCGCCACCTATGGCGACGGCGCGACATTACTCTCGCCCTGCAGGGTAGAGTGTACAATGCAGCGGTACGTTCGACCTTACTGTACGGTTGCGAAACCTGGCCCCTAAGATCGGCGGACATGAAGAGGCTACTTACGTTCGATCATCGGTGCCTTCGCAGTTTGGCTCACATCTGGTGGGAACACCGCGTGAGTAACGAGCGTTTTCGACGCCTTGTTTACGGCCTAGGAAAAGGGAATGAACCGCTCAGCACCGTCATTTCACTCACCAGGCTCCGATGGCTGGGCCACATGTTGCGCATGCCAGCCCACCGACTCCCTCGACGTGCGTTGTTTGCTCACCGGGGATGTGGGTGGAAGAAGAGGAGAGGTGGCCAAGCGATGACTTGGTCGAGAGAATGAAGGCCCTCACTTCTGAGCTGGCCTCGGTTGGAGCTTCACGGCTCCCTGGTTGGGGTCCAAAAGACGGTGAACACGTTTGGCTGGATACACTTGCTGATATGGCAAGGAGCCGACCTCAGTGGCGTTCCTGCTGTGAGTTTCTTTGTCCCTCCCCATCCCTTTAGCCTCCCCCTCCATCTACGATCTTATTTCGTAGGGTAAAACGTAATTATATTTTTGTTTTTGCCTAGTAGCCGGCTAGTAGCTTACCGGAACGATGCCTATCCGTTGCTGGTAGCTCAGCTGGCATTCAACTGTCGTATTTATTTTTCCTTTATATATTGTATGTATGTATGTATTTCCTTTATGTATTGCGGTACAATAGCGGAGGTGTTTTGCCATCTCTAGCTGACATGTATAATGATGATGATAATGATGAGTGCTAGTATGCGGGCTATTCGTTTTCCCTGGGTCGTGCCTAATGCAGGGAGCCCGACAACGTCTAGCTCTTCCACCGTATTGGCGGTGATACCAACATATTTCTTCGACGGGTTTGACATTATCTGATTAAGAACGTGCAGGGAAAAGGTTGCGCTTTCGTGTCGAAAGTGACGTACTCGGTGCAGGCACAGAGGAGCCGCAATGAACGGTAGCCAAAACGTGGTCAGCATTTGATCGTGGCACACGCTGCTTCGAAGCCTTCATTGCTGCTATCCTGCTGCGAAGTAGCGCAATTTCCTCTTCTTTAGAGTCAGATCGGCCTAACGACTGGGAGCAAACATGAGATTCGGTTTTCATCGGTGAGAATATGTCACCGGAGATACTGGTCGTCTGCTGCGGAAGACGTTCGAACGCAGCGTCTGCCTTGGTAGCTAATTCTTTCAGGGGTGCATCTATAACCATGGAAAGCATTACCGGCAATGGCTCTGGGAGACGTGCAAACCACAGCTCCTTTAGCCCTCGTTCGCTTAAGAATAAGGGACCAGCGATGCGCTGAAGTTCGCGGAGCAACGCCTACGGCGTACGATCTCCAAGCTTGAGACCATTGAGCTGTTCAGATCGAGTTGGTGCTCTGGGCCGTAACTCTTTTAAAATTGCTTGCTTCATCGTTTCATACTTTGCCTCATTCGATGGGCAGAGTATAATGTCCTCGATCAGCGTTACAACCGACGGAGGAAGGCGTGGGACGAGCTGATTATACCTCAGAAGGTCCGCCGTAATGCCCTTATTTTCTAGTTCGATCTCGAATATCGTAAACCAAACCTCTGGGTTGTGTTCCATGTAACTGGGAACAGCTAAAGTAAGCATGTTTACGCTTTGAAACAACTCAGCTTCTACTCTCGAAATGTGAGTCGAAAGATAAAGAATGAACAAAATACGATAAAGTACTAAAATTACGCAAGAAACAAATGAATATAGGTATATAATCGAGAAAAAGGAACGAACTCATCAAAAGATACAAACGAGAAAAAAGTTGAATTCGCGCGTGCGAATCGGTGTCATCAATTTGTAGGACTAGTTAATACTAGTCCGAGACGGTGCGCGAAAGTAAGCGCGGATATCAGAAGGCAATGGGAGTCGGACACAGCGGATTGTATTCGATGGGCTACGATAAGAAGCAGACGGATGAAGCGAGGCGAGAGCGTACACGTGAGTGCGGGAACTTACAAGGCAGTTGTGTGTCGAACCGGTTGTAAGATTAAAACAAGAAGGAGTAATGTACAATCGGTCAACAATTAAATTGTACATGCAAGATAGCAGTTATCTTATAGGGCGCTACACTTCTCCAAATTAGGTAGGACGCCGTGCGGAAACTTATCGTACCTACCAGAGTAAAACAATAATCGCAGCAACGAAAATTAGTCACCACTCAGAACGTCTGGTTAAGCTAATTCCAATAGATTTATCTATCATTAACGAGGATGAAGCAGCCGAACATCGAATGTCGGCACTTGTAGCTTACGTGTCTCTTGTCGAGACAAAGACTCCCTGAACAACAGTTACATATGCAGAGATTGCTGCAAAGGTCAGCCCGGAGGCCGCGGTTGCGGCCTCTTCTATTGTCAACATTGATAACGCAAATAGAAGGACGAACAGTAAAAATTATCGCTTGCCAGCAGGTCAGGACAAGCGATTACCCCACCTAGTAGATCAAGGAAATAGGGCTCCAACGATAGCGCCCGGACTGTTTTATGCTCAAATGTCCCGGAAACTACTGCCATCAGATTGCGGGGTAGGTTATCGGACGAACCAGACCAGTGAAACTCACTGTGCGTGTAGGTGATTGTCAAAGCTAAACCCATAAACTTAGTACGAATTACACGTCATCTAAACTCGCCACACTTTGAAGAACGTAGACTTACCCGAGTAACACTCGAATCCTCCATTAACCTAGAAAAGGTTTTGCTCTCCGCAAGTGCACTTAAACACGGATCTTGATGTTCTTTGGAGCGCGCCACAATCAAAAAGAAACACCGAAGCGGGATACATCAAGCAAGACCGCCTTAACACGATTTTCATACATGGCGTACCAGAACATCCTTCTAACGATGTTTAAGAGGCCGGAAACCACGATTTATAACAGTGGCGGTTCTTTCGTGAAACACTTTCTTTGGATAATATTGTGGCACTATCACTCGTTATGATACCTATCTCACCGAAGTATAGAGGATGCGGCCCTAGAATCCTAAAACTTGTGGTTTATTCAGAGCAACAAGCAAAGAATGTTTTAGATCGATGGCGGAGAGATCGGCAAGTTCTCCTTTCTGAACTTCGGTCAAAGGTCGCAGGAGCTTTACAAAGTTCAAATATCAAAGCACCTGAAGCAGCACACGTACCGACGATGATACAGAAGCTTAACTTGACTGCTGCTTCACTTGATTCTGATGTAGATCTAGATGAACATTGGGACGCAACTTGACCGAAACAACTTCCAGACGACGTACCATTATCCCATCAAACAACGCTTAACTGCCGACCTCCCATGGGACGGCATTTTCCAACACTTGACCCTCTAGCCCTCTTTGAACTTCTAGAGACCGAGTAACTGGTCTGCTCGTATACAAATGCTCAGTCTTTTTAGTAAACTGTCCGAAATGTAAGATCGCCAAGCTTCCAGCTCAAATGATGTCATTGATATCACCGAGACTTGATTAAACACGGGAGTGACGGACGCTGAATTTTCGCTACCGGGCATGTCGCTGATCCGGAACGATATGCTCATGAAAGAAGGAAGGTAAATTCTGTATTACCGAAGCGACTTGCAGTGCGAAGCCGTGGATGATTCAGACTCGCGGTTCCCCGGCTCTGTTTGGTACCACTTGCAATTAAAAGCCAGAGACGTTTGTCTTATTGTCTTGATGTACCGCCCCCTTAACTCTACACCCGGAACCGACTGCCACCTATTGGCTGTTTTAAGATGCAGTTTACAGCGAAAGTACACTCACATACTTTTCATGGGTGATGTCAACGTACCTTGTTTAGAAACCCCTGTTACGATCTGAGAACAATTCAAAGCCGACCTACACCATCTCGTAACCACTGTTCCTGTATGCAATCACATCATTTAGTTTACTCGGTTCAGAACTGATAACAGGCCATCTGTACTGGACCTTGTGCTTACCAATGAGGAGCGTATGGTTGATGTGTTAGTTTTAGACTGCCCTTTGGGTCGCAGTGATCACGCAGTCATGAGTTACGACATCGTCTGCTGTGCAGGACATCGTAATGAGAACGATGAGACTGTGCGAACCATCACAAGCTACGATCGATTAACCCAGCTCGTCAGCGCCTCAACTTGGTTGTTCGTTGCCGCAGAACTCCCAGAAGTCGCCTGGCTCGAGTTCGTCAACAAATTCAGTCAGCTGATTGCAGAGGCTTCAGAGATAAGAGTTCGCAACAAGTGTACATCAGTTTCTTTCATTAGAAACAGAACTCGAAAATGGATGACAGTACGCAAAGCAGCATGGCGAGTGTACAGAGAAACTCCAGCACCAGAAGCTTCGGACAAGTACTTGGCCCAACATAACCACTGCACTCAAGTGTTAAGAAAAGAAAAGACCGCCTATCAGCGGGACATCGCAAAAACCTTCAGTGCTAACCACAACTGTTGTACAAATACCTCAATGGCCCGCGGAAGGTGAGGCAAGGATTTCTTCCACTCAGAACGACCGATGGGACAACAAGAATGGCTGTGGAAACTGCAAACGCGTTGCGGATGCAATATGCCCCCACGTTTCAGGGGGCATTGCCGCCAAGCTATCTTCCAGGCTTTGTCGTCTCTCCGCCAGGACTAACCCACATTAGTTTCATCGCGGGGGCTGTATTGCAAAAGTTGTGTTCTCTACGCACACACTGCTCGTTGGGTGTCGATACCATTCGTCCAGAGCCACAGGAAGCAGCAGCAAGCCAACTGGCAGGAGTTTTAGCTCCGATTTTCCAGCGCTGCTTAGACCAGAAGCAACTTTCCGCTATGTGGAAGCTTGGAATAAAAACTCCGATTCACCAAGGTGGAAGCAGAACTGAGTCCTCCAACTACCGCCCAGTATCCCTTCTTCCTATACTTTCTAAGGTCATGGAATCCATAGTTGCCGATGTACTGGTGTGTTATCTGGCAAACTGTAACAACATCACGCCTGGTCAGCACGGTTTCCGTCGACCGCGGTCATGCACGAGGAATGTACTAATCGCACGCAGTAGTTGGACCGAGTTCTCTGACGTTTCAGAATTCATTGATGTGATTTACCTGGATTTTTTCGAAGGCTTCCGATCAGACCCTACGGACTATCCAACGGGACTAGTGCAGCAAGGCTTCTTAAACCCGTATCAATTCATTGTTCATTTTTCATTGTACTCCCAAAAGCAAGCCGGGACTTCTTGTGTGCGCAATTTGAAGTCGCGCGCAAAGTGAACGTGCTTATAAGCCTGGGTCATAATCGTCTTTAGATGGCTGTCCTTTTTAGAGTAGACATCGGATGGTGACACAGGATGACAAGTATGATTGTGTCAATACTTCTAAGTTGCAGGCAGCACAAAAACTGTTCAACAACTCGAATCTTTGGGTTATCATTCAGTTTGAAATGTTGGTCAACGCACGGGTACAATAGTATGTCACCTCTTCTACTAGATCGATTTTGACATAAGACGGACATGCAGGGTTACTTGATCTCGGCATCAGTTATTTCGCCATTCAGTCAAGTCTCAGTTATCATGATTTAGTTCAAACATATCGAAGTTTGGCAAGTTTGAAACATGGATATTTTGTTGAAGAAACCCTGTGCATTGCTGTGCAAGTGGGAGAGGGATTTGTATGTCGGAAGCATATCCGATCATCATCATCATCATCATCATCATCATCATTCTCATCATCAACAGTACATCAGCCATTTGAACTGATGCTTCGCTGCCATACAACCAGGATAACCTATTGAATAAAGAATGATAAGAGGGAGCAGGGTTATTTACCTGAAAAACGTAACGCTCTAAGCAAATATTCAGGGTCAAGTCGCCTACACCTTGTGCTAACAACATACCGTCACAAACAGCTATCGCGCAAAAACAAGGCGGCATCGCCGAGACAGCTTCCTTGCGGCTTTCACTGCCCCGCGTTGTAATCAGCCATTACACCGTAGATAACTCAGCACCAAACACACTTTAAACAGGCAACCCGACGAGGAGACGGCAGCAGACGCGCCAGTGGTGTCGGTTGCGAGCCATGTCCTGTAAAGTCTTGAGCCGAGCACAAGCCGAGCCACGTGGACTCCAACCCGGAAGGCGAGACGGACCAACGGCACCCAGTTTGGTCATCAGTGACTTCATTTCCCGCTACTAAGTTAACTTCCGTCCGCTTGGAGCCTTGTGCCACTCTACACCTGGAGGATTAAACAAGGCCCTCCTACGTAAGCAGTAACCAGCCATACGTAGCACATGCCCAAGCCAACTTCAGCTTATTCAATGCTATCTGATTGTTACTGCCTAATACTTGCCTACGCACATCATCGTTGCAGACAAGCCGGTCCCATCCGGCACCAGCAATGCTTCGCAGATAACGATGATCAAAGACTCGAAGGTGCCTCAGGTCTTCAGACAGAAGGGGCCAAGTTTCACTACCATAGAACAGGACGGCCTTCGCTGTGGCCTTTTAGACAGAGAGAAACTCCCTTCTGTCGCCAAAGATGCCGCAGGTTCAAGAAGGCAATTCTGGCCTTTGCAATTCATGAACAGACTTCAGTTTCCATGCGCCCATCGTTGCCGATGTAGCTTTCAAGGTAAGTGAATTGATCAAGCTTGAGTTCCTCATTGGCAAGTGTCAAAGGGTCATTAAGCGGCTGGTGGTCCTGCAGCAACACTTTGCACTTTGAAGGTGCGAAGTGCACACCAAATAATTGGACCACTAGACAGGCCATTCATGGTTGATTGCGCCGTCGCAACATCGTCGAAAAGCAAGACGATATCGTCCGAATAATCAAGATCAACTAACATTTCACCAGCCAAGACCTCGACGCCTACATCGTGAGATTCACTGAGGGAACACTCGATGATGGAGCCCACGACGAAATAGAACAAAAGTGGGGAAATCGGACAATGCTAACGAACGCCACTTATGGTCGGAAAACTATCCGATTGACTACCGTAGATGTTGACGCGGCCTATATTGTTGGAGTATAAACACATAGAATGTTCACAGATTTCCTGGGAACACCATTCCGCGAAGTATTTCGAACAGAATCGATCGATCGACTGAATCGAACGCACTCTTGAAATCGATGAACACAGATATCGTCGGTCCGCGTGGCGCTATTCTAACACCTGCCGCAGGGTGAATATTTAGTCTATACAGCCAAGCCCTGGGCGGAAACCCACCTACTCTTTCCTAATCCAAGATTCCCGTTCCACAGGGAGACGACGAAGGAGAATTATGGCGCTACAAACAGATGCTCCTGCGTCGTGCATGGCGGCCGAGATCCTATTCCACTGAAGATCAGTGTCATTAGGACAAGACAGCGGAAGTTCGATACGCAGCGCCTCTTGATAGGCTTGCCTGACCGAGAACTGAGATAATTTCTCAGTTGCGCCTCCCGGTAAAGCTCATGGAGCAACAACAGTGTACTAAGGCATGATCAGAGTCGACGCAGATATTCCAGTACAAGCGGCAATCCAGGATGGAACCACGTTATCTCTAACTTATAGCCATGTGGTCAATTTGAGTCCATCGCTGGCCAGCTACAGGGGGACGCCAAGTGACACTTCGGCGCCCACTGTGTCTAAAAGCAGTGCTACTAGGAAACAACTGGTGCTCCGCACACAGTTGTAGCAGGCGCTCACCGTTGTCAATCCGTTCGGAGCTAAGCCCATAATTACTACCCATCTGAGCTTCTGAAGAGCTGCGTACCAGCAGGTACAGTTCGTGATAGCATTAGAACTGCAGTCGGTGGGAGCATAAGCGGAAATCACAAACAAACAACGTTTTGTACTACTTCGGGAATAAACCTTAGTTGATGTCTTCAAATGGACTGCACATGAACGGCTGTTCACCAGAATCCAATCAACCAACGATGGCTCAGCCTTGGAGCTTAGAATGATACCTACACCAGTTTGACCCGTGAGTGCTGCATCGGCGTCTCCGGATGCGTGTAACCAATAACGATAGGATAAGTCTGGTGCAGCCACATTAGAGTCATTGATCTTAGGTTCGGACACACAGCACACATCAATACCCAGTGTGTCCAAGGTGCGTGCGAGTGCAGCCTGTTGACGTATTCGTTTCAGAGTGCGAACGTTGAACGCCGCCATGGAAATGGGACAGCGTGGCCTTATAAGGGACTGTTGCCGATAGGCGTCCGATGGGTGTTGTGGGAAGGTGGCTGCAGGCGGTTCTACTCCAGTGCCGCTTCTGTTGCTGTCACTTAAGCTGTGAATCATAGAAGGAAGGTTAGTAATGGGGGTCAGGATGGGAGTAAGAGAAAAGGTGAAAGGCAAGGAGAGAGGCGCCAGCAGTCATTTGTTTTCGCTAAGCTGCCTTGCTGTATGCAACAGATAAAGTGACCCTTGATAATTTACACGAGGACCGATGCAGGATGCAGTTTATGTTTGAAGAACATGTCATGGTTGTGTATGGACTGAGATACTGCCAGGATGCCTAGACCTAGACAGAAGGCCGATTAGGGTCCTCAATCAAAGCCTTCAGCTCAAAAACCTGTTTAAAAGGTAGCGGGGAGGTGGCAATGATTTAGTTTTACGGAAATGGACGCCATCCCATTTCAAACCCCCACGTGGAGGACCAGGAGAATTAGTTTGTCGGACCTCTCACCATTGACCAACCTGGTAGGAGTAGCTCTCAAAAGGCCCGAGACACCACCCAGTATAGCTCAATGGGGTAAGGAGGTACGCTAACCATCGCACCACGTTAAAGTTCAGCCTCGTTGCGACGAAAGCAAATCTGAAGGTTCGGGTGTCAGCTGTGAGCTGTAGCCGATCCTTGTGTGGTCGACAAGTACTCATTTTTCGGTGAAAAGCCGACAATGAACGTTGAGCCGCTTCATATTGCCTGGTGGAATGGTTACGGAATGAAGTTCTGGTTACAGTACGTATTGGGAATGTCGTTACCGCATCAACAGTTGCTTGTGCTTCACAGTGGTCTGCTTCGTAACTAGGACTTACTGCACTTACTGTCAGACTCCGGTGAATATACTCTCTTTCTCAACCATCTGGGGTCTGGTGTTGGACGCATTGAAAAGTAGCTCTGAATGAAATTTCTTACGCCACATGTACCACGTATATATTGCGTTCTCCGCAAATGTTTTGTCTGGACGGTACTGTGTTTTATTGTTCAACTGAGTCCACGTTTTCTTGATTTATACTGTTTGGCAAACGCACAAAAGTGTCATGGCACCTATTCCCGACCACACTTCCAAGGAAGTATGGTGTACGTCTCGTTCCGTCCATTACCAAGTCTACGGAATGATTGCTGGCGTGTTTATGAAAGTATTCCAATGGACACTGGTTTCCAGACAACTCGTAAGACTGTCTGTTTCCAAGGGCACCTCGATAGTTAAATAATGGGCCCTTTTCTGCCATTCTATTGCGCTATGCTAAGCTCAGAAGCCATAATTCAGCTACCAGGGAGTCAGCCGATCGCATTCTACGTTACTTTGCCACATTTGGATAATCAGACCCAAGATTTTAATTTGTGCACAGGTTAGCCGCATTTTAAAAACCTGTCTGTATTCACAAATCAGAACTGTTGTCTTACAACCTAATTTCATGGTGACACCATATTCCTTGACTTTCACTAGTAAATTGGACGCTAAGTTTAGTTTCATGGTTGCCAGCATACGTAATACAGCGACTGGTGCCTAAAAACTAAATTAACCAAAGCATTCCATAAAATGCATGGTGCGTTACAATCGGCATGTACCTGTGTCTCGAACATTATACCGTATCTGTTTCCTCTATTCAATTCTGTCTAACTTCAAACGAAGGTATTATTGATTTAAGCTTACAGGAATGTTGCAATGAATTATTGCAACTTTTTCTCGATCACTGAACCAAATCCCCATAATCTATTTGGCCTGCTGTCTTCCAATGATGGAATTCAGCTATTGCCTCTCGGCTGTACTCACCACTCATTATGGAGGTAATTTTGATATCTAAGACCACACTGGAAATAAAAATGTTTTGGCGCTGCTCGTGCCCATTACTGCACTCCAAGATCGGATTCCTACTTATCTTCGCACATCAGGTAATGGACGGCGTTGGGCGTGAAACACCACACTTAGCGGTTGAACAGAGGTCATAGTCACCAGTCCATTGAGCTCGGTGGACAACATTTGATACAACGAGTAGCAAATGTATGACTGGCTTGAAGTACTCGCCATGTGTTTGGAACTTGACACACATCTATGGTTTAGGCCACGATTTCGACTACTCGGGCTTCCACCAAAGTCTTCCATTATTCCACTACAAGTAACCAGTCTTGTGGGGAATGAACGAGCACACTGGTACGATGGTCATGGGGATACGTTGGATGCTACCAACCAACAAATCACCGCGAACCCCCATTAGAATGTGTAAGGATTTGTGACTCGCAGCCGCTCACTAAACTACGTAGCAGAGATATGGTGGAGGCTAGCGTTCTCTCTGCTCCATCATTGGAAACTTCACCGTTTGATTAGAAGCCCAGAGAAGCTGGTCAAACCTGACTAAACTTCTGAATTACAATTCGTCTGTGGCCTTCAGAAGAAATAAAATTTGTGACCACCCACTTCACAAATTTAACGGATATAGTGAGGACTGCTGCCTCAATAAACTTGAGCTTGCGTTGTCTTAAACTACTTTAGTTTGGTGAAGGAAACCCATGTAATGGAGCAGCGGAGTAATGGTTTATGACTGGTGTAAAAGCGAATGCTTGATATGTCTCGTAGGATGGTGAGAGGAAAAATCGAAATAAAAAATCCGTGTCAGTAAAAGAACGTATGAAATACATGACTCACGGAGGGGTTCGGAGTAGCACAGGCTATATCACGTACTGTAAGTGTGTCAGAACAACATCAAGGCGTTTGAGAAGGGATAAAGTAGGAGCATTTATTATTACATGTTCCGGGAGTGCGTTCCAGGGCTGTGACGCTCGGAGGGAGAAAAAGTTTCGTCGACATTCCAATCGGCTATATTGCGTGACCAGCTTAAACTGAAGACCCCTTAACGATATGTTTTGAATGAGTTTCAAAAGAGAATGGCATGTGTGGTTGGGGTTTCTAAGGATCTGATACACCAGTATGAGATCGTCTCTTAGACGCCTGTAACATCGGCTGTATATTTTGACGGTTTTCAATCTGAGTGGGTAGGGAAAGCGAGACAAACCTCTGATGTTCTTTGTCGCCCTGCGTTTTGCGGTATTGAGCTCGGTGAGGTAGTGCTTCTGCCAAGGCTATCACGCTTGAATAGCGGATTCCGTGTGCTGCCTCACGTACACGTAAAGGATTTTTGGAAAGATTGGGGCGTCGAACTTCCCGAACGCTCTATGAAGAAGGCTGAAGTGCTGGTTTGCTTTCTTTGCGGCTTTTTCAGTCTGCCTTAAACACCCAAGGTTCTCTTGGACAAGCACGCCAAGATCACGCTCATGAGCTCGCTGTAGAATTTCTGGTCCTTGGCGTAGTTGTGAGTACTCTTATGGCGTATGCTCAGATGTTTGCACTTTGTAGTGCTGGAATGCAGCATTTTCTCGATGGACCATGTGTACGCTTTGTCGAAGTCATGCTGTGCATAAGCGTTTTGAAGCTGTCTGCTGGATGAAGTATCCACAAGAAGTTATTTATTGAATACAAGAGCAACAAGCTGCAATTGAGAGGTGATGGACAGTCATGGGTGATCCAACCCACTAGGTACACAAATTCGTTAACCTAGGACGTCCACAAAAGATTTTTATCAGTTGTTACTTGGACAAGGTGGCCGTCCACATGCCCCTATGACTCCGGTAATGAGACAGTCTCAGGTCAGCCACAGTTCAACTAGCCAGACAAAGAAATTCGTTCACTGTTCCATCTCTTCCCTTCTAGCTAGACACTAAGTAGGTAGACACAAGGAAGGTCAGCTTTCTAACTCCGACTAACAAAACAGGCAAAAAAGGTCAGCGAGTAGTCGATACGGCTGCTGCGTCGCTACTGTTATCCAGTTTGGCAAGGAAACATCAACCACGATCACCAGACTCACACCTATATTCAATTCAATCACAACTAGGTCACGAGTAGCAAGTCCATGTAAGATAAGTAGCGATCCTAAACACTGATAATCGCAAACGTTCAGCAACAGCATAATGTTAACAAGCCAGATGTTGAAGACCATTCATTTGAACCGTACATTTACTGGACTGCCAGCACTATTTGATGTAATCCCCTATACCTGACAAGACCATCTCTAATCATCATTTGCTTCCTGCGTCTTTCTTGCAAAGGTACCGACTGATTGCCAGCCATGAAACACGCGGTAGCTCAATGCAATCAAATCAAGTCAAGTCAATATACGCTTTATGTACCCAAGTGGATGCACTTCCAACATGTTACCGTAGTTATCGCGGATAGACTAAATAGCACCATTAAAAAGCAAACTTCCGTAAAGAGAACAGTTGCACTTAGTGCACAGCTGTCAGTCAACTAAACAATCCTCAATTTGCGAATAGCAATTGTATGTTGAAAGTGAAGTATTGGCATCTGCATCCCGTTGACGGTACGGTAGCTGAACCCAAGCTGTCATTCGGAACGATGAAACCGCAAGCTACAGAAGCACTTTTGCTAATTTTTTTCAGTGTGTTTATGATTTCATGACCGAAATGAATAACTCACATAGCACACGCAGTAATTCAAAGTTCTTTCTAAATACTAATGAATACATGACGGCTGTTTCCACCCGCTGACCACTGGACTAGGTGGAAAATGGTAAGATTCCAGGGGACGTGCGTATGGCCTGCAGACGTTTAGGGGAAAATAGTTTTCCCAGATGATAGGGAACTTTTAGAAAACCCTGTACTAATTGTCATCAGCCGGAAAGGGAATGGCCCGGTTAGGTAATATTTTGAGCAATTCTTTTTCGTGCGGATTCAACCACTTGTGACTAGATGATTCATCATTTTAGGGATTATTCAATAGCCAATGAACAATGGTTTTATACGGGTTAAGAAGCGCTGCTTTACAAGCCCCTTGAATAGTCTGATGAGTTATTGAAATATGTTAATGAACAAAATACAGTAGTTCTATTGTCAAAAGAATGACCTCATCGTATTTAATGCAGCAGCCCCGCACTCCGAGTGTTTCCATAGCTTCATTAAGCGAAAAAGAATAATCCAAGGTATTTCCAGGCAGTAGGATGGAGAATAGCGTCAAGTAACAAAATTTACTTGGCGGAGTGCGTCATCCAACCGACTTTTTAATATAGTGGATAAACCATCGATTTGGGGAGAGCGTCCCATGGCTGAGACACGTGTATAGAGAAGATATTCCTACGGCAACCCAGACGGCTGTACTGTTGCGCTAATTTGAAGGAGTGGCCTCTAAGTTTGGTGTTACTGCTGAGTTGCAGTAAACAGCGGCACACCAGATTTGGATCGTGTACAATCAACTATGTCATTATCGAGTCACATCGTAGCCGGCGATACCCCCCTGCTCAATTCCCCCAAACGTTTCAATTTCTCCTCATATGCAAGGTGGCGCATTCCAGTAGCGTATTTGGAAGCCCGACATTGAGGTTGGTCCAGTGCAGTAAGGTCGTCATTCAGCTATGGTTACTAGGCTTGAATTTCGACACGGGGGCGAATATACACATTGAGCGTCCGACTAAAAATTGTGGGGTCTCCTTGTCCGAACGCCCGTCGTAGCAAGCCGACGTGCGGGTTACCAGTTTTGCATGCCTTTACGGATTGCTTGGAGCAACCCAAGTTATCGTGAACAAGCACGCCAAGGTCACATTCGAGAGAGGATTGCTAAAGTAGTTGCGTTTTGAGCTTTTGGGTATTGGTACTCTGGGGTCGTATGGAGAGTACCTTGCGTTTGCCCACGTTGAATTGTAGCAGGTGGGTTGACCACTGATGTACCTACCATATCTAGGTCACACTGAAGCAAATTCTGATCGGCATCCGCCTGAATCCCGCGCCATATCTTGATATCGTCAACAAACAGCAGGAAATTTGAAGGTAAAGTCATTGCTAAATACAAAAAACATTCGTGGTCCTAGAGCTGAGCCCTGAGACACAACAGACTCGACCGGTATTGGGTCAGAGAGTGAACTTCGGACTCTGGCCACTTATTGTCGTGATAGGCGAACGTTGGTGATCCAGCTTAAGAGAGAGTCACCGATCCCGTAATATTGGAGTTTGGAAAAGAGAATCTGATGGTCTATACGAGCGAATGCATTCGACAAATCCAAGTACATCACATCAACTGCCTCTCCAGCGTCAGCCTTGAAAGAGAGTTCAGTGGCCCAGTCGAGAAAGCTTCCCTACTAGACCGGACATTAAGACTCCGAAGGAGTAGCGAATAAAAAATATTATATGTAACCTTCTACATATATCCTTTTTCCGATTATTGCCAGAGTGTGCGTGGACAAGACTGTTCAAGTTGTTAAGTGGACATAGGGCTTCCACTCCCGCAAACAACATATACCATTACATAAAACGAAGCACTTTGCATAGTTTATTGGTACCAATTATAAGACAGACCAATCCCATGAGCTGTCGAAGCGTGGGACGCCTAGGGGACATCCAAAATATTCCAGACGTTTAGCCTATTAGCAAACAATAGCGATTAGCATTTCATGCATCCACGTAGACTGTCAACCGCAATAGCCATAAAACCAAATCTCGCGAAATGCCACTAAAAATAGCCTGTCTAAGGCTACGTCTTACTCGTATGCACTATACTGTTCCCTCCAGAAAAATACACCAGTTTAAGTGGATAGCCAGATATCCTTCAAGATCTCAACTTTAACGAGGGTTGTGAGGAATAGTGTCGTAAACTTTCAGGTGCGTAGTCTGCTGAACTTCTACTCGTCACTGCTGTGACAGCGCTGTCGAAAACGCCCTGCAGACACATAAAATTGCACACAATGCGACACGAGAGCGACCAAGCGGAAGGTGGTCGTTGTCATCTCCTTGTCACTCCAAATAACACGCACACCCTGTGACCGTCTGCTGAATGGTGTGGTGTAGTGGGTCACCGCCGGAGGGGAAATGACTGAACAAGCCCAAACGTTTGACAGATAGGAGAGCGTTTACTTTTGTGGGATTCGGAAGTAACTTGGCTTGCTGGACTGAGTCATTGCGTGTATGTGTGTGTGTGTGTGTGTGTGGGTGGGTGGGTGTTAGGCAGACTGGTTAATTTCCTGTCGACTTTGCTCGGTGCACCAACAAAGCTGCGAAGCATGATAGGCCGCAAATCTAGTGTACTGACTATTAGAATAGATATCCTTAAGCGCGTTTGATCTAACACCTAGTTTGGATAACGAAAGTGTAATTGCATATTTTCTAACTTAAATAAGGGAACTCATCGTGGATGCGTCTGGTAGATACAGAAGTCTTGAAATGAGCGATATCCTAGGCATTGCGGTGAAAAAGGCACTCTTTGCATCTCCCCCCCTTTACTTAGACTGGGCCAACCTGGCGTGCTTTACTTTGAGCTTCGTGCTCCTTCTTACTCGTCTACTTCTATTTATTGCGTATTTGCAAAGTAAGTGGAATTTCGTTTCATCCAGGCTCATTTAGACAGTCATCAACACTCGGAAAAGCACTGTGTAGCTGTTTCCTCCAGTCGAGAATCGTTAGCAATGTGCATTCCAGCTGACCCATGTTGAGTTAGAATCCATAACCCGTCTGTTAACAATCCGTGGTGAAAACCACTGAGCTACGGGGCGGGGGTACGACCGATGTTACTAATTTCCTGGATGCGATATACCGCTGCTCACTATTCCCTTGCTCGCACGTTACTGCCGTGCGGAGGGCAGGGCAGCTCCAACTAACGATTCCCGAAAAGATGAAACAGCGGCACAGTGCTTTTCTAGGCTGCGATATCTGGCTGAATGTGAGTAAATGTTGCTTATATCATTCAGCTCTCCTTACTACTAACTTGCAAACTTTCAACTTGTACTCCTGTTCTATCAGCCATAGTTCAAAGTTTCCTGCCTGTGAACTCAGTGTATACCCAGGGCGAGAAGATTTCCGGAACCCGACCTCTTGAATCACCAAAGATTTGACCACAGCTGCACGCAGATATGAGAGCAAGTAGATCGGTATGGGTCATCCAGTTCAGCCGGCAGGAACAGGAACGTGTGCATTCATGTCTATTTTCTTACCCTGGCCGCCAATGATGTTAACGGCCTGCTCGGTTAATGTAGTGAGCCTCTTCTGTAAGTAGATACCTAGAGAACATTGCCAGCGTTAGCGTCGGCTAACTGCTTCAACCCTTTGTTATCTTGTAACAGTCTGGAGGTTAGCCCGGTTTGCTTGAGCTCGTTGTGCGAAATTCTGACCAAAATTACAATCGCATCTTATACTTAGGTGATCAGTGCTACGTCTCGAACTGCGTGTTGAGTTTGATTGTTTGAATAGAGAACCGCTTTTGCTCTGGCGTACCGCTGGTTCCCGACATGCAACCGTTTAGTGTGTTAGGCTCTTTTGGTTCCCCCAGCTTACAATGTTTCACAGTACCGTTTCATATTTAGTCCAAGGAAACTTTAACGATACAAAATAAAAGCTTCCATGTATTCGATCTACCTTCTAGAACCGACAGCTTAGATCCCACTACAATCATAAATTAAACTTCGCCAGTCGACATACAGGAGTTGTGTTACTTTCTCGTCAGTTGTCAGGTCTAGCTTATATCATGTCCGCCAGATGTATAATTCCACTAAGTTTACCCATGACAGCATCGGGATTCCTACTTTTACGTTCGTGCCTGTACGTCGACGTGTCTATGACCCTGCCACATCACTGTAGGTGGGCTGTAGTTGACTAGTTGAATGCGTGTATTAAGAGGCTTGTAGGTCGATTCTATTTATAACACCCATATGACCACGCACGTTGCGCGAATTTTGTTGAAAACGTGATCCAAGCAGGGCCCGGGGACAGAAAACCAATCAGACACCATCTGTACGTGCTACCTGTAATGGCACAATGGATAATTGGAGATGCCTCAGACGGGATAGGTGTAGGTTGAACCATACCCCGCGGCGAACAGTGGGTGCGAAGCAAGTGGACTTAATTGAACGACATGGGACGCGGTAAGGGGGACAAATCAGTGGAAGGTAATCACTGTGCGATACCGCATCGAAGTTGTGTACGGTAAAAAGCAGCCTAGACTTCGTTTTTACACCCAGAAGAGTGCCTAGCACGTAACGAATGTTGACAAGGTGTCACTATCTCAATTTCTATCTCTAGAAGACTGGGTGAAATCGGAATCAGAGTCTCCATCTTCCATGTACATCTGGTGAACCTTCAGGTTTATGTCAGGGAGTGAATTCCAGGTGCCGGTCCTTCAAAAGTGAATTGCCTTCAAAATTGAGTGCGATCACTTACGCTGTGTGACGTATACACAGTCTCCAGACGTTGTGATAATCTTTTGATATTATCAAGTGTATTCGCTTTGATGAAAGCGCTGAATTTAGGGTGGTTTCGAGTCACTGGTCTCTCACATCCGCATGTATCCCTGCCATAGTCCTTCGGCGCCACGCTGTGGCAGCGTGCAAGCCTCTACCAGTGGACAATGTGTACGCAATCCTCATTGTGGATATTTGCAATCACAATGGCTGACGAATACGGGGAAGGAAATCGCCAACTACCGTTACGTTTGTGTGCGCCAGTGTAGTTGATGCGCACCTGGTGTTCACTCCCGCTTGATTTTGGTCATGTTAAATAAGGTGAGGTGTATACTAGTCCAAAATTATCACTCTGACTGCTAGCTTCAGAAAATCGTTATTTACGGTTATCGTTGCCGTGGTGCGGCATGTTATGTGTTCCGAAACTAGATAGTACCATGAATGTCCAACGATGAGATCTACTACAGTTGGTGTCCAGCAACGCAGCATCTGCGGTACCCTAAATCATTCCCTTTTTGGAATGGATCAGTCAAGTCGGTTGCGCCGTTTTTAGCGTCTATACGTTGCTTGTCATTGCGTGAGTAGTGCGTACGTACTACATATGATTGAATGAAATTGTTCAGTGGTTTCAGTCGGCGGTATGACAAAATGGGTTAGTCGAAAGATGCGGCATGTTATTAGTGAGTAGCGGGGAGCATTGTAATGTTCTTTTTGAGAAGACTCATCACAGCTACACACAGCCAGACAGCCATCATGCATCCAGGAAGAGAGTAGACGGCCGTTTCGTCCTATTGGGACACGTCAGTAGCACGCACCTGCCGAATCCTGCCGGATTCAAAACCCCTAACGCTACTCTTAAGAGACAGCGACATGTGCCACTGAGCCGTGGGTGAAGTCAGCGGACTGCTACGACTTATCTAGCTGAGATGTAGCGTGGCTCCTCCTCCACTGTCATACAGGTTATGAAAGTGCAGAGGATAGGGCTCGCCCCCAGACCTAGGACTTCCTTTACAAGCCGTTATCACTGGAATTGGTATGTGAGCTGATAAGGTGATGACTGTTTATTAATGAATGGCTGAGGGATTTATTGGGCTTGTGTGAAGATTCGTCGCAACTAGACTCAAGCAGACAGCCCCCACACATTCAGGAAAGCGCTAGACGGCCTTTTCGTCCTATGGGGACTCGTCGGTAGCGCACACCTGCCGAATACTGCGGGATTCGAACACACGATCTTACTCTTACGAGACGGTGACATATGCCACTGAGTCGTGGGTGACGGCAGCGGACCGTTACGACTATTATCTACCTGAGAGTTAGCGTGGCTCTTCCTCCACTGTCATACATGTTACGAACGTGCGGAGGACAGGGCTCGCCCCCAGAGATGCTTCCTTTGTAAGCCGCTGCCATTGGAGATGGCATGTGAGCTGCTAAGGCGGTGACTTATTACTAGCTGCTTTTACTGCGTTCGAATCAGACAGTTTTTGGCAGGTGCGTGATACTGACAAATTCAAATGGGGCGAAACGACAGCCTAGCGCTTTAGTGGATATGTGATGGCTGTCTGGTTGCGACCAAGCTACTTAAAATGGGCACTTTGTTTGTCATCAGCCTATTAGTACTTATGTGATAGGCCTATCCCGTCTGACGCACTTGAAAAGTCGACGACACCCCTTCATTTCCTCCACTGTTTTTCACCACCTACCTTTGTAATTGCGGGTAACGAATAGTTAGCTCCTCGTCTCTTTTATTTGGCATTATGTTCTGCCTGGTCACTTTTTCTCTTCTTGCACGGTTATCGTGGTTACTGGACTCGTCGAGCATCACTGATTTCGTCATATCTGACCAGATGAACTAGGATGGCCTGATATGTCATTTGCGTGGCAGGTACGTTCAACTAATCGTCTCAACACCTAGGGACATGTTGGCCAAAAACCGCCATTCAATTTGGTCAATTGTCGCGTTGTCCACAACCGCCATCGACACGGCTAAATTTACTGGCTTTGGGGGCACGATGTGCGGGCCACCTCTCAAGAACTGGACCTCCTACAGGACGACCTTAGTTGCTCCAGACAGCTAGAGTTCGTTTCAGAAAGAGGAAATCAGCATCTTGGTTTCTTGCAGAGCCCTCTGGAGTTTAGATTTATCCATCTTCTGATGCTCAATGTCTATGTACGTCCTCAAGTCAAATACACTATCCAGACCTGGCAACCTTTACTAAAGCGTAGCCCCGCAGCGCTCGAGATCCCATAACATCGAAAACCGAAAATAGCATGCGTTTGTGATATCTTTCGTACCAGGAACGACTGAAGAAACTCAAAGTGTCCAGTGGACGCGACCGGCGGCTACGTGGAGACGTCATTTTAATATGCCAAGTACTGAGGGACCCAAGTCACGGATGCCCATACCTTCTGGAACTTTGCCAGAAGACCAATTTCAGAGGTAATAACGCAACTAAGTCAACGATGAAGTTGTCTAGCTTGCCTCACGATTTGACAACCCGGAAACGCAAATCCGAACCTAATTGTCTGTACCCCACCTCAGGCATTTTAAGATACCATTGGATATCACACTGAGTTTCCTACACTCGTTACAGAAACGGATATTGTGGTAGATATTCAGGCTAACTAGCTCCTTTGGAATTATAATCTAAGGTGTCACGTAACTCTATGGAAACGCGTGAGCAATCCGATTGTTATCTGCAGTAAGCATCAACCAAAACAACTTGTTTATCCATTTTGCGCGGTACCATCTCACTCCCAGAACCTTGCTTCTATACGCGCTAGTACTCTATCGTTTTATCGATGTGCCTTTTTATTTGGTCCACTGGTGTAGCATTCGAAATTGAAATTGCTTCCATTATCAACCTACGGAGCATGTTAAGAGTATAGCTTTTTATCCGCCATAAGCCATTGTTCCACTGTATAGTACGAAATGGATCCGTGTCGGCCTGCTTAATGTTGGTGTACTGGACACGCATCGTAGCTCAAGTGCACAGCAAAATGAGCCGATACGAGTCTGCGAGTTGATATGCCTCGGCGACCTGAAGGTAATGCACGGACTTTTAGTCGCTACGTATGATCACCCAGCCTGAAAGCTCTCATCAAGTACTGTTGGTCATAGGACTCAAATGACAAGTGGCAGTCACGTATGCTCATGAGTCGGTTTGATGTAATTTTATTGCAAGTTTACTGCAGTAGCTCCCAAGATAAATAGTTTTCTACACCTCCGGAAAGGCACTACACGGCTGTTTCGTCCTGGCGGAGCTTGTCAGTTGCACCAGAAACTGCACCCCTGGTCCCGACGCTGGTGAATTGCGCAGTAGCTAGGCCACGGGTGACGGCAGTGGACAGACATGGCTTGGAAGCTAATCTCGAGATAGCGCGACTTATCCTTGTTACCCAGAAACCAGGCGCAGTAGGAGCAAAGCACGACCATGCGAATTTCACCGGAAGATGAATGCTCTATCCACTGTCTTTTGTGCACTGGCTGCGGCTCACGTGATCACACAACCGCCTTCGTGGTGTACTCATGAGTACGGGAGCACGGCACGTCCATATCCGAAGTGTCTAAGGCATGATACTGAAAGCCAGCGGTTGCTTGGTCAAATTACCACGTCGTGAGCAGGGGCCTGACGTTTCGTGGTGCACAGGGGAGTGTGGCGGCAAATAGAGTAACCCAGAGTGCTCAACTTTGAGGTCGGATGCGGTAGCTGGTATGTGCTCATGTCGAAGGGAATGTATGGATAAAATGATCACATGCAACTCACAACGTTACAGGTCCAGTTTCCCGGGAGACAAACAATTGGGCTCGTTGCTTTAGTAACCTACAAGCCCGTGTGTTTTGATAACGTAGTAGAGTACCTTCAGTTACTCGTGAATAAGAGTAACGATCCCGAGTTAAGCACCCAGACACTAACGGCTGCTCACAAAGTTGCGTTCGTCACACATTCTTCACAAGAACTACCCGCCACACCGAACACTGTTAAATAGCCGACAACATACGCGTCAGTCGTTGCCACCCTGTTTATGCCACATCTGCAAGATGTCATCAGATTGTGTGTATACGGCGCCAATCCCATAGTCTTTCAGGGTCTTCAGTTGCTTCACGGCGGGCCCGTACACTGTTTTCAAGGAGTCGTAGAAATATTTTCGTTGATGGTGTTCAGCGTATGACTCCATCTGCTCAGCTTTAATTGTCCACCACGCATTTTGCGGCTGACGCAGCTCTCCAGCTAGCTGCCTTCGAATGTGGCGAAAATTATTGCTCTTCATCGCCTTGTTAGGGTCAACCTCAGATGCAATGAACACTGCGTTTTTCACTCGTACTAATGACCCAATCGTCATACCGTTTTCGTCGAACCAATCGGACCGCTTACAGTTTATACACCCAATCGTCTCCTCCTTAGCAATGTTCACCTGTTTCTTCAAGTGATCTCAAAGGACGCTGACAGAACCCGAGGAGTCGTCTTCGCCGAGGCGGGTTCCTATGGCATCCTTCAGTGCTTGTCTTCCCGACGTTGACTGGCAGAATTTTTCCTGCGACACTGTTACAAGGTGTTTGGCTACCGAGCTTTTCGAGCTGGTTTTGCATGCTTCCCTGCACGGATTTGTCCATCAGCCTACTAGATTCATGATGGGTCAAAACCCGTCCCTCTTGGACTTGAACTTCGCTAAATCCATTGATTTTGTCACGGATATTGCATACAACCCACCTCTCAGTGCTAGCGACCATGCATGTCTCTCATTTAAGTGCGCCCTTAGTCGTCAGACTAATGATCATCCCGACCGGGTTCCAAATATATGACGCGCGGACTTTCAGACAATGAAAGCCAAGGCCGCAAAGTCGCCTTGTGTCATTTTGGAAAGTGACGACATTCAAACGGCCTGGGACAGATTTAAATCATACTTGAGTGAGCTCTCTCTCCCCCATTTACCACTATCTTTCAGGAATAAAACTAGGGCAAAGCCACCCTGGTTTGATTCTGCTGTACGCAAACAACTTAACAGACGTGCCAGATGTTGGCGTACTTACTTATCTGCTCCATTATTATGCACCTTCATGCGATATCGTGGGGCTCGAAATGCCTGCAGGCAGCATCTACGACGTGCTCGTCTACAGCATGAAGTAGAGCTTGCTCGTATAGCCTCATCAAACCCGAAACGCTTCTTCGCTTAGATCAAAAGGCGAAGCAACATGAACTCGTGCATCCCAGTGTTGTTTGGCCCTGACGGCAATGCCGCTGTCACGGATCACGAAAAAGCTTGTTTGCTAGGACAACAGTATGCTGCGGTTTATGCTTGAGAGTCACAACGGCCGCATATCAGTCTCCAGGCAAAAGTTCCTGAAGGCCCCCACTTAGAGGAGGTTTCTATAACGAAGGCTCAAGTGCTCCGGCTTCTGAGGGAATTATATCCCAATAAAGCTGCCGGTGGGGATGCTATTCATCCCAAACTGTTGTACGAGTTGGCTGATGAACTTTGCCGTCCGATTACGCAACCTTTTGTGAAGTCTCTACGACGCTGCTCTCTACCCAAGGACTGGAAGGAGGCTATTGTTTGTCCCATTTTTAAGAAAGGTGATAAACACCTCCCTGATAACTATAGACCGGTCAGTTTAACGAGCGTGCTGGTCAAGTTATTGGAAAAGCTCGTGAGGGACGCTCTCGAAGGACAATTGAAAGCGTTTGAGTTGCTTAATCCTTCTCAGCACGGCTTTCGTAAGGGCTATTCTTGCCTTGCTAACTTGTTAACCGCTCGTGAACACTGGCCCGAAGCCGTTGATTGCGGGAAAGCAGTGGACGTGCTGTTCATTGACATTTCTAAAGCTTTTGACACCGTTCAACATTCGCGCCTTTTATACAAGCTGAATTCATATGGTATTCCTGGACCAGTCTTACGATGGATTTAAACTTCCTTAATCGGAAGCGAAATGTGTGGGCGAGTGGGTTCAAGTCTGTCCTTCCGCCAATGTGTTCTCAGTGGCGTTCCGCAAGATTCGGTTCTTGGCCCCCTTCTGTTCACTTTACACGTTAATGACTTACCTGATGAATTGGGTGTGCCATCCCTGATGTTTGCGGATGACTTGAAACTCTGGCTCACGATAGACGATCCGTTTGCTCCACTGACCCTACAGGGGGGGATCTGGATAGACTTTGTGACTGGTCAGTTTTGTGGCAGTTACCCATTAATTTAGCAAAATGTTCCGTTTTACGCGTTGGTCCGAATGACCCGCCGACGCGTTATTTGCTTGACGGCAACGAGATACCACGAGTTCAACTCCAATCTGACCTCGGAGTTTTGCTGTCATCCGACTTTAAGTTCAGTGAACACTGGACGACAGCTGCTCACATAGGTTTCAACGTGTTGTGGATGATCCGCAGGTCATTCGGGATCATGACCACCGAAATGTTCGTCAGACTATTTTCGGCTTTTGTAAGACCGCACTTGGAATACTGCGTTCAGGCTTGTCCTCCATGCCTGGTTCGTGATAAGATGGCAGCTGTAAGAGTCCTGCAGTCCGGGACGAAAATGGTGCACGAATTAAAGAAGCTGACGTACCCGGAGAGGCTACGTAAGTTGGATATGTTTTCCATGTATTACAGGCGGCTTCGGGGCGACTTGGTCCTCACATATCGTATATTGATGGGTCAGATTGGTCCTGATTTGACTGGACTGTTTCCCCCAACTCGAGTGCCAACCCTTCGTGGCCACGCATTAAAGTTGCACAAACTCCGGTCTGACCGGGTTTGGGCAGCTTTTCGGTTATCGCGTAGGGTCATAGCTTATTGGAACGCATTGCCTGCAGACGTCGTGATGGCACCGACGGTGAAGGAGTTCGAACATCGACTTGACGCTCTCGGTCTGCAGCTTAAAGTTTTCCCCCTCATGTCTTAAATTTGTGTTCGTCTACTGCGACCTACGCTTCTTTAACTCATTTTTACTTACATCTTAATATTGTCTACGATATTCGATAAGCTTGTCTTTTCCTCTGTTTCCTTTCCTTTGCTGGCACTACTGTATTTTTTATTCTCCACGTGGCCGGCACAGAGGGGACTGCTAGTGCAGGGCACGTGGGCATTGTTTGGTTGATCATGTGAATCGTGTGTGTTGATTTGGTTCTCCTTTGGCACATCAAGGCACCGGTTTCCCCGTTGGATCAACGACGTTTTCCAAGGTGGAACATTCGCGGGATTTTCCTAAGGTTCCGGTCCCACTTGAAGTTGTCGCTTTTTTGCACTTGAAAGGGCGCGTAGGTTGTAGTTCCTCTGAGTGGTACTCCATGGAAAGCACGACGATTTGTAGACATTTATGTAGAACTTCGTACGCACCAGCTTGTGCTCAGTCCCACATTCAGCTGCACGCATTACCCGCGTTATGCACACTTCACGCATGTCCTGTTGACGTACGATCACGTAGTTCAGCGAGTGAGCATAACCATTCTGTGGGTGGTTCTATGTAGCAATGTCACTAGCACACAGAGCGAACTGGGTGTTCGTGATCGTTAGCCATGTGTAGCCCACAATGAAAGCAAACGATCTCCCTTTCCATTGACTACCCCAATCCCGTGCGGCCCAATCACCTCAGCCCACATTGCGGCATCACGTCCTACACATGCATTGTACTCACCTAGTCATTGGTACAGACCTTATACCAGAGGTCAGTTGTGAGTAGAAATGGTCTTTCAACTCATCCGGATAACTCACCATATGTGTTAATAAATGTTGCAAACCTACCACGTCTGAAGCATCCATCAAGACCAGCCTGGATCTTAACGTGGTGCGATGATTTGTGTGCCTCAGTGATTCATTGAGCTATGCTCGGTGGTGCTTTTTTGCACCTTCAGAGCCACTCATACCAGATTGGTCAATAGTTAGAGGTCAGACAAACTCACTGTCCTGGGCCTCCAGGTTGGGGGTTGGAATGAGGGTGGCTGCTTACTCCATAAAACGGACTCTCTGTACACCAGTGCCAAAACCCCGTTGTTTTGCGGTAAGGTTTTTGAACCAAAGGCTTTGATTAAGAGCCCTAATCCTTCTCCTGTTTAGGCCTGGGCAACCTGACAGTATTCTACCCACTCAATACAATGAACCATCCTTCTAATAATTTCTTGTTGCTCTGGCCATCGCGGATGATAAGTAACGGTGCCCTATCTGTTAAATTGAACAAGGTGGATAGGGGTTTAAATGCTACTGCTCAGACTTCCCGTCTTCTTATCTCCCTTCCTGCGCTTTTTCATCCTTATCGTCCCTCTCCAAGTTTACTTTTATCCCCCCCCAGTTTTCAGTCCCCAATTCTTTGCCTTCCCCCACCTTGATTCAATAGTCGCTTGTTTACTAGTTTCAACGCACACACAGTCAGAGCGTCGCTTCAATCCAGTCGTGAAGTCCATGTTCAGCCAAGCGAACAACGTCAGTTCATCCGTTTCCCTTTGGTGTCCTCGAGTCTTGCTAAAATTGGCATGACTCAAGGTGCGCACTTTGCTATAGATTGGCCAACAAGCATCACTTGCCCGCACACTAGAGACCCTATCGATCGATATTTGCTGTTTGTCGGAAACCCGCCTGCGAGATTCGAACTCCGTGCTTACCGTGCGGTCCCCCATATACGACATTGGAGGCACATTCTCACTGCGTCTGTCTGGCGATAATGCAGCTTCATATGCCGGTCAAGCTGGCGTCAGTATTGTTTTGAGTCCCTGGACTGAAGATGCCCTGATGGATTGGATCCCAGTAAACAGTAGGATGTGCGCCGTTAGATTAGCTGGTTCGTTCCATGCTACGAAGTCGCGCGGTAACATACGGTGCCTGTTTGTCACTGCGGCATACGCCCCTACAAACTGTAGCACTGATTCGGCGAAAAATGATTTCTATGAGCAACTTCGCAATCTCCTTCGTTACAGATGAAGCACGGATACAGTGCTGTTGGCTGGCGATCTAAACGGCTAAGTCGGAAAATTGTCCGCTGATGAGCTTCATCTGGGCGGCCAACGTGGTGTAGGCTCCCGTAATGATAACGGTGAGCGATTGCCACAGCTGTGTGAAAATGATCCTCCCTTTTCGCGAGCACTATCTTTCGACATAGCACCCGCAGAAGCGTGGCTTGGCGCCCACCAGCTTCGCACCAGAAATGGATGCAAAGCGATCATATCGCGATCAGTTACTGTTGGAGTGGCTGTGTCCAAAACTGTCGCTCGATTTGGAGCACGGACGTGGACTCTGATCATGCACTTGTTTGCGCCGACCTCCTGGTGCGTTTCGGTGGACGTCCGCAACGTCGTGGCGAACGAATTGAAACCAGCCAGCTGGCGAAGCCAGGTGTTCTGAATGTGTATCAAAGTGCGCTGACATCCGGGCCGAGTAAGCGTTCACTGAACATGGTCGAAGATCACTGGTCGCATATTCGTCAAACGTTACTATCAGCAGGCATGTCTTCATGTGACAAACCAAACAGCCAAACTGGACATTCGGTCTCTACACAGTCTCTGGAACTTATAGATGCTCTTGGACGTATTTCGGCTGGAAGCGAATACAATGAGGCTGGAAAAAAGTTCAGGCCGAAACTACTTGCTAGCCTGAAGAGAGACCGCGAAGCCTAGTGATCTCATCATGCCCCGGAGATGGAAACATCCGCTACGTTTGGTCATCCGTCTGATACGGGAAACAGGCGGCAGGAGACCTGGTGTTAGCGAGACCATACGCGACGAGAGTGGGCCGCCGATCCACAGCCTGTCAAAACGCTTGGAGCTTAAGGCTGAACACTTTGCAAGGCAATTTAACCAACCTGAGTTATCCGACTTTTTCGGGCATTTAACGCCCTTCTCCCTGGGCCGTCTCCTTGGATCCGCCTTCACGCGCAGATGTCGAACGTGAGATCTAGCTCTTGAAATTGCCTAAGGTCGCAGGGGCACATAGAATTCCCCCAGCCCCCTTCAAATTCATGGGACCTGCTCTAATAGATTATTTACAGGAGTTGCTAGTGAAATTGTGGGAGTAGGAGACTGTCACGACAGACTGGAGACTTCCGTTCAGAATGCGGCAACCATAGAGGAAACAGTGTGATCTCAATTGCCTCTAAATTGCTTGCGTCTGTCATTCTCCACAGACTGACTGGCACTCGTGAAAAGCAGATTCGTGAAGAGCAAGCCGGGTTTCGTCGAGGTCGGGGCTGCATCGATCACCTCTTTACCTTGCGTCAATTGTTGTAACATCGCCATGTTTACTGGCGGCCTACCGTTGTGTCCTGTTCCTCGATATCAAACGTGCATTCGATTCGGTGGATGGACGTGCACTTTGGAACTGTCTGCTGAGGAGAGGTGTGCCTGATAAATATGTAAACATTATCAAAGCGCTTAACGCGCATAGTTCGGGCAAAGTGAGGGTTTATGGCAAACTGTCGCCACGTTTCAGTATCACCAACATTGTGTTACAAGGTTGCCTGCTGTCACCTATCCTATTTAACTTCACAGTTGACGAAGTCATGGAAACAACATTCGCTGGACACGACCTAGAAGGTGTGGAGCTACTTCCTGGTGAGCGACTTCTTGACTTGAAGTATGCGGACGATATTGCCCTGATTTGTGACAGCTCCCAAACCTGCCAAGCAGCACTGGACCGATTAGAACTGGCTGTCTATCCTTTTGGGCTATGCTTCGCTCCATCGAAATTCAAAGTACTTCTCCAAGTTTGGCAGGGACCCATCCTGCGTTTAAACTTTGTGGTGATCAGTTAGAAATCGTTCAGGAATTCAAGTACCTGGGCAGCTATATTAGCGCCCGTGGGATCGAAGATGACGTTATGAACCGTATACCAAAATCTCTGTGCCTTTGCTAATCTCCGCCACCTGTAGCGCAGGCGCGAGGTTACTATCGCCCTGAAGCGCAGAGTTTTTTATGCAGCTGTTCGTTCAACCCTCCTGTATGGCTGTGAAACCTGGCCCATCAGGTGGACAAAATTAAGGAGGCTAGTCACCTTCGACCATCGCTGCGTTCACAACTTTGCTCATGTCTAGTGAGAGCACCGCGTAAGCAATGAGTATGTTCAGCGTCGCGTTTTTGGTGCAGGAAGAGCAAGTGAACCGCTCAGCACCATTATATCACGCACCAGGCTCCGATGGCTGGGCCACGTGTTGCGCATGCCAGCACACCGACTGCCGCGACGTGCATTGTTTGCGCGTTGTGTGTGCGGTTGGAAGAGGAGGAGGGGAGGCCAAGTGATGACTTGGTCGAGAGAAATGAAAACCCTCACTTCGAAGTTAGCGTCGGTTGATGCATCCCGACTGCCTGGTTGGTGTCCTAAGGACAATGAACACGTTTAGTTAGACACACTTGCTGATATGGCTAGGAGCCGGCTCCAGTGGCGTTTGCGTTGTGAGTTTCTTTGTCCAACACCCTCCCTTTAGGTGTCCGCTCCAATCCCAATCTCATATATAACGGATAATATCATATTTAACCTCATATTTTAGAGTGTAATTTGTAGTGTAATTTTTTAATCTCTTATCTTTGTGTATTGCGGCACAGTATCTGCGGTGTGTTTCTCAACGTGTACTAATGAGGATGTTGTCGCTACTCATATTGTAGCGAGAACGACACGACAAGGGGGTAGACGTTTATTGCACACCGAAAATGGGCACATGAGGGTCTCACGCGCGCCATCGAATATCGACTAGATTTCCGTCCCACAACGCAACACAGGTACGGATGTTAGAGACGAGCCAGTCCTTTCGCCTCGGGAGCTCTGACTTGGAAGACCCGCCTTCCTGTTTTCGCCTCGATCTCCACTTCTCTGTACCCGATTTGGACCGGTTAGGAGTCGTTCGAGAGCTTTCGACTTGCTTGTTCTGGGCTGTGTCAATCGGATCGGCCTCGGTCCTGTGGGCTGCGCTAGCGGCGTATATGTCTGATTTATTGCGCTGTCCACATATTCCCGCTCCGTAGTTCCGGGCCCAGGCTCGTCACTAGCCGTCCTTCTCGATCCGCTCTCAGCTAGCTCCGAAGAGCTCCCCCGAGGCATTCTTGGAAGCGGCCCCTCTACAATATGACGGAAGCACCTCCCATCGTAATCCTGCCCGCTGTCAAACGCCTTACTACTGCTGATATCAGCACAGTACTCAAGAGCCCATCAGTTGTCGAACCGAAGAAAGCAGCCACTGGTCCATCTAAAATAGAACATGAACTAATACCATAATTCTCTGACTGTTATGTTCTAAGGTGACTGAATCCGGAGCGAACTCCATAAAAGATAAGCTAAAACACAGCAAAACTCAGTGGGACTCCCTGTGTCAACTAATAGGAGATTAAGCTAAACCAGTCAATATGATGCACCTCGTCCGTCACCAAAACTCCGTACACTACGATGAACTGCGATTACTCCAGTTAACACTTCAGTGGGGTAATGATGCAGAGGCATTCTCTTGTTAGCCACTCACCTCCGTACCATCTCATGCACTGTTCGAATTTTTCCAGATGTTCCTTGGAGCAAACGTCAGAGACGCAAACAAAATCCGGATGACTTCCGTAAACAACAAGACGTAAAATCTATCCTCGTTCACTGTGTCCCTGAGCTTCAGACATTAAACGAGCTAGAGGCCAAAGTGTATGACTGAGATGAACGGCGTTTTCTTCCTGAATTGCTCTCACTCGAAAACGTTATCGCAAATTCGACATCAAGGTTACCGCTCTCACCTAACTACAAAGGGTGTGGTCCCCGAGTGCTGAAAGTATCATTGTGCTGCGAACTGACGGCAGAAAATGTGCTCAAAATGTGGCACAAAAAGCGTAAAATGCTGCCATTCAAAATACGTATAAAGGCGATTGGCACCGGGCCACAGATAAATAAGGTAACATTGTACAGACAATTTACAAATACAACTCCGTCACCGTGTGGCTCAGAACGGAGACAATACCAAAACACACCGGCAGCTGAAGGAAGACAGAATGGCCACCCTTTTGCTGGCGCTGAGAACTCTATACCATAACCTGAACTGGCTCTCCGGCCTGCGTCATTAGTCCTACAAAAAGAAGACCGCCAGCCAACTCCGAAAGAGTCGGCATAGACCCTCACCGGAGATCAGCATTCATAAACACGCTTTCAACCACAGATGCCCTAACCTGCTTGTATATCAATGCACAAGGTCTTCTCAGCGAGCTAACTGAACTTCCTATCCGTCAGGCCCCCAAGTCTTGGGACCTAGTTATGGTCACCAAAACATGGCTGAACACGGCGATCACTGATGCTGAGATTGCTCTACACGGCATGGCATCCATATGAAGCGATCGACCTAGCAGAGCAGGCGGGGTGCTCCTGTATTATTGATCCGACTTGCCTGTTGATATCATTCAGGACCCAGAAACGCGAGTCGTCCATTCTCTTTGGGGTCATATGCACCTAGGACGTGGTGATGTGTGTTTACTAATGTTGTGTCTCGAAAAAGCAGCAGAACAGAATAGCACCGAAACGTATGTATAGAGGAAACTGTCCGCACACATGTACAGTTCAATTAAACCGATAGAGGTTCACATTGCAACCAATCGAATGCATATCACATGATAGGTCAACGGGTGCTAAATAGAAATTGGAGTAGGATAAGCGAATCGAGGACAAAAGCAAAGCAAAGTATTTGAACACGACAACTAGCAATACTTTACGTCTTCCAATGTCCATCTTGGAAATGGATCAGTGCCTACCTTCTGCGATGAAGCGAGTCCTGGCACGACCGCACAGTCACGTCCTTCTGATGGGGGACTTGAACCTTCACGCAATCGAAGTTCCAGAATCGCGCAGCGAATGATTCAAAGCTGACTTGCAAGAGGTGATTGTGGATGTACAACTATGTCACCTCTCCCACGCGATTCCGAACGGGTGGCACACCCTCTGTTTTGGAACTTGTACTTACCAACGAGGAATTAATGGCCGATAATATGTCTATAGATGCACCACTTGGTCGTAGCGAGCACGCGATGTTGCTCTTTCGTTAGATTTGTAACGCGGAGTATAGAAGGGAGAACAACGACGAAACATACGTCATCTCCCAGTACGAGATCTTGTCCGACCTCCTTCAAGAAACCGATTAGTCCTTCCTAGCTGGGAATTCGCTCGATGTCGCCTGGACGCTGTTTGTCACCCAATTCAGCGGGCTAGGGACAACTACGTCAGAAAGGCAGGTCTTTCAACCTAAGCAAGTGAACTCGTTGCTGAGGAATCGTACTAAAATTTGCATGGGCTTAAGGGATTCAGCCTGGCGCGCTTACAAAGTCTGCCCAAATGACTTGACCTGGGGTGCTTACACAACTCAACGAAACCACTGCGTCAGGTTGATCCGTGAAGACAGACTTCTGCACCAACAAAACTTAGCGGCGAAATTCAGTACAAATCCCATTGCTGTGTAGGCATGTCAACAAGCTCCGAAGAGTGCAGCGTGGGATCCCAGTTTTATGTACAACAGATGATCTGGCGCAAGCTACACAAGATGCGGCCAACAAGCTTTTCCAACAAATCATCCACACTTTTCAGAGTGAATCATCATTTCCTCCGGTTTTGACACAGCTCCCATCGCCACCAGGTTAAATCACGTAACCTTCACACCGGCTAATGTCATGAAAAGGGTAATGTCATTGTGCGAGCACAGCTCACCTGGCTTGGACGACATCAAACCGAAGGCATTGAAGACACCGACCATGAATCTTGCCTAACCATTAACTTGGTTCTTTCCACATTATCTCGACGAAATGCAGGTTCCCACAATGTAGGAACGTGGACTAGTCACTCCTATTTACACAAGTGGTAATGGTGCGGAGCCTTCGAACTACCGTCCATCCATTCTCCTCCCAGTTTTATCCCAAGTAATGGGTAGTATAATAGCAATGGCGCTCATGGGATACCTTAAGAACAATAACATCCTAGTATCACAGCAGCATGGATTCCGCCGACATCGGTCTTGCACTACAAACTTGCTTCTAGCCCGAACAAGTCAGCCGGTGCCAAAGTGGGAGTCGACGTCGTCTACCTGGACTTCTCGAAAGCGTTCGATCGCTTGGACTACCGCATTCTCCTGTACAAGCTTCGAAGCTGTGGAATCGGGGACTCTGTACTCTCTTGGATCGGCAACTTTCTCACTCAACATCAGCTGAATGTGAGAGTGTGCAGCTCCATTTCCTACTCAATTGACGTTTATTGTGGCGTACCCCAAGAATCGGTACTGGGGCCACGTTTATTCCTAACATTCAGTAACTATGTTGCCAGTGTACTGCAGTCGACTTTCTTACTATTTGCAGAGGATATCAAAATTTGGCATGATATCAGGACAGCGGAAGATCACACGGCATTGCAGAGCGATATAAACAGGACATATACGTGATCATCCGATAAGTTGCTCCAGTTGAACGTGGCGAAGTGCAAAGCCGTGAGCATGCGCCATCAGCTTACTTATGAGTATCGACTTGGGGACCAGCAGTTGCAACGTGCTTCCCAGGAAAGCGACCTCGGGGTGATCGTGCAGGACGATCTTAGATGCTCGAGACAGGCTGAAGAGACATTATAAAGAGCCAGTCAATAACTTGAACTCATACGGAGTGCTTTCGGAAATTTCAAGCCATCAATCTTACAACAAATGCTGGACGCCTACATAAGGCCCTATGTGGAATATATGATCCAGGCCTGGCGTCCCTGGCGCAAGCGCGAAATCAATGCACTTGAAACTCCACTACGTAGAGCAATCAAACTCGTTATTGTTTCATCTCTCCTGTCAGCCCAGACTGTAGTCCCTGAGTTTGTACAGTGATGAATATCGACGTCAAGAAGGAGACCTCATCATGGTTTACTTAATACTGACAAACTCAATTCACCCATGTCGCCATCTGTTGCAGCTGAGCCAAAATACCTACCTGCGAGGCCATCAGCTCAAACTGGCTGCGCAATACAGTCAAATTGATTGTCGACGAAATTTTTTCTCCCTTCGTGTGTCCCGTGCCTGATACGTCCTTCCGATTCACGTCATCATTGCTCCTAAATTAACGCCATTCAAAACGCCTTGACGATAAGTTTTACAACTTGGAATAACGCAAACCTAACCATGTGCTTAACCACCCTCCCCGCAATGTGGCGATAAAGATATATGCAAAAGTGTCCATGTGAGTAGCCTAGAGGTATATAGACTCGATTAACACGCCACATCTTTTAAATGAAGCAACACACGAGCGAGTGTTGTCGTTTCCTTTTTCTTTCTCACTCATTTACTGAACCCTAGCAGTGCCCTATCCTATTTTGTGGGTGTACATCCCATTCCCACTTCAAACTATCGTTATGCAGTCATCATTATCAGCATTATGCACGTTAGCTAGAGGGGGGAAACACCTCAGCTACTGTGCCTCAATATATAAAATAAAAAGGGAAAAATGCAACGTGTGTAAGCCAGCTGAGCTACCGCTAACGGATGGGCGTTGTTCCGGTAAGCTATATGCCGGCTACTATGCAGCAAAAAGTAATTTCCTGTGCAAAATTATATAAGGCTAAATAGTAAGGTCGTGGTTGAAGGAGGAGGCTAAGAGGGATGGGGTGAGACAAAGAATTGCACAGCACAAACTTCGCGGAGGTCTGCTGCCGTACATATTAGCAAGTGTGTCCAGCCAAACGTGTTCATCGTCTTTCGGACCCCAACCAGGGAGCCGTGAAGCTCCATCCGAGGCCAGTTTCGAAGTGAGGGTTTTCATTCTTCTTAACCAAATCATCGCTTGTCCATCCCTCCTCATCTTTCATCCAGCTCCCCGGCGCGCAAACAACGCACGTCGCGGGAGTCGGTGCGTTGGCATGCGTAAGACGTGGCCGAGTCATCGGAGTCTGGTGCGTGAAGTAGCGGTGCTGAGCGGTTCATCTCCTTTTCCTGTGCCGTAGATAAGGCGTCGAACACGCTCGCTGCTTACTCAGTGTTCTCACCAGATGTGAGCTAAACTGCGAAGGCACCGGTGGTCGAACGTGACTAGCCTCTTTATGTCCATTGATCTAATGGGTCAGGTTTCACAACCGTACAGTAGGGTCGAACGTACAGCTACATTATACACTCTACCCTTCAGGGTAAGAGTGATGTCGCGCCACCGCCATAGGTGGCGAAGACTAGCAAAAACATCTCGAGCTTTTGCCATACGGTTCGTGATCTCATGTTCAATCCCACGGGCACTGATCCAACTTCCAAAGTAGTTAAACTTTTGGCCGACTTATAGCTGATCCCATCAAGGATCAGCGAAGTAGACGATCCTGGTCAATATTGAAGGAACTCTTTGCACTTCTATGGTGCGAAGCAGAGCCCGAAGTGACGGAGAGCCAGTGTTAATCTGTCCAGTGCCGCTTGGAACGTCTGGGAGCTGTCACAGATTAGGGCAATATCATCAGCATACTCTAAGTCAAGAAGTCCTTCTCCTGTGAGCAGATCCACACCTTCCAAGTCGTGTCCTGTAAACGCGATTTCCATGACTTCATCAATAGCGAAGTTGAATAGGAAAGGTGATAGCGGGCATCCTTGTCTCACACCGCTGGAGATATTAAAGGGTGACGACAGCTTGCCATAAGCCCTCAGTCTGCCTGATCTACGCGCGTATAATGCTCGGATAATATTTACATATTTTTCAGGTACAGCTTTCCTGAGTAGACAATCCCAAAGGGCACGTCTATCCACCGAATCGAATTCACCTTTGATATCCAGAAACACGACAACAGTGGGCCGCCAATATATGTGACGGTGCTCCAACAACTGACCCAAGGTGAAGATGTGGTCAATGCAGCCACGACCTCGACGAAACCCGGCTTGCTTTTCACAAATATGGCTTTCACGATTGGCTGTTAGTCTGTGAAGGATGCCAGAGGCAAGCAATTTGGAAGAAATGGAGATCAGACTGTTTCATCTATGGTTGCCACATTCTGAACGGGGAGCCTCCCTTGAAAATTGAGACTAGGACGGAGCCACTCCAGTCGGTTGGGACAGTTTTCTTTTCCCACAGTTTCACTAGTAACTCGTATAAATTATCCACAAGTGCAGGTCCCCGAATTTGAAGAGGGCTGGAGGAAGAACATCTGGTCCCTTGGTTTTATCTATCTTCAGTTGTGCGATCTCACGTTCGACTTCTGAGCGCGTGGGCGGATCCGAAGGGACAGCCCACGCAGCAGGGCGGTCATTGGCCGGCGAGAAATCTAACAATTCCCACCGATCAAATTGCCTTGCAAAGTGCTCAGTCCAAAGCTCCAAGCGGTTTGTCAAGTTGTGGATATGCTGTCCACTCTCGTTACGTATAGTTTCACTAACACCAGGTCTCCTGCTGCCCATTGACCGTATCAGCCGAAATAACTTACGATGGTTACCAAGGCCAACGGCCATTTCCATCTCGAAGCACGATGAGTCCACCAGGATTTGCGGTCTCTCTTCAGGCTAGCACGGATTTTTGCACGGAGCTCTTTGCGAGTTTCATTGTGTTCGCTTCCATCCGGAATATGCCGGCAAGCATCGATAAGTTCCAGAGACTGTGAAGAGACCCAATGTCCATGTTGGCGATTAGACATACCACATGAGGATTTTCTGCTGCAAGTAAGGTCTCGTGAATATGAGACCAGTGACCTTCAACTGCATCCAGTGAGCGCTTACTCAGCTCGCATGACAGCGTACTTTGATAGGCATTCGGAACAGCTGGCTTTGTCAGTTGGCTGGTGTCAATGCGGCCACAACGTCGTCGTGGGCGTCCGCCAAAAGGCATCCGTAGGTCAGTGCATACAAGTGCGGCTTCGAAGTTTTGAACTAGCCAGCTAATCGGACGACACACGACCGGCTACCGATTGGAATTCAATTGTTTTGCAGTAGTGCATTTAACTCGGTAGACGCGCAAAATGAGAATTTACTTATTCGATGATCCTTAAAAGTTTACTTTTTACTCCAACCATCCTACGGGACTTGTCATGTATATGGTTTTTGTACCCGTGATAAATCATTGTTCCTCGTTCATTGTTGACTATGGTCAATACCGCCTTAACTGGTTCTTCGCCTTTTAGGTGCTAGGACCGTCTAACCTGGTAATTTCAGTATTACCCGTGACCTTTCAAAAACACAACCGTCCGTTGTTCAGATATCGCCATTTCCGTGATGGGGACTTTCTTCCGCAAGGGTGTGGCAGCGCTGATATCAACTCAGCTCAAGCCTATTTTGTCACTAGTAGCTTCAGCGGCCATACTCAACATCCACCAAGACTTCTATGTAGCCAGACGCCGTTTTATTATAAAGGTCTATGCATCATGAACTGTAATTCCTATGCAGGTAGTAGATAGCACAAAGCTTGTCCGCATTCGATAGTTCCATTGTTTATAATGGGTTAAAAAGCATAACTTTACAAGACCCACAGGTACGCAAAAGAAAAGTAAAATCAAAATGTTCCAACGGGGAGAGTGCAGTACCAGTGGTTAAACCACTGCGCTTTATCAAACTGTTGTGTAGCGTTTATCACTAAGATGAAAGTCCAAGAGTCTTTCGAACATCGTCATGTCTGGTGCGTTCACCACATATCTTGGTAATGCATTCCAGTGAGAACAGATTCTAAGTGAGTAAAAATACTTCCTACAATTTAGACAGGAGTGTTGTGTCATTAGTTTCAGGTGGTTGCCTCGGCTTTGTTTGTAAGGGGTTAGGGTCAACAGTGAAATACATGGATGCTCGCTTTCAGTTAGTATCCGGTATGTGAAAGTAAGATCCACGCGAAGTCGTCGGTATTCTGAGGAGAACACATCGAGTACACGAAGAAGCAGTCCATAACTTAGACCGGATAGTCCAGGCGTTGCCTTTGTAGCTCTTCTTTTGGGTTGTTCCAATAGACGAATGTCTCGTTTTAACCACCAGGCCTGAATGGCATATTCAACGTGAGGACGAATATAGGAGTTAGTTAGCATTAGTACTAGCCGTCGCTCAAAGGTGCCGAGAGCCCGCCTCAAAAGTCTCAAGTTCAAGTTCGAACATTGGAGCGAATTGCCAAGACTCTCTTGCACGATTATACCTAAGTCGCGTTCACTAGTCACGTGTTGCAGGACGTGTTATCCCACAAGGTATGTTTCGACGAAGCTGCTGCGCAGCGTCAGCAGGTGACACTTTGTAGGGTTCAGTGGGAGCTGCTTCCTTTCTGCCCATTCGTTATTTTGAATCAGATCTTCCTGGATGTAGACACGGTCGGCTGTTGAGCGAATCGCTCTCCATACTTGGCATCGTCTGCAAATATCTGCATAGGGGATAGAATATCTGCTGGAAGGTCATTAATGTAGACTAAAAATAGTATCGGGCCGAGGACGGAGCCTTGCGGTACACCACTGGAGACACATAGGCTTGCAGTGAGTGTCCGCTACTGCTACCTTGATTGCTTTTTCGTGTAAGTAGTCTTCTAAGCAGATGAGCAGGGAACCATTGATACCGTGGACAGAAAGCTTTTGGAGGAGAAGAGTGATTGAGCCGATCGAATGCTTTACAAAAATCCAAATAAATCACATCTATAAGGACTCCTTCATCAGCCGCCTTGATTCATGAGTTCCGAGTAATCAGCAAATTGGTCAGACAAGATCGTCTGCGTCTGAAACCATATTTGGAATTAGAGATTATTTGTAGAGTTTCGAAGTATTGTGTCAGTTCATCTGCGATTACCGATTCCACCACTTTTGATAAATCAGGAAGGAGAGTGATAGCTCGGTAGTTGGCAGAGTCCGATCGCTTACCTCCTTTGTATACTGGAGTGATAATTCGCTTTTTCCATTCAGATGGGAGTGCATGGAAGATAAGCAGACCCTGGAAATGGTTGCAAGTGGTGCTGCTATGGTGGGAGAAAGGGTTTTCAGTACTTTTGGGCAGATCATGTCGATTCCAGGGGCACTGTAGTCCCGGAGATGTAATTTGCTTGTAACAGCTGCTGGAGTAAGGGTGACGCTGGATAAGCCAACGACATTTGTTTGGAGTTGATAGGGCAAAGGTTCCATAGTATAGGTAGCTACCGAGCCAAGCGGAAAGAGTAGTGCACGCGCGGCATCCACAGCAATCGTTGTTAGGCCATTGGCCATCTTGAGTGGTGGTATTCCGGGCTTAACCTTTCTTTTGCCATTCACAAATCTGTATAGTAGTTTGGTGTTACTCGTAAGTTTCAGCACCATGTTCTCCTGCCATTCGTATTTATCAACTCTAATGAGCGATGTGCAATAGTTTCTCATGACTTCGTAATTCTGCCATGTGGTATCACATGGGCTTAGAGAATGTTGCTACCAGATATCATCTCGTCTTTTGATACATTTACGTATTCTGCTTCGGATCCACGTATTGTTCCGGCGCGATGCTCGTAATGGTACAACCTTCGATGCTGATTGTATGACCCATTTAATTTCATCTTTCAGTTCCTTCCACTCTCCTAGTTTCCAATGCTATAGATATAGCGTCTAGTGAGAGGACGTCATCACGTTGCAGGCTAACCACTGCCAGTGACAGTGGTAGATAGGTGGTGCTATATCCCAGTTAGTTCGCAAATTATGTAGCCCAGCCAATGTCCCCCATGGCTCAGTGGCTTAAGCTGCTGGCTAGTTGGCATCTGCCTCTAGAGGTCATGGGTTCGACCCTCCTTAGAGGACCGAGGGAATGCGCGCCACTGACGAGCCCCAATAGAGCGAAACACGTCTGGCGCTTTTCCGGACTAGGCTCTGCTATGTAGCTTGTGAACTATTGGGATGAAAGCCTAATCACATTCCACGCTTTATTGGCTGAACTGTTCATCTATAGGTCCCAGTCAACCGTTGCTGCTAAGTTGTGCAGCTTAATATAGTGCGTAATAGTTTGTTGCGTCGATCTTTATCAACAATAATGGCATAACACACACACAACCAAATGTTAGGACTGAATCGTCGCTACGGCCCAATGGAGGATCGTATGCTACTGACTCAATCATCGACTCGGTCAGAAGTAAGTCCAGGACTGATGGCTTGTTTGAACCGCGGTGTCTGGTTGGTCGATGCACATGGTTATACAAAAGTGACATCCATGAAGTCAAGAGGCTTCGATTGAAGTGATGGCCTATTACGGGACGTTGATGATATTGAAGGAACTAAAAAGTCACCCATTATAAGATAGTGAGAGTACTTTTGTGAAACAGCATAGCGGAGGGCGTTTAACAGAATGTTATCTCTATCTGCTGACGAGTTCGGAGGCCTATGGATAGCTCCTAAGAGGCAAGCACCACTCGTCCTCTGTGAAGCAACCTCTCGACCTGCTAGGTGCAGTCGGCAAAATAATGCGTCGGGAATAGTAAGGAAATTTTCGGTAAGGGCCTCACATGTCAAGTAATCTCGATATTAGAGGCAACACCGCCACCGCGAGATGGACGATCATTTCGAAAGACTGACATCTCACCGTGTTCAATTTCTGGATCAAGTATGTCGTTTGAAAGCCATGTTTCACTAATCTCTGTGAGATCCCAACTTGTTGTTCCATGTCGATGGCGCATTTTCGAGCTTAGAATACAATCCCTGTGTGTTGGTGTAGCAACATTGTATTTGTTGACGCATTAGGAGTTCGGTTCGCTGTGAGTGACTGACACAAAGAGTGCCGGTCTGCTGAAGTTTTCTGTAACGGTAGTTTGCACGGTTTGCTGATCTGAGATAGGTACAACTGAGACTTGCTTAGCTGTATCTGGGGTCTGTACTAATTGAAGGAATGGTCCCAACAATACTTCTGGTGCCCCTAGTTTCCTCTTGTCATGCCATGCTTGGATCGCCACTGATACCATTTCGGGTGCATCCAAGGTAACTTTCAAAATTCGTGACCCGCTGCCTTGATAGTTTCAGGAGGCAGTTAGACGGCTGACATCAAAAGCCACGATATTTTGCATGTTGTATACCTATGTGAGGTACCTCCATTCCTCGATGTCGTGCTTCTGTCGTTCACTGCTATCGTCATGCTTCAATTCTGACACACCATGAACCAGTACCACTTTCTTCATCTCATTTTGACGTGACCAACTAGGGTTGGATTTATGCTTCTGTCTTTCTGCCCATGGCCTGTTAGGAAAAATGCGGGCACTGACAGAAGAGTTCACTAGAGTGTGGCTCGCTCAGAGAACATCTTCCAGGTCGCGTGTGTTGTTAGACTTTACTCGCAGTAACCGAAGTTCCTGTACATGCGTGTAGTTCTGCACTTCACAAATGCAGTTTTTGTCCCGGTAAGTTTGTTCATCACACTCATTCTATCTGGCCTTGCCGACGTGACTCACGGTTAACACAACTACCATTCTCTTCAGCCACTTCGCTCAAGCAGTGCTGTTACCTACAATGCCTCGTCTGTATTTCCCAATTTCCCATCCGGCAACTTTTCTCGACTCTTCACCGCCGATCTGTTTCTTTTAAGTTTGTCTCCTTTTTGCCTTCTTCTACTTGTACTATCATGAAAAATGAGTTGAGGTAGGCAGATCCATCTTAAATGAATGATCATTCTCCAGAAATGCAGTGTTAGTTCACACGAACAAGGAACTTCAACACTACAATTCCAGGGTCCGACTACAACGTACACTCCGTGTAGGTATTCTAAGCGGAACAGAAGTTTATCTTCATCTACTTTGGTCACTAATATCGTAGCATTTCTCGCATATGAATCAGTAATACATGCTTCTCTAGAAGACATAGAGAAAATATGTTGACAGCCCTACTGCGAGTGTCATCCCATGATTGTTCGATGGTTCTGGAAAGCCACCTTCCATGCGAGCGTCAAAAGGGCATCTTCAGCATCTGTTTCAAAGGTGGTCCTCTTGATCCAATTGACTGACATCCACTTCAACGTGAATCACAGTTGTGATCGGGATTGTGCGCCGCAATCCATTCACAAAACAAGTGGTTCAAAATGACTCTACTCCGCCATCAATCAATGACAACTGTGATAAGCGTCGATCGTAGCAGCTCGATGGCTTAAAGATTTCTATCAACATCTCAAGGTTTCCGGGTTCGTATCGCGTTCTTGCTATCACTGCCAAATGAGTACAAATATTTACGGATCCCGTCAAGACACTGTTTGCTGTCATTTATACGCGACAGCATTTTGAAAGCAGTTTTCATACACATCTCCTGTCATTGGGGTAAAATGCTTGCTATTTTGTCTATGCCAAAGTGCACGCATCTGGATAATCACAACTTATCTTGATGATAACGTGCGCTTGCTGCTTTTGATAAGAGGCTACTCACTACCGTTGTGTTGGCTTTCGTCTATGCGTTTCGCAAGTCAAAGGCGGACAGCATCTCTATTGAACGGACTCTCACCGTGATCCTGCTCGCATTTTTTTGTCCGGAAGCAACCGTCCAATGCACTACCGCCACCACCAACTAGCGTATTTTCAACTGAATGATACCTCAAATTGAAGTTCAGCACTTCGGGTGACAAACGTTTGCTCCCATGTGCGTGTGCAATGCTTGTGCATGCGCTTGTGCGTTGTGTGTGTTCTCCTTGGAAGTTAGGCAACCGCAACTCAGGCTTGATCATTCAGTCACGTGGGGCACCTGTGGCTTTGTGGCGCAACTAGCTTCCGCAGGTGAGGTCCGTACTGTTGGCAAACGGGTTGTAATTCACTCTGTATCACGACTGTACTATGCGTCTGACCCGAGACATCGTGATCTTCCGTATCAGGTCCCAGTAGACCTGTGGAGCTGCAGAAAAAACCAAATACTCTGTAGGCGGCTGAATGCCGTTTTCTCAACCACATAGGTAGTCAAGAGATAAACAATGCTACCTGTGTTCGTCTAGCAGGTCCTGCCGTTAGTCTGAGAAACTGAGACTGACTACGGAGTCTGATAACGGAAGGATTCATTAGGTGAATATTCTGGCGCGTCATACGAACCCATGAATACATATGACGAGAGATTCATCTGCCGGTCTGTCCTCAAGCGCTTATCAGCATCGATGATAAGCCGGCAGCAAGCGTTTTATAGCCTACCAAATACCAATCAAGTGTCCGGTTTTGATCAAACCAACGCGCTGAGAAGCGACTTGTCATGGATTGCTTTCTGATGATTGATTCCCGACCAGCTTTGCGATTAGTTGGGCTTTTCACTCCTCAACGAGTCGAGAACCGCAGTTCACTTGCCTGGTGCTGCTCAGCCCCGTTGCTGTACTAGGCAACGACCCCGTAGGTGATCGGGTACTATCGACGCACCCTTGATTCGATCGTTTACCGGTGTCTCGACCCGATGCGATCAGAGTAAGCTACCTGCATCCCTGGCCATGCTTCCAACGTTCTACCTGTATGTACTTTTGTTGCGGGCCCGTCAATAATCCCCGCAAAAACACGCCAGCAACCCCGACAGAATGGCTGTGGAAAGCGAGGTTCAGTTCCTCCCCACAACGCAGCGGAGCTCAGCCACTCCGAGACGCGCCCCAACTGCGCATCTTCGGACAATGGTCATTTACAAACTACCCCCTTTTCGTGGTGACAGTTTTCTTTAACTTGATAACCCATAGCACTGTCTGTGATCGCCCTTTGTCGGTCGTAAAAGAGCCTACAGAGGACCACTTGCTTTTCTTTCTCTTCGCCTCAGTTGGGAGTCGGTCGGGTCACGTAATTGCGTGTGAGTCGTTAGTTGGCCAGCCTTCGCGTCTAAGTCATTAGCGCGCGTCTATCGTACCCCCCTCTCGTGTGCGCCCGTTCCGAGGGGTCAGCGTCTATCCGAACACTTGCGGCTAGGATCGGTCACACGCTCGCTCAATTTTCCATCTCACCGGCTAAGCTAGCGTCGTCAGGTCAGCGCAACTCCGTTCAATTGGCCAGCGTTACAAGTTGTCATCGTAGGCGTGCTCCAACCGGGCCAGCGACAATCTTATCAGGCGTTACGTAATCGGAACAGAGGCGGCGTTCCCTCAAATACAACAGCCGGCGACTCAATCATAACAACTTTGTAATTACTACGACACCAAGTGTGGCCGAACTTTCCACATAAGAGGTGAATATTTGGTCAGTGTTTAGTACTAACGGGATCGATATGCAGACTTTGTAGGTGTTGTGATTGATTCGTTTTACAGCGCAGGATCGAACGGACCTATTCAAGCTACACGTCACTGACATATCACAGTACAGTGCCGGATTAATCGATGGATTCGTATCAATTGTTGATGAAAGCATTGATCGATTACACTGTGCAACAAGATTTTCGTCATTTATCTGTAACAGGAGATTTTAAAGCTGTGCATAAATGAACTTTTAATGCTTATTTCAAACTTAAATTCGTTTTGTTCTAAATACTCTAGTTTACATTCATTTTGCCATTTTATATAAATAGAAAATTCTATACCAATACAGTTTCGTTTCAGATATGAGCATGGCTCACTCCATTGGACATCAATGTAGAAATGCATCAGATATATTTTGCTATATGTGCGACAATTATACAGGCTTGTCAAAGGTGAAATATCGCTTCGTTTATTGAAAGCATCTGCAAAGCGTATTCCGATGTACACCTTAGTGATCAAGAGAAAAGATGAGCACCTCACATTGTATGCAATCCTTACGTTGGCATGTTTCGTGACTAAACAAAAGTTAAACGCAAAGACCTGTCACTTAGAATTCGCATGCTTTGGCGAAGATCTGTGAATCACTCAACAGACTGCTATTTTTGTATTTTTAATACAAATACTATTGACAAGTAACACCAGCACAACATCAGTTATCTCAGTATTTTCTCTGCAATTTAACCCATTCCACACTCTGAGGTGCTTACACTTCAAAATTTAAAGATTTCGCATCATCAGATAATGCAGATAATGACAGAGAAGATGAAGTCCAGTTACATGCATTATTTGCAAGTTACAAAGACCGCGCAACAGGCACTACACTGTCGTCAGGTCTCCGGGGCTGGCTTGCCGATCTACTCGTGGTGCCGGCTGGGTGGTTCGTGTGTACCCCGTTCCAGCGAAATGTTCGGCGAGATTGATCAAGCTCAGTGGGGCATTGCAGTCCGACAATTGTGCTGATTTCATGGCAAGTATTGGGCCTCTGTTTGGTGATCTACCAAACGAAAGACGTACGAGCCGAACATTCAGTCAGCGCCTCCCAATGAGTGCGATTCCCTGAATTCGCCCCGCTGCGTTGCGAGCAGGTTATTTTGCCAAAGTATCGGGTTGGGGTCCCCTAAGCTAACTCCCTACCTCGGCTTGGGCAACCGGGTAGTGTCACGCCCTTGCACAAAACCGCGGACTGTACTAAAACGTGCTCATCAGCTACCGTTTCTGGATCAGTTGCTGGTTGAAGCACCTGAGTATGACATGAGCTTCGCCCCACCGACGTGTAAAGTACTGCTCAGGAATTGGTTTTCACCTGCTCCCGTGCTCACTCTCGAAGGTGCACAACTTGAACAGGTAGACAGTTTCGTTTACCTTGGGTGCTGTGTTTCTGCTGACGGCACTAGCAGCAAAGAAGTTTTTCTTCGCATCGCTATAGCCCGATCAGCATTCGTCAATCTGAGGCATTTGTGATGTGGTCGCGTCTTTTCATTCTCCTTAAAGAGCCGCATTTACAGAGCATCTGTACGCTCAGTGTTGTTGTATGGATGCGAGTCATGGCCGCTTGGCGTGGAAGACATGCGTCGTCTTTCTGCCTTCGATAACGGTTGCTTAAGGAGGATCGCTCGTGTTTGGTGGCAACATCGAGTTAACAGTACTGACGTTTGACGTCGCATCTTTGGGAATACGAGTATTCCTTTTAACGAACTGGTTTTGCTGCGCCAGTGGTTGTAGTTTACTCACGTCCTACACATGGCACCTGAGCGTTTACAGCGTCGTGCTCTATTCGCTCGTCAAGGACCTGGCTGGAGGCGAACGCGCGATGGTCAGCCTTCCATTTGGTGATAGCACATGAAATCACTGACGTCGTGTCTAGCCGCTGTTGGATCCGTACGTCTTCCAGGATGGGGGCCCAAAGATGAGGAGTGCAAATGGCTTAACACTCTTGAAGCCATGACCCGAAACCGGAATCATTGGAAGAATTGTATACAGAATTATATTGCTTCACATCTTTAATACTTCAGACATTGAAAATGTCAAAAAAGAGAAAAATCGGCGTGTGAAAAACGAATTAAACATGGTTTGTTCTACTTTTTGTCAAAGTGTCCCTTTCTTCTCGCGGCATAGTAGCTGAAGTTGCTTGCTCACCTTCAGCTAGTATGCCAAGATGATTATGACGCCATGACTTCCACTTATCCTCTAACCTTCATGCTTTTTGTTGGCTCTGTCTAGTTGCTAGACTGTTGAGATTACATACATATACATCAGGCTTCCGGCAGTTCAATCAATAATGATCGAATTATCTGGTGCGTGATTCTAGACTCTCCAAGAGAGCGGCTGAATTACTAACCCCCTGACTTAACTGCACAGCACAAATTTCCTGCTTCCGAAGTAGTGATGAGAGTATCCTGGACTTTTTTCTGAACACAAACTGTTGGTTTCGTATTAAGATTTCAGCTCGCTTATTGTGTTTGGGGATTGTCTCGTATGATCCTCTAGATTGGAGATTATTTCTAGTTAGTTTACGTGTAATATCAGGTTTGCTGTTTTGCATGGTTGGCGGCATCCGGTTCCGGATTTGCCTGTCACTGCGGCCTCCATAAGCCATCCACACGACGCTTCCGCATACACAGGGACGATAGGTGGCTTGCGTTGCACCACCCACAGCTCCATCCACACACCTCATATCCAGTGTAAACCCGAAGGAATAAGACCGGGAGGCATGTGGATGGGAGCCACGTTTCGTCAATGGAGCCGGCCCACACTCCTTCACAGGCAAACACAAGCACACTGTATTTGGGAAATCAAGCGCACACAAGGCGGTGGCTGGACCGTAGTCCGTTCCACACTGGGTGCATGGAACGACTCTTCGAGCTTAGCGCGGCCACGACGACCGTGCACCCTGTCCACTCCAGCAACGAAATACTGTCTCCTGGAGCCACTATTGACGAGGTGTTGGGTAATAGACAGGTAGGCACCTTGTCAACATGCACATCAAGCGCAGCCACACAAGGGATGTCAAACAACAGCCAGTCATGAAATGAGAATAACAAATAATATATATCGAATAAAGCATACGGAAATGCTGACATAAATCTATGCTAAATGAGCATATGTAATAAATTGGTTACCTATAAATCCGCGATGCGTTCAAGAAGTTAGAAAATATATTTTTCAAAATGCCCACAAACGCGAATATGCTAGTGAACCTAATCACGTTTAGCTTAACCGACGTGTACAAGTTATTCAGCTAAACGTTAAGATGCGTTAAAAAATGTGCAATGAGACACGAAAGCAAACCCACCACCTGAAATTAAGAGACTCAGTTTGCAAGCACGCGGTTAGTAAATCGAATCTAGCGTACCTACCAACGCTGCACCGGTTTTGCCTACGTTCTTAGCAGGACCCGTCATCATTTCGATGCTGGTCCCGAGTGGCCTTGCTCGTGGCTCACTAAGCCTGCCTGACTCAGACACTCGCGACCGCATGTGCTACAGCATCATGCGCTCGATGCCGATGGAGTACACCCCATCGGTGACTGTAACTTCCGCAACTGCCGCTTCTTCTTTTCATGCACGAGGGTTTTCTCTTGTACCTAGGCAACGGCCTTTGTGATCAGATCGCCCCACGTACGTCAATCAACTGCCTGCGATTCCCATGACCTGCAATCAACATTAGAACGTGATCGACTCCCTTTAGCCATGTCCTGGTAACAAAACTTTGGTTTCCCCACGTCCGCTTTCCTGCACTCAGTTGGCCATATAACAGCTGCTTCGGTATCCTTGTCGAATCCATACGCCACACATGACCGAGACACTTCGGGTGTCTCAGCAAGAGTATACAGTCCACTACATACATTCCACTTCGACACAGCACCTCCGTGTCTGCAACTCTGTCGCACCAACCGATGCGCAGAATCCGTCGCAGACACTGTTGATGAAACTGCTTGAGATATTCCTACGTCTCCCTGGTACATCGTCCACGTTTCGCTGCCATATAGAAGAACGGAGCGCACCATGGATTTGTACGCCATCAGCTTTGTGCCAGCCGTAAGCTGATGGTTATCCCACACTCGGTACTCAAGCTTCCCGAATGCCGCCGCTGCCTTCGACCCGCGGATACACAGCTCACTATGTAGCTGCTGATCGCTCGACATCACACCTCCAAGGTAGGGAGGTGGTTTCCAATACTTCAGCACCAATGCTGATTCGCGGCAATATTGAAGATTACACCTCCGGTGAAGGCTGAAGGAGACAGTTTTGCTTGTGTTGATGGTGAGCCCGAATTTGGCTGGTGTCGAAACCAGAGCGCTAATCATGTGCTGCAACTCATCCGCGTTGTGTGCAAATAACGCACAGTCGTCAACGAGCAGTAGCATACGGATAGTCGTCTCACATACTCGGGATCTTGCCCCGAAATGACGGATGTACAGCAGCGCACCATCAATACGGTGCTCCACACAAACACCTTAAGCACAAACCGCATCAAACGCACAAGACATCATGGCATGAAGATAAATATTAAACATTGCAGGAGCAAAGACGAAGCCTTGCTTCACACCAGAGACAACAGCAAAGTCATTTGAGGCTCGTCCACGGAGCTGCATCCTCGCCCGCATACCACTGTGCAGACATTCAATTAAACTTACAAATTTACTCAGACAACCAAACTTACCCAACACCAGCCACAATGCCTCGCGGTTCACCGTATCAAATGCTTTGGTGAAATCAACTAACAGCGAGTACAACGGCTGGTGTCGTTCTCTACACTTCTCCTGCAACTGACGAACCGCTAACACCATATCAATGGTGCTGCGACCCGAACGGAATCCACATTGCTCTTCCGACACGTTCTGTGCCACAACCTGACTGAGGAGGCGGTCGAGCAAGATTCGCGTAATCATCTTGCCCACACAACTCAGCAAGTTGATGATACGATAATTCGTGCAACATTGCTTGGTTCCTTTGCCCTTATACGGTGATAGCACAAGGGCATCCTTAGGCTCAGGAGGCACCTCCCCCTCCATCCACACGCGTTGCACCAAGTGGTGCAGCACATTCACCAACGCTGGGCCGCCATATTTCAATACTTCAGGCGGGATCCCGTCGGCAGCAGCACACTTTCCGTTTCGCAGATGAGCGAGTGCTCTCTGCGTCTTACCCAGCGTCGGCATGTCCGCCAGACGCACATGCATCTCGTGCTGTTTCAAGCCGTTCCATGTAGGTCAGTCAATCTCTGTACGATTGTTTAAAAGACAGACAAATTGTTTTTATCAGATCTGCACTATATCTGCATTTTGTGTGCACGTAGCACCTGAGCTACCAACGATCAGCGTCCTCAGCGGCTCCAATCTCGGTCCATACACCGCCGTCAATGGGTGAAAGAATGCCTTATGTTGGTGGTATTCGGCGTAGCATCCCATCTGCTTCGCCTTCTCTGTCCACCATGCACTTTTTGTGCGACGGAGATCTCGGGTCAGTTGTCGAATTCTGCGAAACTGACTCTTCTTCCCCAACTAGCTGGGGTCTGCCACATGTGCAACAACTGCTGCAATCTTCGACACCGATGCGGCAATCGTCGCATTGTTCTCCTCAAACCAATTGGGCCGCTTACAGTTTGCGCGCTCGATGGTCTCCTCGGCAGCAGCTGTCATCAGATCGCGAATGCGATGCCACAGGACGCCCACTGTGGCTATGCATTCCACATCACACAGGCGTGCAGCCATCGCCTTCTCCAGCTCCATCCTCTTCCCCACAGTACCTAGGGCAAGAACGTTAGCTTTCCGCCAGTACGCAGCAGGAGTGCAATACATAGATTTGCGAAAATATATGTACAGTTTGGCCGGTACCAATTTGTGCTCAGTGCCACACTCAGCTCCACGCAGTATACGTGTCATGCGCACTTCACGCATATCACGCTGACGTACGATGACATAGTCCAGCAGATGAGCATGACCACTCCGTGGGTACATCTATGTTGCTACATCACTCACACTCAGTGCAAACCTAGTGTTCGTGATCGTCAGGCCGTGAGTGGCACACAGTGAGAGCAGCCTGTCACCGTTCGCATTCACTGAACCAATGCCATGCAGACCGATAACATCTGTCAACACCGATGCATCACGCCTCAGAGCGCGCATTGTAATCACCCAGCAGAAATAGTCGGTCGCTCTTCGACACAGACCGTATCGCGGAGGATAGCTGAGTGCAGAATTGCCCACGCGTGTCATCAGGATAACACATTGTCAGACCGTACGTGCTTATAAAGGTGGCAAACTTACATTTTTCCGGTCATGGGCGAACAGTCATCAGTCGCGCGCTGATGCGTGTTGTTTCACCTACCAGTTGGCTTTGGAGGCGATCGGATATTGCAACTCCGACCCCATGTTCACGTGGTGCTGAGATGGCATTGCCCATCCAATAGAAAGTATAGCCACTCTCAGCTTCATGCAACTTACCTCGCACAGCCAGTGGAGTTTCACTGGGTGCCGCAATATCGATGTGGTAACGCGCCAGTTCCATCGTGATTAGTGCCGTGCGTCGCTCAGGGCACTCACTCGATTTCTGGTCCAGTAGTGTGCGCACGTTCCAGCACCCTATGTTGAGTGCATTGCGCGCAGGCGTACGATTACAATGGTGAGCAATCGCACGCGAGGTGGTCGTTGTGCTTCGGAGGTTTGCTTGAGGGACTCCACCCGGAGCCCTTGGCTCAATAGCCTGACCCACAAGGCAGTGTAGAGCAGATCCAGCTAGGGAATGTGATTGCAGAGACAGATTGGGATCTGCTTGACACCGTCACACGCAGCCTTTGAGGTACTGGAACGATTCATATATCTTTTGCGACCGTAGTAAGATACGCACCTGCGACTACGGCCAGACGCAGGCGGGTTTTGGCGGGTTTGCACCAATTTGACCAGGGGCTGTCTGACTTGAGACGGGCACTAGCAAATCATTGAGCATCCGGATGTGCCCTCCCACCGTCAGAGACAACGCGTGGCGTTCATGCTCGACGCCAATCGAGCTGTGAGATTATAACCCGTGGACCTGTTGTTTCCCAAGGCTAGGTTTTACGGAAAGTGGGGCATCGACCACTTCCAAACCTCCGAAGAGGACGGGGTTTGGACTAAGTTCCTGGCAGGGCGCCCACACCTGACAGGAGGATGGCTCGGGTCCTCAGCCAAAGCCTTCAATTAAATGTACACCCGAAAGGCAGCGGGTCTAGCACATGGTCAGTTCACTGACACATGCGGAGTGGTGTGTCCTGTCTCTTACCTAGGAGAAGGGCTTAACCCAACGCCCACCCAGCGGTCACCACGAGGAGTCGTCAAGGCCATGAGCCTATGGTACAACAGTAGCAGCAGTTTGTAGACCATCTGTCAGGATTTAGTCACCACAAGCCTCAGCGCATCATTAGTTGCATAATGGCAATGCAAATGGATAAGTTTCAGTGGGTTAGCGGTGCAGTTGAGTGAAGAACATAATAACATGAACTAGTTATCGATCTCTTCAAAGTGGAGCATTTGTGGTCATCTGAAGATAATGGTGGTCAGCAGACTGATTGCACGAAATTCCCTTGCTAGCTGTGCATGTGTGACACTCGAGCTAAGGAGAAACGTTGGACACAGAAGGATTGGCCAAGACTGGAATCTCTGGAGACTGGCATGGCAAACATTGTGCATGACCCAATTGTCAACATAGAGATCAGATTTCCTCCACTACATTTGAAACTTAGCTTTAAAAAGCAGCTTGCGAGTGATTGGAGTATTGACGGCAAATATTTTCAATAACTAGTTGCAGCTTTTTTGTCGGTCTTTGTTGAAGCTTAAAGCGAGTGTTTTTGACGGGTTTCAACTTCGAGGTCTCAAAGACGAATGCCAAAGAGGTGTGCGTGGCAGTCATTTGTGGCAGTTACTATTAACTTACTTGGGAACTACAAATCGGATAACTATGCGGGACTGATTAAGAGAATATTTGGACAATATAGTAAGCAAATGAAAGCTGGTAGATGCATGCATTTCGTGTTGTCTCCTCAGTATTAACTGAGATATTAAGAAATGTAAACATCTAGCAGCTTTCGTCTTTGTTCCACATTGTTTAAATTGCTAAAGCGAACGAGCTACCTCAAATTTCGCTGACGGAATATTGTTGACAATTTCTTATTTTGTGTGTAACATGAACGCCAAGTTGCATTTCTTGAACAGCCATCTTGACCAATTTCTCGTAAATCTTGGGGCCGTAAGTGAAGAAAAAAAGAACATTTACACCAAGATTTGATGAGGTTGAAATAGTCCATGGTCAGTGGGATATCGCAGAGAAAATACCCCAAGTTTAACATGTTTCGCCGGGTGCTCGGTTAGGCGGGAGCAAAATGGAGGCAAAATATAGCAACAGGAAATAGTGAAAAACCACAACTTGCCATCTTGCCGGTTACAGTGCCCTCGTCTGAGCGGTCCACACTTGGTTTTATGTATTATCCAAGGTTATCCTCTGTGGTTTCCGGGCAAAATGGAGATGAGTTGGTTTGTCTTTTTCTGCTGTTTGTGTGGGTCGTTTATGCTACTTAATACGGTGTAGTACGGCCAATACACCGTCGACACGTGCTTTGAACACGGCTAACGTGGGAGCTGAAATAAGAAGTTCTGACAGGATATTCCGTGCGTGACAAACACGCAGCGAGAAGTTTATTCAACAGGCCAACTGGCCGTATTGTTCTGCCAAGTTGAGATGATGATCTATCAGCCTGTTGTTGTTGTGACTGAGCTTCAACAGGTGATGGTACGGGTGATTAGTGTTGTTTAGAATTTGATAAATCATGATTAGGTCACTCCGCAAACGCCGAAAGCGTCCGATGAAAATGCCTGGGAGTCTGAGGCGCTGTTCGGATGACAAGTGGCACAGCCACTTGAGACTTTTGGTCGTCCGGCTTTGCGGAATCTTCAACGCAGTGTGATCCCGCTTTAGTCATGGATATCATGCTTGAGTGGCATATTCTACATGAAGGCGTGTGTAAGCGGGAAGTAGTTGGTGGAAAATAGACGGTTCGAAGTGTTTGAAAGCACCCCGTAGAAGTCCCACGATTTGTATCCCCCTTGTTCTATGCTTTCATGGACTGCTCCAAGAATCCGAGATCCTTTTCGTTAGAACGGTATGCAGATCCAGGTCCCCCATCATATAAGTGTGAACCATTCGGTGTCGTAAATGGAGCGCTCGATATTTAGCTACAACAAATAAAAAGCGATTATGGACCGATCATCCATATATGGTCCTTTTGAATTTGGCTACGGTGTTCTACAGCTCTGATCACTCGCCAAACTTTGATGTCTTCAGCGTAGAGTAAACAGTTTGACGTGCTTTGGCTAACTAGATCGTTAATGAGGGCCAAGAGTAGACGGGCCACAGTGTCGAAACTTTTGGCACACCGTTTTCAAAGTGGATTGGGTTTGAAATGGATTTACGTATTCTCACCTCCAGACGCGTTTAAGAGAGAAAATTGCAGATTCATCCGAGGACATGATCCACAATGCCACGTCTCTGAAGTATGGCGAGAACCAGCTTTCGAGCAACGTATTTTTCAAACAGCAACCTCAGCCGTTTTATGTACACTTTTACAGTAATCCTGTAGCTCTGACAAGCACTTGATCATGCCTGTACTGGTAGGTTTAGTTTCACCGAGAATAAACATATTTATTTACTTAATTATTTGATGACACGATCGTTCGACCGGTCGAATGCCTTAGAGAAGTCAGTGTATGCCGCATCAACTCCTGCACCAACATCCACCGTTTCAGTCCAGCTGTCTCGTGCTAACAATAGGTTGGTGGTGCACGACCGATTCTGGCGGAAGCCGTGTTGCTGCTGAGCAATGTGACCAAAACCGTCCAGGTAAGACACTGGCGCGTCGGCAATGATAGCCTCCAAAATTTTTGAAAGAACTGGCAGTAGAGTGACTGGTCGGTAAGTAGCTGGGACGGAACGATTACCCCCTTGGTAAATGGGAATTATTGCCCCGTGTCTCCACATTGCAGGAACCCGCCTGCCCTCAAGGCAGTACTGGAACAACTGCGCTAAGGTTTTAGTCGTAATATTAAGCCGCCACAATATTCGTCTTTGGGCGGGTGTCGTCAATTTCGGGACAGACGTGCAGGCACATTGGTAGCAGTCTTTCCGTCTCAGTGTCTGCCGTAAAATTCATATGAATAAGTCTTGGTGGAAGCACCATAGATCCCAAAGATTCAGGAGACCAAGGGATGTAATGTAATGGTGCATATTGTTGTTGCAAACATTCGACGCTTCTTTAGCAGTCCGAGTTCGACCATCCGCTGTTTGAAGAGGGGGAAATCCACTTTCCACTTTGCGGAGGCTATTCCCGTGCTTGTACAGAAGCTTAGGATTTGAAATTACTTGGCTAAAGCACGTTGCTAAGCTACTTTGTCATCGCACACTAATTTGGTATATTGATTACGGTGGACAACATACCACGCCGCGTTACGCATCAAGATACATTTGCATGCCCTACTCTGTATTAAAGATGCCATATTTCTCGAACTGATAGTCTTGGTTTCCGATGATCCACTAACTAGGTTGTTAAACTTACTGCTGTAGCGTTCCCAGACAATATCGGGTGCATCTTAGGTTAGGAACTTCCAGTCGGTCGCTTCAACTAGTCGAGTTAAAGAATCGTGGCTGGTTATAGTTGGCGTCGTTTGAGTTCTGTCCTCGGGGTATTCAGCATAGCAAGTGTACATAAACTCAAAAGTAGCATGATCACTGCGGCCTAGCGGAGTATCGATTAGCACTCTGTCGATCATGAGTTCCTCATTGGTGAATATCAGGTTCAATATGAATTGCCTGTTTCCCCTAATACGTCGTACCACTAAGCATGTAACGCACGCTTCCGAGACACGTAATCCCAGCAAGCAGAAGACGTCTAAGCAGCAGGAGGTTTATCAATCAATTGAGGAAGGTACAAGACTCACGGAACTCGCGTTGCGAGACCGGGGGTGTGTGTCTGATGATTGGCTGGCTGTTTTGTGTGGTAACCAATCCCCGCACGGCTGAGTAACCGGATCGAAGTCATTCGCGTACGTGACATCCCCTCACCTCTTGAAATGTTTATACTCCTGGCACGAACCGGTCAACGGGTTTATGCGTACGTTGAGATCTGCGAAGCGTTGGTTCATCTGACGATTGTACAGAATCCTGGGGTTTTGCTTCCGTTTCCGGCTGAACGGTTGCTGATTCACCCAGACGTTCATCTGCTGTTGTCCCCACAAAACGTGATCGTATATGGTCCGAGTGTCGCCTTACTATTCGACCATTTAATTCTAGATCGGCTTGGATACAGTCACCTTTAATTACGGTTGCGGGTTGCCAGCAGTGCTCATGGGGAAGTCTTGTGTATACGGGATCACCCGGCTGCCAACTAGAGTCTTGGTTATTTTGCGATGCGGCAGCCTTGTCTTGTTTCTTCTCCATTTGTGCTCTATGATTTGGAAACAGAAGATCCAGTCTGGTACGGAGTGTTCTGCCAAACATCATCTCCGCGGGTGATTTACCAGTGGCTTCCGAGGGCGTTATCCTGTAGGCAAACAGCAAGCGATCTAACCTCGTCTGAACAGTTCCTGGTGCTTGTTTCGAGAGACCTCTTTTAATTGTCTGTACCGCCCTTTCCGCTAGCCCATTAGAACCAGGGTGATACGGAGCTGTACAGACATGCTGGACACCATTGCTATTCATGAAGATTTCAAATTCTTTGCTAGTGAAACATGGCCCATTGTCTGTGCAGAGTGTCTCCGGTATCCCAAATATGGCAAATGACGACCGCATTTTGGAGATAGTTGTCTCTGTACTAGGGTGGGCAACGGGATAAACATCTATCCATTTCGAGTGAGCGTCAATTAGCAGCAGGAAGAATACACCATTAATGGGTCCAAAGTAATCCGCATGGATGCGCTGCCATGGCTTTTCAGGCCAACGCCAATTGTGTACCGGACCGGGAGGTTTATTTGACTGATACCGCTGACACAAACCACATGTTTTTAGATAGTTCTCTATCTCTGTATCTAGGCCAGGCCACCAGCAATAACCGCGCGCCAAGGCTTTCATTCGGGCTACGCCTGGATGTGCGTTGTGGATTTCCTTTATGATGAACGGCCGTGCCTTTAGCGGTGGAATCAGACGCGATCCCCAAAACAAGCATCCATCATGAAGGCTCAATTCATTTTTCCGTTGTGCGTAAGGTTTAAGATCGACGGGAACTGTAGTAGGCCAGCCGGTTTTTGTAAATCGCACTACAGAAGATAGCGTTGGGTCACGATCGGTCCACTGACGTATGGTGTCACCTGTCAATGGAGTGGTGTCGAGGTGTTGCATTAGATTTACAAGCTCTACTGGTTCCTCCAGTATTTCGTCTGGGGTCGCATGTGGTAACCTGCTTAATGCATCCGCTGTGTGATTGTTCAACCCAGGAATATACGAGATTCGATATTTATATGCACTTAATATTAATGCCCAGCGTTGCATTCTCGGTGAAAACATCTGCTCGATTCCCTTTGACTCGCTCAGCAAAGATATCAGTGGTTTGTGGTCAGTTTGTATTTCGAAATAGTTCCCCCAAATGTACTGATGAAACCTCTTGACGCCAAATATAACTGACAGGGCTTCTTTATCCAGCTGGGAGTAATTCTTTTCGGCTGGTTGTAAACTTCGTGAAGCAAATGCAATCGGGTGTATGATACCATTGGACATTTTGTGACATAGAACTGCTCCGACTCCGTATGGAGAGGCGTCACATTGTAAGATTAACGGTTTTTCACTATCGTAATGGACCAAAACAGGTGCGGAAGCAAGACACTTCTTTGCACAAGTAAAAGCAGATTGATGCTCACTTTTCCACATCCACGGGATGTTTTTGTGTAACAGTTTGTTTAATGGAGCAAGAATGGTCGAGGCATCAGGTAGGAAACGACGATAGGGGGACAGCATTCCCAGGAATGATCGTAGTTCATCGCTATTCTTGGGCTGAGGTGCCTGCACAATAGGCGCTATCTTATCTTGCAGGACATGCAAACCGGTTTTGTCCAGTTTGTAACCAAGGTAACAAACAGAATCGGATAAGAACTCACATTTGGACTTTTTTAATTTTAACCCACACTCTTCCAGACGCAGGAGGACAGTTCGCAATGTGTTTAGGTGATCAGAGTCACTGCGACCGGTAACAAGGATATCGTCCAAGTATGCACAGGTGAACGGTATATCTTTAACTATATTATCCACTATATGCTGGAAAATGCTGGGTGCTGAATTTATTCCAAACGGGAGACGCGTGTACTGGAATAGTCCGAGGTGGGTAGTTATTGTGGTCAGTTCCTGTGACTCATCATCAAGTTCGACCTGAGAGTATGCGTGACTGAGATCTAGCTTGGAAAACTTTTGGCCGCCGGCTAAGGTCGCGTACAAGTCTTCAATACGTGGTAGGGGATATTTTTCCACTTTCGACGCTTGGTTGACTGTCAACTTGTAGTCCCCGCAAATACGGACGGAGCCGACAGGTTTGAGTACAGGTAAAATGGGAGTGCCCCAATCCGAATGTTGCACCGGAATTATGACTCCTTCTGATTGTAGACGTTTTATCTCTGCCTCAACTTTAGGGCGCATTGCATAAGGTAATGATCTAGCTTTGTAAAATTTTGGTTCGGCACCCTCTCGGAGTTTGATGGAAGCCTTAAAATGACGCAGTTTTCCCAGTTTATTTTCAAACAACGATGAGAACTCGTTAAATAATCCATTCAAACTGCCGTCTTCAACAAAAAAAAAGTTGAGTTGCATGGTCTCGGGAAAGAACTGTATCCAGTCTCGACCCATGAGATTCGGTTTGTTCCCAGGTACCACGATTAAGGGCAGGGTGATTTCTCGCTCCCCGTGCCTGGCTTTAACGAAACATCTGCCCAACACATGAATTGGATCACCTGTGTACGTCTGTAATCTCGAGTTGTACGGTAGTAAAGGTGATAGCTTTTTCATTGAACCGCGGTTTACAATGGTGACCGCCGCCCCAGTATCTAGCTCCATGTCTACCGGTTCATCCTCTATCATCAAACGTATTGTATAAGGAGGACAGTTTTTGTGTGTCACACTCTTCAACTACACGGAGTTAAGCTCACTGTTCAAATTTTTTAGGACATTATCTTCTCGTAACTCTATCTTGCTTTGACGATTTGATGAGGCGATGTTCGTGGGGCGGAAACTTTCCGATCTACAGACGCGTGCTAGATGACCTACCTTGCCACATTTCCGACAGATACTTTCTTTGTGCCGGCAATCGGAAGCGTGAGAATGCCGCAAACCGCAACGATAACACACAAATTGTTTTCGATTTTCACTGCTGTCTGATTTACGGATCGCCTGCACATCATCAGCTACCGGCCGACCGGTGAACTCGCGTAACTGGTGTGTAATGTTCTCACGTTGGCGAACGATGAGACAAACGTTTTCCCACGTGGTGGCCGACTCATCCAAGGATAGCAACTTCTCTCTAGCAGTTTTGTCCGATATTCCCGCAATCAAACATTGAATTTTCATTTGCTCTTCAATTTTTCCAGGTGGAATATCATTATACTTACAATCAGGAATGGATTGGTGAATATGTGCAATAAAAACATTGACGCTTTCGTTCGGCTTTTGGACAAGTTTTGAAAAGCAGTATCTAGCAGTGTAAACATTTTGTTTCAGCCCCCATAACGTGGTATAAGTATCCAAAGCAGAACTGAGGGTGGCATAATTTTCCAGTTGCAGGGCATCGTAGTGTCTCTGACCTTCATCGCCAAGCACCTGCCTGAATAGTGTGATTTTGTGAGCCTCAGAAAGACAAACGGTCGGATTCAGTACAGGAAGTAATTCCACGTAGTTAGTAAATGATTTTCGCCATCTTATCCAATTAGATAATGTCGGTTTTTCCTCAGCAGATGACCAGAATATAGGAGGTGTATTCAACATTGGGTTCGTCATTTTCGTCGCCACTAATACGTCGTACCACTAAGCATGTAACGCACGCTTCCGAGACACGTAATCCCAGCAAGCAGAAGACGTCTAAGCAGCAGGAAGTTTATCAATCAATTGAGGAAGGTATAAGACTCACGGAACTCGCGTTGCGAGACCGGGGGTGTGTGTCTGATGATTGGCTGGCTGTTTTGTGTGGTAACCAATCCCCGCACGGCTGAGTAACCGGATCGAAGTCATTCGCGTACGTGACACCCCTGAACCTGGTTGGCTGATGTGGCCATACATCGGAAAATTTGAGATCAGGTCTTGCAGGTCACCTTTGAATTGCTTGCCCAATATGGCCTAGAATTCTAAGGCGGGTATGTTGAAATTGCCAGCGACTAGAGCATGGGTGTACTTCTTGTTTATCACCTGCCTGAACGCAACCACCAACTTGAATTCCGTCTCAGGTATAGACGACGGTGGATGGTTAACAACAGCCACCAGGCCAACGTCATTCCCCTCAGCCGACACCAAATTGAGTCACGAACTTAGATTTTCGAATCGTGTATGGGTTCACACTGAAGGTTATTACGAAAGTAGGGGCTACCTCACCACTTTTGCTCGCTCGATCATGCCGGACAACGTACATGCCTGTTAGCGCGATTTCGACATCTGTTATCTCACTGCGTAACCACGTTTCCGTGTTAGCGATGATACGACAAACACATAATGTCCGATGACTGTTGGAGCATCAAACGTAGTCTTGAGAAAATATGTAGACCCATGTGCTATAAACGCAACTTCCTAAACAATTAATGCCTGTAATGCGTCCAGGTTTGTGATTGTGTCATGCATAATCTTTTTTGTGGAGGTTATATTTTTGCATTACCTAATAGATTTAAATGAAAGTACTTTCCAAAAATCTGCAGTCGATTTTCAACATGTCTGTATCTTGCAGAAAAACGACAAAAGTCGGCTTTGAATTCAGCATGCGCAGCTTACATAATAAGCACCGTTCCTTCCCTTGTATCAATACTGTTCTTGTGCAGTGCTACTCATGTAATTAATCGATCATGTCTGTCCATGCGTGTCTGATGAAAATCGAGTATATGTGCCAATGTCTTCACTTCGTTTCAAGTCAAGTCAAGTCAAGAATGTGTTTTATGCACCTTTGAAGTGTGAATATCCAGCTCTAACATACACGCCACAGAATGAGATACATAACGAATAAAAATTATACACGAGGATACATATGAAACCAAGACCGGTCGGTGGAGTGAAGCATTTTGATGGCTGTTCTAGCAGACAATTTCTGTCACTCCCGTTTGCTGAATAACCTTAAACAGAGTAGCAGGTGGCTGTCACACCTCCCAGCTCGGATAAGATTCGACATGGGCCCTTTGCATTTAAACGAAACAAGGCTGTTGGATATAGCAACTTTTCTCCACCTTCACTGAAAAATGGAGGCGGCTGATTCATCCGACTTATTCAAACTTATTTGGGACACCGAACAATTGTCTCAGACTGGTGAATGTCAGCTGCTGTTCACATGTTCCAACAAGATCAAAGGACTTTATCCGAAGAACATCCTGGTACCCGTCTTAGTTCCTTTGTCTCCAAGCTTCTCACGCGTATGATTCCGCGGTAATTCACTATCAGTCGTGAGAGTCGGATACAGGAATGCCAAGCTGCCTGGTCCCATATCTACTCTCCTTCAAATGCTGTGGCAGTTACAACCATACAGACGATCCATTATGGTGGATTGCTTAACTCGAAGGTCCCCTTCAACTTTGTTCTTTGTATCTGCTCATGATATAACTCATCCTTGAATGGTGCAAAAAAGGACCCTCTTTCTATTCTAGCCGTCTAGCGGTTTTCAGCGAACTATCTTATGAGTTCCCCACAGCAAGCAGTGTGTACCAGATTTGTTCTATTTATCCTTCCTTTTTAACTTTGTGATCGAATGAAACAAAGTGACTGTCCTTTCAGACTTCGGAGTGGAAGCTCTGACACCTTACTGACTGAGATACCTGAGCCTGCGAACGACAACGGATCGGACTAAGCAGCAAAACAGCCACTACTGGATGGGCTGACCATAGGGATGCCATTTGTGGATGTGATTTACACCTTCAGAGAGCAGTCTACGGCTGCAGGAAAAGATCTACGCCACGGACTCCAGTTATGCATGAGCAGTCGCTGGAATTGGTAGGTAGGTTCAGTTACCTTGGTATTTATGGCGTCTCTGGTGGTCACATTACCTGGGTGGTCACTTTGTATAGCAACTAAGCCCGTGTGGACTTTCAGAGGCTAATCATTGGAACAATGGAACAATGGTATAATACGGATAAAAAAGCCAAGGCTTGACAAGTCCCTTGGGATGGTGGTTGTGAATAAGGTTAGTTCAAAAAATGTTGCACAGAAGTGAAAAACGCATCTGTGGACTCCCCATATTATCCACGTTAACACATAGGTATATCCGCCTATCCCGATTTCGTGGGGTTGCTGAGCACAATCTCTGTCTGCGCCATGTCATCATTTAATGAATAGAAATCAGATCAAGTAATGTAGGTGGGGTAAAGCATTGTTGAGCCGTTTTTCAAAAGTGGGTAACATGAGAGCGGAAATGACAAAAGTCGAAAGAGCGTTCCACGGTTGACAAACTCTAGGGGAAAAGTAAGTCCTGCGGCATTACATCTGACTGTTCTGAGTGGCAACTTTCATCTTATGACCCCTCAATTCTGTGTTGCGGCTAAGCTTCAAGAGGTGGCGATAGGCGTGACCGGGGTTTTCAAAATCTGGAGTGCAGGCATGCGGTCACCCCGTAGACGGCGATATCCTTCGTTGTATACTCCCAGGGCTTTCAGTTGCCTGTGGTATTGCAGATAGGACAACCTCTTCACATTTTTGTCTCCCGTCGCTGTGTGGTCTCCAGTGCAACCAGGTCGCGTACGCTACATGGGATCTCACAAACGCATTGCGCATTTGGGAGAAGATGCAGTGGTCGAACCTCCCGAACCCCCTCTGTAACAGACCAACATGTTGCTTTGCGTTTTTGGAAGCCTTCAAAGACTGCGCAGAACAGCCGAGATCGTCTGGCATCATCACCACAAGGTCCCACTCATGTGAGGCGGTTTGCAACATAGCGGCTCCAAGCTTATATGCATACTTGGGGTTGTGGCGGACATGCACGGTTTGCACTTGTCCGTGTTAAACGGAAGTAGGTTTGCCCTTGACCACTCAAAGGCACGGTCTAAGTTTCGTTGCAGCATCTCGTGATCTTCCTGATATCCGATCACCCGCCATAGCTTGTTGTCATCGGCAAAAAGCAGGACATTTGACTTGATAACGCAAGGTTATTAATGAAGAGCAAAGATAACCGCGGCCACAACACGGATCCTTGTAGAACACCGCAGTCCTCATTAGTTGGATAAGAAAATGAGCCCCGAACTCGCACCTGAAAGCTCCGCTGAAGGAGGAAGTTTCCGACCCGTCCAAGAACAAGATTTCAAACTCCGCACACTTGCAGTTTTCAGAGAAGGATGAAGCGATCTATGCGGTCGAATGCTTTGGAAGAAGAATCACTGGGCGATAATTGGCGGTCTCTGAACGGCTAGTACACTTGGAAGTCGGGGTAATGATGCCTTGCTTCCATATGTTAAGGAGCTGCTTTTCATCCAGACATCTTTGGAAAAATCTCGTTAATGGTTCAGCTATCCTCTAGATGCCACCTGGAGTGCTTTCGGGAGATTGTTGTCAACTACGGGGAAATATGGGTGCGCAACGAAAGCAGCTTCCTCAAAATCGTCGCCGAACTAAAGGTGACTTGTGTAGATTATGGTGTCTGGGATATTCGGACAGGTATGTTACACATGTTGGTAGCACGTCGGAAAATTGGAACATATTGGAGCCGTAGAACGTTGGCTGCATCCTCGGCGGTTTGAGCAGATCCATCCGCTGATATTAGTGGGGGAACACCACGCTTCACATTCCGGAGTCTGTTCACTTGTCTGTACAGAGGCTTTTGTTAGCACAAAACCCTTCCGCTAGGCTCTGCTGATGTACTAATTTGCCCTCATGCACAAGTGTGGTACAGTGAGTACGATGCACAACATAGTTACTCCAGTTGTCAGGGCTAGCGTTCGCCCTATGCACATGCCATACTGCGTCTCTTATTGTCATGTGCTTTCGGGTTCCACGCCGAATGATTGAAAGTGCTCTTGAGGAACGAAGGTGTTTGTTGACCGAAGTAGGTTTAATCAGGTCACTGAACTTGCCAGTAAACTCCACTCAAGCATTATCAATGGAACAGTCGTCCGAAAACTCCCATTGTTCCATACATGACACCTCCCCAATCCTCCCAGTATGTCGTAGTGGGTGATTGTTCGAAACAAGTTACCATATTCTTGTGGATACTCCGCATACACACAAAGTCATAACTGATGGTTACTTAGTCGCTCCGTCCCGGAGGGCTCTCCATCCTTGGTTTCTCAATCGTGAGCTCTTCATTCGTGAGCATTAAGCCAAGCACAGATGGTTTTTCTCCGGTTCTGAATCGGGTGGGCGAACTAACATGTCTGAAGAGCGGAATGCTTGTAAAATACGCTTGCAAATCGGCTTTAAAGTGCTCGTTAGGGGATGCCGGAACTTCCAAATCGTTAAGATTGAAGTCGCCAGAGATGATAACATGACTGTATCGTCCTCGTAGGACCCTTCCCATGGATAATGCCAGGCGGCAGTCCATCTCTGGGGTGGACATTGGGGGATGGTAAACAACGGCCAAAAGGCGTGTTGTTGCGTCTCAGTCGCAGACTGCACCAGTGTGCGTTTATGATCAGCATTTCCGGATCGACCACGGGTTAGCACAGCAGGTCGTTGAGGTAGTATATATAACATTACCCCCATATTTGCTAGCGCGCTCGTTTCGGAGAAGCGACATACTATGTATCGCAAGCTCGGCGTCGGTAATTTCTGAATGCAACTAAGTTTCCGTGACAGTGCAACCAAGTTTCAGATCTATGCAGAGTGCAGGACATCACCATATCATTCAAAGGTTGATGTACAACACTGCCTTACCATTTAGCTAAGAGATTGGCCAATTTGCGCTGCAGAAATCCTGAGTTCCACCGTCGTTGATCCATGGTGCTTGGGGAGTAGCGCTCACTAGTGCGAACACCAGGTAAGCATTTTTGTGGTTCACGAGTTGATGTTTGGAAAAGAACCCTGTAAAGACCTGCTGAAGAGTTTGTGGAAGCTTGGTCTCATGCATTGACTGATTCATGTCCTCCTTATGCCCGTTGAGCTCCTACCTGGGTGTGTATTACATGCTATCGCTCTGCCGAACTGGGACCAATTCTTAGATAGTCAGTTAATTACGTGATATAAAGACATAAAGAAATTGACCGAAAGAAATGATCAGGTTCACAAGTGCCGCTATGGTGTGTTTGGCCCTCGGGATGTGTCACATCACTAATTGGGACCCCATCGGATATGGCACCTGGTTTCTTGCACTTTCTGGTAATATTCGTTCCATGGGACAAGTTTACGCACCACTTTCCTAACTCCATGCTCCTCGTATTCCGTTTGCGTTTAGCCTTATTTTCTTGTCACCGGTATTTTTTGATATAGGTAGAATTTCGTCACATCTAGGCTCACTCAGACAGCCGCCACACGCCCGGAAAAGCACTGTACGCGCGTTTCATGCTTTCGGGGATCATCAGCCGTTGCGCATTCCATCGGACCCTTGGTAGGGCTCGAAACCGCAACTCCACTGTTGTCAGTCTGTGGTTGAGACCACTGAGCTACGGGGGACGGCAACGACGCTATATCACATCTAGTAACTTATTCACGACGGTCGTTGCCGTCCCCCGTAGCTCAGTGGTCTCAACCACGGACTGGCAACAGTCGAGTTGCGGGTTCGAGCCCTACCAAGGGTCCGATGGAATGCGCACTGCTGATGATTCCCGAAAGGATGAAACGCGCGTACAGGGCTTTTCCGGGCGTGTGGCGGCTGTCTGAGTGAGCCTAGATGTGACGAAATTCTACCTATACCATTCAACTCTCCCTACTAATCTTCTGTAATCAGTACACAGAACAAACTGCTTATAATGCCATAAGATAATTGGCGGCTTAAGTTTGTTAAGCTCGTCGCTTGGTGAGGGGGCTACCCTGTCCTCTGCACGACAGTAACGTGTAAGTCAGTGGATAGTGAGCGGCGCTATATCACATCTAGTAACTTATTCACGATGGTCGTTGCCGTCCCCCGTAGCTCAGTGGTCTCAACCACAGACTGACAACAGTCGAGTTGCGGTTTCGAGCCCTACCAAGGGTCCGATGGAATGCGCACTGCTGATGATTCCCGAAAGGATGAAACGCGCGTACAGGGCTTTTCCGGGCGTGTGGCGGCTGTCTGAGTGAGCCTAGATGTGACGAAATTCTACCTACACCATTCAACTCTCCCTACTACTCTTCTATTTTTTGATATCTTTAGCAAGCGCGTCATGATAACTGGGTCTACGACACTTCAGTTCCTGGATCACAGTTGTATTGAACTGCCCTGTAACTACGAAATATGCTTCCCCAATTTTTAATTCGATGAATGACCTCTACGTGTTCATTCAGTTGAAGTCAACTGAGAACAGAGTACTGTTGCCCTGTCGTGCTTGCATGGTGTCTACCGTCTTTCGATTCCTTCTTGTTCCTGAGGTACCGCAGAACGGAATGCCCAAACTATATTTGTACAGATTGCGAAAAATTCCTGTCCTCAATTTACATGAATCCCCACTGCATCCTTTCGACTGATGATGAATGCAGTGAATGGGCGTGTGGAGAGAAGCGCATGGTGCGGCACCAGGCACTCCTGATCCATCACTTGACACAGACAATCTCCGTTTACCCATTGTCATCGCGGCAAGTATGGTTACAGTATATTACCGTTAATCGTGTGTATGTTATCTCTAGTTCATTGAATGTGCGAACCCTCTTAGTATGAGCTTTGAATAGAAACATCCCTAATATACTTACTGCCGGTGTATGGTTACAGGTGGGTGTATTTTGACGTACTCGGTTTACAGTCAGTCGATAGTTCAAATGAGAGCTAGAGGAGGAGGTAAATCTTTGCTTCAACACTAACTCTAGCCCTGATCCTTCCTGCCCTCAATCACAATGGCCGACGAACGCACTACATCCGGCTGACAGCGAAACAGTGCATACGAAATTGAGGCATCTACACTCTAGCAAATTGAATCGTCCGGACAGATACGTTTCGTCGCCTTCAAAAATGTGTTGATTAATTAGTCCCAACTTCTGCTGATTTGTATACACTGTGTATGAAGTACCGTAACATCGTTGATCGCCTGATAGGTACTAAGATCACCCTGGTGCCAAAGGAAGCAGTAAACGTGTATTGACCACGTCATTGCGTTTCAGCAAAATTGTATGTCCCTGGGAGAAGTATTCTTACTATAATGCTGATCCGAACATGTTCAGACAGCCTTCGGTTTTCTTACGCAACTTTCGACGCACACAAAACACTACAGCATGCCTCGTAATTTGGCACTGTCATCACTAGATTCGCATAGGGGTTTATGTTGACATCCCAACGTACTTGATCTGGGTCGCATTCATATTATTTCGACGTGACCATTACAGCTGAGGACAAAACTGGTCATAGAGACAGTCTTGCGAACGGGCAACATTTAGCTATTGCAAAAATTTGCTTTCGGTTGTGTAAGACGTAGATTGCTCTAGCGGAACCTACTTTCTTTTGGAACGCAAGTTTGTCTTGCTGTTGAGGAAGCATTTCGTCAGGCGTGCTCAGGTAACTCGACTTCGTAGTAAAGATTCCTCACTGTTCACTATAAACTCCGATGTGTTTCAAGGACAATTAATCATCATTCTCTTTTCCACGTACATCAGCCAGAAACCACACTCCGAAGTAGCGATGTTAATACAACATGCATAATATGTGGTTTTAGACATCATTCGTTAGCAGAAATGCAAAAGTTTCCGGATAATTTTACTTTGTTGTCAAAACCTAGTGATCAATCACTTAATGAGTTAAACTTGTGACGTTCTTATCTAACTATACAAAGTAGGTCATTATCGGAAATTCATGGCGAACTGACTAGGGTTCTCGTTCATATAAGTCATTGAAGTATCTAGGTATCACACTCAGCCACGGTCTACATAGGTCACTTCAAGCAAATGAAATATTCGTTGTACGTTTCTTGTCTGAGATTCTCCTGTCCCCAATACGATTTATCACCGCTCACATTTTCTTCTCCGGCTGGACATACTACCCTCCCTGTATTATGTCCTAGTTTAGTGCACTTGACAATTCGCTAAATCATCTGTCTCGGTGCATCAGCATTCCAAGATCGACTTTTGTTTATATGCATAGCTGTTCTTGAAAAAAGCGCTTGCTTCAAAAAAGCCCACAGTCACTCGCTTCGTAACAAACTATCTGAGAGTGTATCAACTTTGTCTACCGATGGTCTGTTTATGTTCGAACAGATGTCTACCCCTCGTTTGTCATCCCACATCAAGCGCGTCTTTTGCAGGACCATGGTTCAGGAATTAAATCGCAAGTTTGCTTTGTGATAACATATGTATCCATATCTTGAACAGCTTTCTTAGGTTTTTATGGTAAGCGTCATGTGTTACAATAATGAAGGGGTGTTTGGTACGATTGAATACTATCTATCCCTCATCGGTGCATAAGGCGCATTCTTAACTGACAAACTAAATGACTGATTAAAATAGCTTAAAATGTTGGTGGCTCGGGTGGATTTCTAAAGTGTTCATAAGATGTCCAAGCTTAGCACTACGGTTCCTGATGTTTCCTCTCGAATTGAAACAACATGCTGAATATTACGCTTAGCAACCCCAAGAGTATCCAGGCAGCCCAACAGTTAGTTCAATTGGCGTGGAAGAACTTGCACGCCACAATGATCGGTAGCCAACCAGTTACCTAGTTAACCTTGCTCTGCCTCCTTGTGTGCAAAGATGTAAATGAAAAAGCTTCAATTATCCATGGCATTAATAGGGTCTTTACGCAAACGAAGGGATCTCGTTAATTCTTCGGTTAGGCCAAACCATTACCAGATATATATCTGCTGACAGTAACTAGTGCTTACATTCACTAAATTAAACATTCCTGTTGTACAGGGACTAATGTTTTCATGTTGACGCAAAAACAGGTGCTTTTGATCAGCGCTTTTCTGTGTTCGTATTATACTCCACACGTTGTTATATCGGTGGGACAGTGACCATCACAAGCCAGCTGAAGACTAAGGGTAAGCATTATTCCTTGCCCTTCCACAGAAGGCGTCGAAAGGCTGTTGGTTTAAAACTGATCACGCTGAATCCTCATTACTCCTGCATTGAACACTTCACTAGCAGCTAGCTCAAAAGTGGAAATATTGCGTTCAGTAAATATTCGGTGAGGTTTCTATTCAAGCCGTTTTGTCGCCTGCCGGGATGCAAACGTTACTTCATAAAACGTGAATGACTTTGTGGCATTACAGCGAATTCTGTTAAATGATCGTAAAAGAAAAGGTGGTTAAGTAATGTTACCAAGGGAATGAAGTGACAATAAAAGTACAACTTGTCCTGTAATGGGAGCGACAGTCTCCAGTCACGTGGTAATGTTTTCAGGCAACATCCTCACGTGAGATCCAGTGCCGTGCTCCTTCATGCCAACTGCGGTAAATTGGGAGATAATTTCCACCAAACTCTCACCATCGATCTCGCTAACTTGCAGGATGAATGGCACACCAGATGTAGTGGGAGAAGTAAACTGCAAATGTCCAACGGTGGCAAAGACGACTGATCTGGTTAATCTTGACTTTGGAGGAATTACACAGTTCACCACCGTTGGGTATAACCAATATCCAACAGATGCACCACAAGTCAGAAACAGCTAAGTGCGCGATCAAAGTGCTGCATACTTTGGTTGTCGTGATCATAGCCGAACTTAAGCGTGGTCATCATCATCATTACACGTTGGCTGGAGGTGGAAAACACCTCAGCTATTGTGCCGCAATACAAAAGACAAGACAAGGAAAACAATGGCAAACGGTGGCACGCCCGCTGAGTCCCCAGTAACGGAAGGATATCGTTCCGGAGAGCTAACAGCTGGCTGCCGTAAAAGAGACTCTTATTATGCCTAACAAGTGAGATAGTGTTTGGAGGGGATGCTAAACAGGAGGGGGATGGACAAAGGAAATCACAACACAAACGCCATTGCGGCCAGCTCCGAGCCATATCAGCAAGTGTGTCTAACCAAATTAAGCGTGGTATGGTTTGAGGCATCCGGTTCCGGATTTACCTGTCCCTGCGGCCTCCATAGGACAGCCGCGGGACGACTGCGCCTACATAGGAACCGTGGGTGGCTTGTGCTGTTGCAATCACAGCTTCATCCACACACCCAATATCCAGTGTTAATCCGAAACAATAAGACGCGAGGTATGTGAATGGGACCTATGTTGCAGTAACGGTGTCTGCCCACACTCCTTCAACCTGCACAACAGCAGCATTCCGGCCTAATGGGGAAATCATTCTTAACAGACGTACACATGGAGGTTGCCGGGCAGTAGCCTGTTCAACACTGGATGCATGGAATCGTTCTTTGAACCTATCACTGTCAGGATGGCAGTGCATCCTGTCTCCTGGAGCCAGTAATCCAGGTGCAGGGTAATATTCAGCTAAACACATCGTTAACGTTCACTTCAAGCGCCGCCCCACCAGGAGAATCAGTCAATAGCCAACGCATGGAATGCAAGAAACTCAACACGCAGGCACACGTACAGACCAATTGCAGCTATGGTGTAGCACACGTATCACATCGACCACCTTAGTGGCCTGAGTTAGTAAATAAAATGGGACCGAACACAGCGTACTTTCCACGCGCTGCGCTGATGATGATCACATATACAGCCGGCTCGTTTTCTTTTAGATATTAGCCCCACGTACCCAAGCTGATGGCTTACCAAGCCTGCTTTGCTCAGGCACTCGCGACCGCATGAGACACCGCACCATGCGTTTGACACCGCTATTGGATCTACCCATCATGTGTGTGTGTGTGTGTGTGTGTGTAGTGTTAAACAGACAGTGTCAGGGTTACAAGGGGCCAGGTAGAGTGAGTGCCCGGACGCATATAGGACAAGGTCATGAAGCCGAATGGCAACCGCTTCGGCCGCTACCAGCAGGCGACATCTGCGCTCCTGTATGGTGTCCGGGTACGCGGTAGATGGTATGGAAAGCCTCGTGTGCATCGACTTTGTGGTTCGAATCAACCACTGTTCTAGCCATTCCGCCATACAGCTAAGCTCGGCAGCGCTACGGGTCTCTATCAGTTAGTCTCTTGGTTGTTCTTCCAATATATCTTGATCGAAGTGAACATGAGAAAAGGTAAACACAAATGAACTACTTGACCGCAGGTTGCTGCCTTTAAGAACGGTCAAATGCCTACTGGCAGCTGCCGAAGCGATTGCCATCCGGCTGCATGACCTTGACCTATGCGTATATAAGAAATGAGTCCGGACACTCACTCTACCTGTCCCATGTAACGCTGACACATTGTGTAGTTAACACCGCACATACACACCCTTGATCGCTGTGCGAACAATCACCTATCTCGGGCACTTTGTCTACCTAAACTTGTGAACATGTACCCATATCGGTGATTGACGTTTCCATGTCATATATTCATATTGCAATTAGCCTGATGAAGAACCACTAAAAACAAGAGCTTATTCACTAACATACTTTTTGTAGTGTTGCTTGTGTTGAGGTTGAGTCCGAATTTGGTCGCTATCGAAGCGAGAGCCGAACTTGTGTGTGTGCAACTCATCCGCACTGTGTGAAGAAAACGTGGTCGTCGGCAAACTGCAGCATACGGACAGTTGTCACAATCACTAAGTGTCACACCCCGAAACGACGGATGTTCAGCAACCCACCATCAATACAGTGCTCCACACGGACACCGTAATCACAAGAAGCATCAAACGCACTACCCATCATTGCATGGAGGTAAATATTAAACAGGACAGGAGCTAAGACACAGTCTTGTTTCATACCAGCGACAGCAGTAAAGTCATCCGAGGTTTGTCCACTCAGCAGCACCCTCGTCCACATATCATTGTGCAGACATTTAATTGAATTTACAAACTTACTCGTATAAGCAAACTTACCCAACGTCAGCCACTGTGCTTCGCGGTTCATCGTATCGCTTGATGAAGTCGAAAAACAGCGAGTACAATAGATGATGTCGCTATCTGCATTTCCCCTGCATCTGACGAGCTGCTAACACCATATCAATGGTGCTGCGGCCCAAACGGAATCCGCATCTCTCTTCCGACATATTCGGTTCAACAACCTGAGTGACGAGGCGGTTGAGCAGCATTCGGGTGATCAGTTTCTCCACACAACAGCAAGGTGATGCTATGCTAATTAGTACAACGTTGTTTGCTCCATTTGCCCTTGTACAGTGGTAACACAGGGACATCCTTCAACTTAGCTGGCACCTCTTCGTCACACCACACACTTTGCACCAAGTGGTGCAGCATATTTACCAACGCGGGTCCACCTTGTTTCAACAATTAGGCTAGATCCCGTTGACTCCGGCGCAGCTGAACCAGTGTTCGCTGCGCCTCATCCAGTGTCTGTGTGTCGGCAAGACACATCTCCATCTCTTACTGTTCGAGCACGTGCAACATAGTCCAGTCAGTCTTTGAACGGTTGTTCGAGACGATCAAAGTGCATTCGTCTAATCTGCGTTACGTTTTCACTCTACGTGCAGACCGTGCTGCAAGTAGCATCCACCAACCTCCACAGCAGCTGCATTCAAGGAGTCAAAGAATTCCTCACGTTGGCGGTTTTCGGTGTAGTATTTCATCCGCTTCACCTTCCGCACCCACCATGCACTATTATTGCGACGGAGCTCCCGAGTCCATCGCCGTCGAAGTTGGCGAAAAGGACTATCCTAATCTGTACCGGTAGGATCGTCCACGTGCACAGTGAATCATGCATTCTTCGCCGACACCAATGTCCCATTGGTCGCGATGTTGCCATCAAACCAATCAGGCGGCTTGCAGTTTGCTCGCCCGATCGTTTTTTTTTCGGCAGCAGACTTCACCTGGTCTCGGATGTGGGGCCACATTTCACTGACTGGCGCAATAGAGTCGACATCATCAAGGCGGGTATCCATCGCCTTCTCCAGTTTTATCCTCTTCTCAGCAGTACTTAGGAAAAGAACGTTAAATTTGAACCCGTTCACGGTAGGAGTGCAATACGATGATTTACGATTATATATGTACAATTTAGTCCACACTAAGTTGTGATCCGTGCCACACTCTGCTCCACGCAGTACACGTGTCATGCGCAGTTCACGCAAATCACACTGACGTACGATGACATAGTCGAGCAGGTGAGCGTGTCCAGTCCTTGGGTGCGTCCAAGTTACTATATCACTCGCACCCACTGCAAACCGGGTGTTCGTGATCGTCTGGCCGTGAGTGGCACACAGGGAGAGCAGCCGGTCACTGTTCCCATTGGCTGAGTCAATACCATGCAAACCGTTTACGTCTGTCCACCCCGCAGCATTACGCCGACGTGCGCATAGAAATCACCCTGTAAGAATGGACTGTCGCTCCTCACCACAAACGGTATCACGGAGGGTAACCGAGAGTAAAACTGATCCCTCGTGTCACCAAGCTATGGTGGGATCACGCGCGCTGATAAAAGTGGCAGATTAACCTCTTCCATGTCGCAGAGGATGGTGCAAATCCGACCCCATGTACACGTGGTGTTGAGATGGCGTTTCCCACCCCGTAGAACGTCTAACCGGCACCAGCCTCAAGCAGCTTACCTTGGTCAACGGACCGTGTCTCACTGATCGCGGCAATGTCGATCCCATATCGCGGCAGCTGCATCGCAACCAGTGCCGCATGTCGCGTGGGAAGCTCACTCGTGTGCTAGTCTAGTAGAGTGCGCAGGTTTGAGCACCCGATGTTGAGCACTTCGCGCGAAAGCGTACAATAGCGATGGTGGACAATCGTATGCGTAGTTACCCGGATTGGAGGAAATAGTGTTAGTTGAGATAGGGACATGAAGAGAATGAATGTGCAGGGGACGAAGAAAGGAGGGACCAGCAGTAGCATGTTTTCGTTTAGCTACCTCTTGTGTGCAGCAGATAAGGTGACGCTTTTCCTAGTGTCACTGCATGATGGCCGATGCAGCATGAGGTTATCCGTATTGGCGTCCACATCAGCCAGCAGAACGACTCGGGTCCTCAAACAAATCTTCCAAAAAATGTACACCCGAAAAACAGCGGGGCATGCGCCATGAGTTAATGAACTAAATCATTCGAAATTGTCTTCTGGCTCTTAGTTAAAAGAAGGGCGTAAGCCAACTCCCGCCCAGCGGTCATCACGGGGACGCGTCCAGGACATCAGCCCACGGCACAACATTGGGAGTAGTGGGTCAACTATCTGTCAGGAGCTCGCCAGCGCAAACCTAAGCGTGCCATGGGCCCTGCCGCCAATATTAATAATAAGAACGTATATGTTTCCTGATCCCTCGAGGAACTCCGTCTGCATGGATACAGATGGCAGTTTACCGACGTTTTCATGCGCACAACTAAGACTAATTTACGGAAACTATAACGACGGTAGAGGAAGCGAGATGGAATGGAATGATCCGTTAAGGTGAACACAATTTTCCTTCAACATATCCCAAGCATAAGGCTGGTATGTCCGTCTTCTGACGCACAAACTTTACTCCCTCGAAATATCTCATAAAGATGACGAAAGAAAGTGTGTTCATGGAATATGTTTAGGGTGCAGTGAATTGACAATGGAATATAATGTGAAATCATAAGAGGAACTCGGGATTCTGCATAATAATAAAGACAACTGACAAACGCGACAACGCTTCGATCAATTCAAATTTGTCAGTAAACTATGGGCGGTGAAAGTATTGTCAAGGATAACACAAACATAACGCATTAACGTCCTGGTACAAAGCGTGTATTCGAGTACCTGAGGCATAAGGGTAACACTGGGAAACCTTGTATATTTATAAGAACAAGTTACATTGCGATGCTGATTAGAAACGCTTTGTAAGCAAGGAAATGGGGCAGGATTGTGGAGCTCAGGGATGCTTATAGTTTTGGTCAGGGAAAACGGGGATCAGGGGAAAAGATCGTAAGAGAAAAAAGTCAACGTTAACACTAATCCGTCCAACCGACCATTGTTACCTTGGTTTTATGGTCACATTGTTCTGTCTCGATCAGTAAATAAAGTAGAGGAGTCTAGCTGTAATGGTCTTCACAAGAAAGAAACTAAATCTCCCTAATCCCTACTAATAAGCAATAATCACCTTGGCAGCTCACATGCCACCATTGGTGGCGGTCTGTAGAGAAAGTCATAGTTCTGGGGGGCTAATCTTGTTGTTTGCACGTTCATAACATGCATGATAGTGCCTGAGTTGCCGCGTTATATCGCATTTAGATGTCAGTCGTGGAGGTCCACCGCTGTAAACCACGGCTCAGTAGCATAAGTCCTCAACCAGTAAGCGTAAAGTCATGAGTTCGAATCCGGCAGGATTCGGCGGGTACGTGCTACTGACGCGTCCCAGTAGGACGAAACGGCCGTCTGGCGCCTTTCTGAATGTGTAGTGGCTGTCTAGCTGTGTCGCTGCGATGCTTCTTCAGAGAAATCAATAAACACCCTACTACTCATTAGACAAGCATACCGAAGGTAGGTTGCTGCACACAACTTGCCGCTCGCACAACACCAGCCAGCCGCTGGTTCTGGTGGGATTTGCCAGGAATAACTTCGATTGTTACAGGTGTTGATAAAGCATCCACTCGATCGACGCAATCATATCAATTGCTGACTCTGACTGATCAAAATCGAGGCGCAGTACTAACCATCTGAGGCCCGTAGATGGGTTTGTTATGGCAACAATAACGGCTCAGGTGCCATCCCACGTACATTTGATACACATATACCTCTGTTTATTGTTTATGTCCACATTGAAGTGTCATAATTTTTCTCCGTCTGTCTCCTGATCTTATTCCTTCGAGTTTACGCTAAATGTGTGGAATCTGTTGAGAGTAGTGCAGCTCAGTCTGATCATGATCACTTTGTAAGTGTATGCTCCTGTGACATTTCGCAGCCGTAGTGACAAACAACCCAGGATACTGATACCGTCAACTGTGACGTGTGCAGTGATTCCAATGACCAGCGAAGCATCCAGTGAACTAAAGTTTTGCCCACACAAGCGGAACCTTCATGTTCGGGCTGGAGGACTCTGAAAACTGATATGAATGATAGATGTGTGCTGAGACTGACTTTAGTAACCCTACCAACATACTGCCTGTTCCATCAGCGAAGCAAATACAACCTATTGTCTCTAATTCACATAGCATTTAGCAACTTACGTATGGTTTCGGAGCAGCCCACGTAGGCCATACTGATAAAGCTATATGAGAGCATATGCTCAGACGTTCCCGCAGGAAATGGTTGGTTTTACAATTCCCCATTTCCAAAGCGTAGGAAAATCCCTACCTCGTTTCTAGATTGACGTGTATTGACCCATTTTTACCCGTAAGACCCAAACGTAGACTCAAATTAATGCTGAGGCATATCCACGTCCGTTTTTCCATTTGTTGAGGCAGTGACAGTTAGTCGGAGAAACTCTCATGGTGTGTGCAAAAGCCTTGTTTGTCACACGTCTATGGACCTAGAGAAACCCATTTGTCATCTATAAGTTTCATCGGTCAAACCTATCAGTTGATGTACTTATGAGTAGGGGATTTTAATGTAATTATATGAGGTCCATCGCAGCCAGTTTCCAAATCAGATAGTCGTCCACATGCCCAGAGAAGCACTAGACTATAGTTTCAGTCTGTTGGGCATCGTCAGTAGTGCGCATTCAGCGGATCCGTCAGGATTCTAACCCATGACCACCAGCGGCTTGAACCGCCAGTCAGCAGCTTATGCCACTGGACGTCGTGTCTTTCGGGGCCAACCCTGTCCTCTGCAACGTTCGTAACTTGCATGGCAGTGGAGGATAAGACGCGCTATATCGCAGTTAGCATGTACATCATGACGGTCCGAAGCTGTCCCCCTTGGCCCAGTGGCATAAGCTGCTGACTGGCGATTCAAGCCGCTGGTGGTCATGGGTTCAAATCTTGACGGATCCGATGGATGCGCACTACTAACGATGCCCAACAGGCTGAAACTGCAGTCTAGTGCTTTTCCGGGCACTTGGACGACTATCTGATTTGGAAACTGGCTGCGATGAACCTCACAAACCTATTAGTACTTACTAGTTGTTCCGATTATTGCATCCCGTATTGAGACAATGAGAAGTAGTAGCACCTACCAATTTTCATCTCCTCACTGAGTAATTTGAATTGACAGAGGGACCCACCTGTTTCAAAGTTCTCAAATGATGACTTCCCGTTGATTCAGTCAGTTACCTTTCTGACAATTGGAAACAGTCTATGACCCTGAACGTAGCACTTGCGGGGAGCGTTAAGCACCTTTTTACTAAAATCCGTTCTCTACTAAGAGCGTTTATTATACCAAAGGTCTGGGCTGAAGCTGCGTAGGTAGAGCCTTACAATTGTGATTGGATTGCACAAAACACTTGGAGATTTGTTCACCACATGATATTTATGATTATACGAGAAGATAAAGTTAACTCCCTGCGAACTGATGTTTTACAACCTGCCAACGTGTCGACCCCGCAAACTGGATTACTGTCATTAGAAGGCTACCGTTAACCGCCGATATCTACAAGGTCTTCGGTTTTTCCGATGGTGCTGGGCTCAACATGTTGCTCCCTCAGGGAACAATCTACGATAGCCTCAGCCTTGTAGACTTCCGCTATACGTTAATTAGCGGGTGTAGTAGGAGTGGGCGACCCGAATGCTGGTCAGGTATATAAATCTTCGTGGTTCATCCTGCGTCTACAGTGTCACCAATTTTGTGTCTCTACTTCCCTCATCCAGGATTCATATGCGCCTCGGCTCCTGTTCATACACCTTCAAGTAAACACTGAGTACAGAGTGTGGGGTGGACTGTCAAATGGTGTGACATGAGCCACCTATCCTCCCTATAGACTTAACATGCTCCGGCTGCTTCGGGTCACACTAGCAGGTGAAACATAGGACCATGAAAGATAATCATATATCTTCACATTAATCCATCCTAAGCGGTCTCAGTAACTAAGCATGGGATAAATGATAGAGATGGATAGATCGCATAAATAATTCCCTTGTACGATCAGATACCAAATTGATGACACTGCACATTACGGCAGCCTCCGCATAGTTCTCCGGGAGCAAACAACATCCGCCCGAAGGCACTGAAGGCTGTGGCCAACAAGCTAGCTGAACCACTGTCACTGTTCTTCCAAAGTGCTTAGGTGAACAACAAGTCCCCACTATGTGGAAGTGTGGCATTATAACCCCAATTTTTAAAGGCGGTAGCCGTTCCGATCCTGCAAACTATCGACCAGTGACTCTCCTCCCTATGCTCGCGAAGGTGATGGAAGCAGTCGTCGCTGAGGCTTTAATGGACTACCTGGAAAAATGCAACATCTTGGTAGCGGAACAGCATGGCTTCCGTCAACACCGGTCATGCACTACCAACCTACTTATTGCACGAGGTAGTTGGACGGAAGTGGCCGATGATGGGGTCGGAGCCGACGTCATCTATCTGGACTTCTCCAAAGCTTTCAACCACCTTGATCACCGCATCCTACTTCAACGGCTTCAGAGTTACGGAATCGGTGATCCTGTACTTGGTTGGATTGGCAGCTTCTTTCACCAACGGATGCTTCAAGTACGTGTTAGGGGATCACTCTCTAACTCAATTGAGGTTGAATGTGATGTTCCACAAGGCTCAGTGCTGGGACCGCGCTTATTTCTAGTGTTTATCAACGACCTGCCATCAGTTATCTCCTCAAATTTCCTGCTTTTCGCCGATGATGTCAAGATATGACGGGCGATTATTAACAAGCCAGATCACGATCTGCTCCAACATGACTTAGGTTACATTTACAAATGGTCAAAGAGGAACAAGCTTCATTTGAATATAGCTAAATGCAAGATGATACATCTGCGTCACCAACCAGTGAGCGCTTACAAGATTGGAGACCACACCTTGGCGAAGGTTTCTCAGGAGCGTGACCTGGGTGTATTGATACAGGAAGATCTTGGGGTTCAAAACAAGCAGAGAAGGCGACGAGAACCGGCAATCAACACTTCGGCCTGTTTCTCAGAGCCTTCGGTCGGTTTGAACCCTCAATCTTTCCCCAGATGCTTAACGCCTACGTGCGACCTCACGTGGAATATGCTATCCAGGCGTGGCAGCCGTGGCAAAAACAGGATCTCGTTGCTCTCGAGACTCTTCAACGACGGGCAACCAAGAACGTCAGGGGCCTCTTTCATCTGCCCTATCAGCTTAGACTAAAATTTCTAAGAATGTACAGCAGTCGATATCGGCTTTTGCGGGGGGATCGCATAATGGTTTACCAGATTCTGAAGAACCCAAACCATATTTGTCGTCCACTGCTGGAATTGAACCACAACACTAAATTAAGAGGTCACCCTCTGAAACTGGCAATTCAGTATAGCCGGCTTGCGTGCCATAGAAATTTCTTTTCCCTCCACATGTACCAGCCTTGGAACGCCCTCCCTAATTATGTCGTATCTGCTCCCAATCTGGCTATATTTAAAAAACGTGTTGACGATGCATTGTCTCACTTGCATTTCATTTTATGACTTGTTAGCCAGGGGCTACAAACGCAATCAAACGGTGTCTTGCCAAACGCCTAACAAATGGATTTATGGATTTATACGTTTAACACGCGAACATCTCCGCTATTCCACATAAGTCTATGGTGAGTCCACCACAATGCTTTTCACTTTATCATGCAATTGATTTTCGCAATAATTTCCATCCCGCGGGACTTGTTAAGCAATGCTATTTTACCCGTAACAAACCGTTGTTCCATTGTACGCAGGGGAGTAACTACCTCTATCGATAAAGAAGAATAATGTCGTCTGAAGATTAGAGTTGGGGTTAAAGTGCGATCTAAATTTGTTCTACTTAAATCAGACCGGCTGTTTACATGGGATGGCAGTGGAAAAACTCTTCTGTTGATGCGGACCGTGAATGTTGTTCCTTCGCTGGACGCCGCCTATCGGCAACGCAACAGCCCACGTCTACGTAGCTAGACCTAGGACTCAAACCAATCCTTACCGCTGGGTACGGACTGTTCCATTCCAGGCGATTATGTTCTAATCTGATTTGTAACTTCTCTGGGTATTATACGCTGGCACCTACCACCGTAAACACGGCGTTGCAACTCCTGACTTAACTGACACAGTGCATGCAATAGAAACAAGGTACGAAGTGGAATTGGTTTGAAATATATTATGCCATCGTGGTTCCGTCTTTTCTCTAATTTCGCACGGTAACTGCTCGATTGAATGTGGCCTAGAGGGCCGCTATCTACAAAATGATGGTCGTATTACTTTACCTGAACTGAAACCTATACTTACACCCATCCCTGCTCTTCACTTTCCGTCTTCTTACTACGACCATTTGATACAACACCGCAAAACTCTTTAGGAACTACTTTGCAAAAGATATAAATTCAGTACACCTACACACAGTCAGACAACCATCACACGCCCGGTGAAACACGCTACGGCCGTTGTATCCTTTCGGGTATTGTCAGCAGTGAGCATCCCTTCTGGTTGATGTGAGGGTTCGAACGTGTAACTAGACTGTTGCCAGTCTTGGTTGAGACCACTGAGCTACGTTGACGTCCGTGGTGACTAAGTTGCTATATGTGATATAGCGCCAATCAAAATCCACTGGCTTGCACGTTACTGTCATGCGGAGGACAGGCCAGCCCCCACATCAAGCAACGAACTTACCAAAATTAAGTCGCCAACTAAGTTATGTCAGTATAAGCAGTTTGGATTGCATACTTATTACGAGAGTGCAGTAGGTGAATTGAGTAGCGTAGGTAGCGCTGCACCACATGCACTCATGACGAGTGTTACCATTCCATGTAGGTCAGTGGTCTTAACCACAGATTGGTAACAGTCAAGTTGTAAGTTCGAGCACGACAAGATGTCAGAAGGTATGTGCACTGCTGATGATTCCCGAAAGGGTGAAGCAGCCGTTCAGTACTTTTATGGGCGCCCTGATGGCTGTCTGACTAAGTGTAGATGTAATGAATTTATAGCTATAACAAATAACTTCATGTTGTGATTCGCTACCCCAGGCGTATCCTGATTGGTTGAACTGCGTTCAATACTGCTTGATCGATTGGCTGACTTTTAAGTTGAGTTCCGTTTCCTTCTAAGCGGTTGTATCGTTTACGTGCCTCTTACGCTATACAACTGCTGCATCTGCGTTCTTCTGATACAACATTTGACGTCGCGAGTCCAAAGATGGACCTTTCCATTCAGCCCCCATTTCCATTCTGGACTGATTGAGATAGCAGACCAACACCGGATGACTGGATCCGTTGGAAAACATTCTTCCAAAACTACTTGGATTTAGTCAGCAATTTCCATTCTGTTATTAGTAAGAAACAGATTTGACCTGCTTCGACCTTTATTCATGGATGACGGACAGCGGCAATTTAATGATTTGGGCCTTCAAGGATACCAATCCGTTAGCAACGCTTTCAATGCCCTCTATCGTGCCTGGGGTTACCAAATGAATGTGTTTAATGCAAGATATGTTTTCTCCCGTATGCACTGTGGCAGCGCGCACGCGCGGACCTTACCACAGTTGAAGTGCTGAATATAGCTGTCTGGCGTTGACTCGTCAGCCGTCTGCTAACTCATAAGTTCCTGGCCCTAGCGCACGAGTAATTCTGATGGGTCTCGTCAGTGCCGGTTCTCCTTTCCGTGTTTGCCTCTCCTTTATCCTGACCAACGTTCCAGGACTTAGCGATGTGGCCCGTTTTTCGTAGGATGACTGATAACCCCGGTGACGTTCAAGTTGGTGGGGGTCGTTGTTTTCTGCAGCCGAAATAGCTGCGTTTAATTTCGTACGCAACCTCCTGCCAAACATCAGCTCACCTGGCGTGCGATCAGTCACTCTGTGGTGCGATGTTCGGTGAGTAAACATAGCCTCCAAAACGGCATCTTCCCACTGCCTGCCTGACAAACGTGCTGTCTGTATAGTTTCCTTTAGCGTGCGATTAGTGCGCTCAACCATGCCGTTGGCAGCTGGGTTGTACGGGACAGTATGTACGTGCTTCACGTCACGAAGTAGTAAGAAACGTTTAAACTCATAGTTCGTGAATTGTGGTCCGTTGTCTGTCACAATTTCCTCAGGAAACCCAAATCTAGCAAACAGATGTTTCAGCCACCGTATAACGGTTGAGGTGGTCACATCGCCACACAAATGGATTTCCGGCCACTTACTGTAGTAGCACGTGGCAACTAAGCAGTTCCTCTGGTGCTGTGGCGCAGAATGAAACGGTCCCATGATGTCAATCGCCACCTTCGACCAAGGTTTCATTGGATAAGTAACAGGTTGGATGGGGGCATCGATTGGTTTGGAGCTCTTGTCGGCCTTCTGACATGCATCGCAAGACCGGACACACGCCTCTGCCATTTTATTCATTTTTGGCCACCAAAAGTATTCTTGAAGTCGGCGCTTCGTCCGTACGATACCCGGATGTCCCTCGTGTGCACATTGGATAATTTTGATGTCAGTTTCTGTGGAGCTACGAATCGCGATCCTCGCATAAGGCAATCATCAACGACCGCTAGCTCATGTCGTAAAACATAAAACGCCTGTAGTTCACCACTCAACTTCGCGTAGCGAGGCCAGCCTTGAGAGAGATAGTGAATGACATCTTGCACATATGAATCACTCCGGTTAGATTCTTGAAGCTCTTGTTTAGTAACCGCGGAGAGCTCACTTGATTGTAAAGCAGAAATCATGACTTTTTCTTCGTCGTCTTCATTCTTGTCGGAATCATCCAATGGGAGATGTGATAAGCTATCTGCCATACGGTTCTCTGAGCTAGGGCGGAAGATGATTTGAAAATCATAGTTCAGTAACCGCGCATACCAGCGGTTAATCCGTAGTGGCCTGTGACCATTGGTTCCTCGGCTGAGGAGGGTAGTTAGAGCAGCATGATCCGTGCGCAATGTAAATCTCCGACCGAACAGAAACAGGTGCCATTTTTCACAGGCCCATACACAGGCAAGGGCCTCCCTTTCATCTGCGGAATATGAAACTTCAGTAGGGGATAACTTTCTAGAAGCATATGCAATCACTTTTTCCTCACCGTTCTGAATTTGCGACAAGACCGCTCGTAAACCGATGTTTGACGCATCCGTTGAGACTAATCTTGAGCAGTTTTCGTCGAAAATGGCCAGCACTGGGGTGGAGACGAGGCGTCTTTTAATTTCTTCAAAGGCCGACTGCTGCGAAGAGCCCCAATCGAACGTAGCTTTTTCTTTTGTCAGCATTCTCAATGGCTCCGATATAGTTGCAAAATCGGGCAAATAGCGCAAGTTGTACGAGCATAAACCAAGAAAGTGATTAACCTCGGGTGTATTCTTCGGTACAGGGGCTTCCGTGATAGCTCGAGTATTAGCTGCGCATGGCCTAATTCCACCAGCTGATAAGACGTACCCAAGAAAATCGACATCCGTAGCACAAAATATACACTTTTCCAGGTTTAGCCGAAGATCTAGGCTCTCCAATCGCTGCAACACAGCGCGCAGCCTTGAGTCGTGCTCATCTCTTGATTTCCCGAAAACGCATACATCATCCATGTAAGCGATTTGTCCCGGTAGATCTGCTAGTGAGTGATTCATAAACTTCTGCCAAGCTGCTGGAGCGGAGCTAAGTCCCATCGGCAAGACTTTGTACTGGAATAGACCACTCGATGTCAGAAAAGCCGTAAGTGGTCTGGATTCTGGTGTCAATGGCATGTGGAAAAAGGCCTTCCTCAGGTCTAGTTTTGAGAAAAATCGCGCGCCAGTTATCTTGACCATCAGCTCGTCAACTGTGGGAAGAACGAATTTTTCGACGACGATCTGACAGTTCAACGCTTTCAAGTCGTTGCATATGAGCCCAGTACCGTCCTTCTTTAACACCGTGGCCATGGGATGCACCCATTCGGAACAGTTAACTGGCTCTATCAAATCGTTGGAAATCATCTCTTGTATGGGATTTTCTACCATCCTACGTTTGGCCAATGGAATAGGACGTGGCTGCGAAATCGAAAACGGTTTAGGGTCCTTTTAAAGGCATATTCGATGAACAGCAGATGGAATCCGGCCAATCGATTCAGTAAATAATTTGGGATATAAGCTTTTAAGTACTGATGTTTTGAGTGTCATGATGCGCATTCGCTCGATAGATGGTGTTATGTTGAGGACAACCATAGCATTTCGCCCCAGCAAGGCTGGACTGTCTTCGGAGGCAACATACACAGCAACATCAGATGCGACTGAGAGTAAACTGAGTTTCGTCATTATATATCCCCGAATTTGCACACGTGAATTTGTGTACGATTCGAATTTATACAACGTAGGATGTAATGCAATGTCTTGCAGGTAATTGTCGTAAATGCTGGACGGGATAATTGTTATCGGCGATGCCGAGTCTAGCTCCATAGTCACTGGTACAGAAGTGTTAAGCCCATGGAGTGTAACGGTACGTATGTCAGGAGCAGGGAGCTTGGGTTCCAGCGAAGCAATTCGTCGTGTTTCTGGTTGTAATCCTCTTCTGATAGAAAAAACATTCGGTGTAGTCGGTGAGGTGGAAACATCATTTTGTTGGTCAGTTAACGCGACTCGACGCGAGCGGCAGTATGTGGCGAAGTGGCCCAGTTTACCACAGCTTTTACACTCAGCTGTACGAGCCGGACATGTTTGACAGTCAGCTTTGTGGCGAGAACTCTCACATCTATAGCACGAAACAGTCGAATTCTGAGGTTGACTGGAACCCTTGTGCTGAATCTTACTGACTTCTAGTATATCACTCGACTTGAATAGGCTCGAATGTTCAACGGCGGCTTTTATTAGTCTTGCGATCTCTATGGCTCTTTCCCAGGTAAGTTTTGAAGGATCTTCGGAAAGTAGCTTTTCACTTATACGATTATCCTTTATACCGGTTATCAACTGCTGCGTCAGCATAATACTCTCAAGTTTATTCTTCGGAATGCTAGTGTAGTCACAGGTTTTTACAGACCGAATTAAACGAGCGACAAATTGTTCCAGTGGCTCTGCATCTTCTTGCCTCAAACAGCAGAACTTGTAGCGTTCAGCGAAAATGTTTGGCCGTGCACCCCATGACTGATCGAGTACATCCAATGCCATTGTAAGTGTATCGAATTTCTGCAGATCTAACGCATCGAAATAACGTTGACCTTCATTGCCCAACAGGTGACGAAGTAGTTTCAGTTTTTGCTTCTCATCGTAAGTAGTAGTTGCTGGGAGTAGGTCCAAGTAATTCGTGAAAGACGTTCTCCATTGGATCCATTCACTCTCCGTAGGTCTAGTAGCAGGATTGCAGCAAAAGGCTTCTGGAGGTAGAAGGTGAAATGACATTGTATTGGTCCACAGCCCCGACGCCACTGTTGTGTCTACACGTACACTAGTCCCCTGCACGCAGGGTCTTGAACAAGCACGACCAAAGCTTCGAACTAGAAAGCAAAACTCTACTGGTACGCAACACAAACTTCTATTCACGCCAACGGTACATACACTCAGTACATTCAAAACAACCCTGGTATTGATCGCGAACGGACGGGCATCCAATCACAAGCTACGAAGTGCGGTCGTGGTAAGGCCCGTGCGTACGCGCTGCCACACTACTCCCCCTCTTCAGCGGTTGGTTCACTGCGGTGGCCCTCGCTTCAGAACACTGCTTCGGTTGAAGTGCTGAATATAGCGGTCTGGCAGCGAGTACGCACGGGCCTTACCACGACCGCACTTCGTAGCTTGTGATTGGATGCCCGTCCGTTCGCGATCAATACCAGGGTTGTTTTGAATGTACTGAGTGTATGTACCGTTGGCGTGAATAGAAGTTTGTGTTGCGTACCAGTAGAATTCTGCTTCCTCGTTCGGGGCTTTGGTTGTTCTTGTTCAAGACCCTGCGTGCAGGGGACTAGTGTACGTGTAGACACAACATGTACCAGGAGATGGGTGAACCCTTGAACAATTTCATTGTACGGCTGTCGTGAAGTAAGACCTTGTGATTATTGGTCCATTCCCCAGAAAAAATATCGAAGTTTGTATGCTGACCCAGCAACTAATTTCTGGCATCGTTGACAATCCTATACCTGAGGCGCTGGTGTTGGAAGGGGCGTGCACATTAACCTGGGATTAAGATTACGAGTTAGCCCCGAATGAAAACTGAAAGTTCACCGCAATCGAAACAATTCTGTTCGATTAACTCAGCTGAGGTGGCAAAAGTGCAATCCTTCCGACATTTACCGGTGGACAGGCCTTCTTGTTATCGCTGTGGAAGTGCTTCTCATAACGCTAATTTCGCCACTAATCCAGCACGCAACCTCAGTGCAAAAACTGTAGAAAATTATACACTGCGCCATATGTTACCGGTCGCAGGTCATCGCACTCATCAACAACGATGCTACATCTGAGGGCTATGTTCTTGATCCATCTCTGGAAAACATTTTTTCCATCATCGCCAATGCCAAAACTGCCAAAAGTCTAACAATATCCGTTATTGAACCAAAGTTTCCCTCCGCTGATATTCGTACTGTCATTCCTTATCATTAAAGGTGTTGTTCCACTTGAAATGGAACTAGATTTCTGCTTCTCTAGTTACCATTATACCTACGCTACTTATTCAAGCACATTTACAGCCTACTTGGCATTCCTTTTGAAGTTTCAGGGGAAATACCTTAACTATATTGGGATTCATTATCGTGCTTTGCTGAAACATTCGTTAGCTGCGAATGTTGCAGTGTACATTTATTTAGACAACAGACGACCCTTGCTCGGAAGAAATGTCATCTTGTCATTGCAAGTAGTACCAGCTTTCGACCGCATGCTTGTCTCTTTCATCAACGTAACATACTGACATGAACCTTATCCTAAGAATTTTCAGCAGTCCAACGGACGTATTTCATGTGGTGTGCACCGCATTCAGCTGAAGCAGGATGCACAACCCGTTGCCATTAGTCAACCTCCGCTTATTCCGCTAGCAAAAAATCACGATATCTCAGCGGTCCTGCAACAGATGCTAGCAAATGATGTGATTGAACCCACTGATGGCTCTGAGCGGGTGCATCCAATGGTTAGTTTCCTGAAAATTATGGGACTGTCAGGATATGCAACGATTTGCACGTGTTAACTAAGTAGATCGTCGTCGAGCGATTCGTGTTACCATCCAACAAGGAATCCACGGAAAGTTTAGCTGGTGCAACCGACTTTTTCCAAGCCAGTTTTGAAAAGTGCATTTTTGCAGAGGATATTGGCCAACGATTCGAAGCAGCTAACTGCCTTCCTTGCTCCCGATGGGCTGTTTCAGCACACAGTGTTGCCAATGTGTTTGAGTTCGGTGCCCGCTGGCTGGCAGTAGTTCGTGACTCACGCTCTGGCAAGTAATGATGAACAGGTTGCCTACTTGGATGATATTTGTGACTGCTCTCACGCCGGAGGAACCTGATAAGCGTTTACATAAAGTGCTTCATCAACTCAGTGAACACGATCTTCGCTTGAACAAGAAAATGTGCATGTTTAACGCCCCTGAGATTCAATTTCTAGGGTATATCATTTTCCACAATGTTGTTCGCCCCAGTAACGAAAACATCCTTGTCATAGCTGACACGCAAATATCTAATAACTTAATGGAGTTAGTATTTTCTTGGTATGTGCTGTTACGACTTGCAATACGTTCGTGATTTTGCAACCGTGACAGATCCACTACGAAAACTGAAAAAGTGGGTCACCGTTCGTTTGGAGAAGTAAACAACAAGATGCCATTGATGAACTTAAACGATGGATTTCCTCCGCCTCATTGGTTGCCATCTTTGACGAATCATGCCGTACTTTTGTGTCAACTGATGCCTCCGATGTCGGCCTCGGTGCCGTGCTTTCACAACTACAAAACGGTGAAGAGAAAGTTATTGCCTATGTTTCACGAAAGTTATCAGACTCTGTACGTCACTACTCTTCCGGGGAAAAGTAAGCTCTCGCTTGTGTGTGACCTTGCGAGAAATCGTAACTTTGCCTCTTTGGCCACCGTTTCATTTTACGAACAGACCACTCCGCTCTCACTATCTTCCTCAAGAATGTATCTCACGGGTTCCGCCTGATGCGGATCAATCGTTGGTACGCCAGACTTCGCCGTTACGATTTCCAAATCGTTTACCGGTCTGGATAGCAGTATCAGCTCGTAGATGGATTATCCCGCTTACCTTTGGAACTGGAGGATGGAAGAGAAGCACTCAGAGAGGCGGCAATGGTGTCTAGTCTTGGATCCGATCTGTCCACCCCAACGATTAATGAACCACAAATCGAGAACACGAGAGACGCGACGCTGCAGCAACTCGTGACTTACGTTCAGCGTGGATGGCCGAAGAACAACAAAATTTCCTGTGATTTCGTTCCGTACTATGCACTCCGCGAGGAACTTTCAGTCGTACATGCTTGTCTAATGGGAGGACCTGTCTTGGTAGCTCCATCGTCGCTGGTTAACAAGATAATTGCGTGTGCTCATGTGGGTCATCCGGGTATTGTCCGAACTAAAAATAAAGTCCGACATTACTTTTGGTGGCCACGAATGGCATCAAGTATTGAAGCATTTGTGAGAAACTGTCAAGCTTGCCGAATAGCGGATAAAACTTCGCTGCCTGTCGAGGCTCCCGTGCAACTGGTATCGTGCCCGCTGAGGCCGTGGGCCAAATTACATTTGATGTTGTGGACCGCTTCGCCACTGCTCCGGTGAATAAAAATAATCTACTTGTTGCAACCTGTCTTTAGAGCAGATGGCCTGAGGTTCAAATATGTGCCAAAGTAACCTCTTCATTAGTGCTGCGATGGCTCAAATATCTGTTCAGTCGCTTCGGATTACCAGAGGAAGTGGTTTCGGATAACGGCCCACAATTCTATAGTTACTAGTTCGAAACGTTCCTCCCGCTTCATGACGTAAAACATTCCAGGACTGCACCCTTCACTCCTGCAGCTAATGGCGTGGTGGAGCGCCTTAACCGGTCTCTCAAGGAGGTAATATAGGCCATCAAAGTAAGAGGGATAGAGTGGGAAGAAGTTGTCTTAACGGCGTTGCTGTCATCCAGAAACTGTGAATACAGGGTCGCAGGGAAAACGTTATAAATGCATGTCCACAGTTAATCCCAGATGGGAAGCTTGCCTATCACAGGTACACTGTGGTGGCTGGACGTTGACCTGTTCCATAGTGGACCAACTCTCTGGGTCGACCCGGTCAGGAAGCCAAAGCACGGAGACCTCCACAGGAGGGCTCAACAATCAAGGTGCCATGCAGTTAGGTCATCTGTCAACGTTTGCGCCGTGCCCATGCGTAATGATGTTATCAGTTATGCATAGGTGTCATGCAGGTGGCATACATTCTTAAACCTGTTATAACTCAATCGTGGTTGCCGGACCAAACATGTCACATTAACTTCGTTCAAACTTTTTGTTAACCCTTCGGTTTGTGGGTAATGCGCTATCCTCCAGCACGTTTCCTGCAATGACCTGGCGAGAGTGTGTCCGAAGCGCGTTATCTTGGTACTTGAGGGGCCTAGTCTGCACTCTGCACCGGTATTAATGTACACCTCAGTGAATAGTGAGCGGCGCCATATCACATCTACTCACAGTCACGTCAGTCGTTATCGTTCCCCCCTAGCTCAGTGGTTTTAACAACAGACCCGTAATAGTCAAGTTGTGGGCTTAACCTCCACAGCGGTCGGATGGAATGCGCAATGCTGACGATTCCTGAAAGCATGAAGCTGCCGTACAGTGCATTTCCGGGCATGTAATGACTGCATGATTGACTGGATGTTAGAACTTTCTACGTATTCCATTCAACTCCCCCTACTAGTCCCTTGTACTTGAGAACGGTTCATACTGTTTGATGTGAGGTTAATTATTACACATTTCTTAGTCTGCATGGTGTTTTTGTGTCGTATTCGCATTGCCTCAGCTGGATCGCACCAACAGGTGAACATAGGTGCACGTGAGTGGGTGCACATAGAGCAGCTACAGGTGTAGTTGCTATCGGTGTTGGCACTGGTACAAACGTGCATTCCACTTCATCATGCGACGTGCGATACTTATTTTCAATCTGGTTAACCTTCGCTGAAGATGGAGCCAATCGTAAGTATATCAGGTTTAAACGCAGTCACAGTGACCTGATTCATTTCGCCTTTCGGATGCCGTTGCCAGGAATGTCATGACGCACGTCGGACTTGCCTCTTAAGTTGCACTGGTAAGCTTAAACGCGTGGATATGCAACCTTGGTGTGTAGCCACATGTGATGATATCGGCATTGTAGTGCAACTCACCCGGAACCAAAATAAAGTCTGGATGGGAGTAAAAATATGGTGTTCATAAACAGTAGGACCACGTATGCTGCACTCAACTTTCAAACAATGTTCTATTTTTTTGCCCTTCACTGGCCACCTGTTTCCGTCCGTTCTGTCTACTTGAATCCACTGGCCCGCATGGGCTATCCGTTCACTGTGCTTAATTTAATCCGAGTCTGCCCTGGCTGAGAACATGATGAGCTCGGTTCATTGATAGCTCACATAAATTCTACCATGTCCATCACCCCGCGCAATTCTGATCCCTCCGCTTTTGTGGCAATTGATTACCTTCCTGTCTAATAGTCACTCGTTAGCTTCATTCACGCAAACTACTATCCAGCATCACACCATGTTTTCATACTTTGGTGTACCAGGGTGTAGTCTTACCGCCTTGGGCCGCGAAAACAACTGCTTCTTCACGATGCTGCCGGTGATCCACAAGTTATAGGTTACGTCCACATGTTCTTCGCTTTGGTGCCGCCTATGGTTGCGAAACAAGGACACATGTCTACTAGCTGTGATTTATCACCCACCAAACTCATCATCGGAAATGGACTCCAAACTGAACCACGTCTTTCAGTTTGCTTTGAACAAGTCCTACACCCACATTCTTATCGCCGGAGACTTTAACGTGCACGACATAGAAACGCCGGCAACCGACGGTACGCACTTTAAAGCCTGCTTGCAAGAGCTAATTGCTAGCCACCCTCTGTGCAACCACATAACCTCTCCCACCAGATTTCGAACTGCTAACAAGCCGTCGAGACTGGAACTTGTGCTAACGAACGAAGAACTCATGGTTGACGGGATAGTTACAAGTGCACCACTGGGTCGTAGTGATCATGTTACTATACTCTTTCACTATATATGCTATGCGGAGTACCCTGAAAAGGAGGATAATAAAGTGCATGCTGTCACGCACTACAATGTGTTATCTAAGCTTGTTAAGGATACATCTTGGACTTTCTTGACCGAATGCCTCCCAGATGTTGCCTGGGAAACCTTTACAAGGACGTTTGGCACACTGGTTGCGCACGCATTGGAACATAAGTCCTTCCAACCCAAAAACAAGCATAAGTCATTTCTGAGGAGTAGGACACGTAAATGTATGTCCCGGAGGGATTTGGCATGGCGAGATCACCAGGACTGCTTGAATGCCGAAACCTGGACTGCATACGTGACATATCGTAACTTCTGTGTGAAACTGATCCGCAGAAGTTAATGAAGCGATTCTGCACGAACCGCAAACTTCTGTACAGGCATGTTAACTGCCTTCGAAAGGTGAAGCGGGGGTTCCAGTATTAGTCACGGCTGATGGGTGCACGCCGTCAGCAATGGAAACAGCTGATCTCCTACGGCTTCATTACTCCCAAAATTTCCAACAGGTGACAAGCCCAAACATTCGCCTCATTTCTAATACTCCACCATCTGGTTTAGAAAACATCACCTTCACTGCGGAAGCTGTGTTGAAGAAGTTGTTATCCTTGCGTATCCACAGTTCTTCCGGAGCTGAAAACATCCGACCAAAGGCTCTGCAGGCGGTAGCCAGTGATCTAGCAGAACCACTGGCTGTTTTCTATCAGCAATATCTAGAAGAGAACAGTATTCCACCAGTATGGAAGCGAGGGGCCATCACCCCTATCCATAAAGGAGGTAACCTCACTGATCCTGCCAACTACCGTCCAATAACACTACTTCCCGTACTACCTAAAGTGGTGGAATCAATCATCGCAGATGCGCTGATGCAGTATCTGCAAAGTCACAACTTAATAGCTCCAGAGCAACATGGCTTTCGTCAAAAGCATTCTTGTAATACTAACCTATTAATTGCACGTAATAGCTGGACTGAAGCTGTTGATGATGGAGTGGGAGTCGATGTCATCTACATGTACTTTTCAAAAGGATTTGATCGCTTAGACCATCGAATTCTCCTTCGAAAGCTTCGGAACTACGGCATTGGCGACCAAATCCCGAGTTGGATTGGCCATTTTCTACAAGAACAACGGCTAGTGGTGAGAGTCCGAGAATCATTATCTGATGCAATCGATGTGGAGTGTGGAGTATCAGAAGGCTCGGTTCTTGGACCTCCTCTATTCTTGGTGTTCATTAACGATTTGGCGAGATCAATTACTTCCGATTTCCTATTTTTCACTGATGATATCAAGATATGGCGAAGGATCATAGGACCGGACGACCACGAACGGCTCCAGTGCGATCTTAACACAGTGTCGAACTGGTCAGTTCAAAACGCCCTACCATTCAAGATAGACAAATGTCGCGTTGCACAGTTACACCTATTTGCTTGGGACAAACGGATTGCAGACCAGCTCTCAGCAACGTGACCTTGGTGTGCTCGTACAGAGCGACCTCAATTGTTCAAAACAGGCTGATTTAGCTGCCAAAAGAGGCAACCAGCACGTCGGTATGCTGCGAAGGGCATTCGGGAGATTTGACCCATCAATCTTCCCAATGATGCACAGTTCCTACGTGCGCCCGCATGTTGAATACGCTATCCAAGCTTAGTAACATTGGTTTAAGCGCGACCTAGAGGCGTTAGAGGTACCTCTCGAAGAGCAACAAAGAATATAAAGGGCTTGCGCCATCACTCTTACCATCGAAGGCTGAAGTTGCTGGGAAGTTTCAGCGGACGTTATCGAAGGCTGCGCGGTGATTCCCATATTAGCGTATTAGATACTGAGTGACCCCATCCACGTATGCTGCCATTTGCTGAAACTTAGCACCAACACTCAGCTCAGGGGGAACGGCTTAAAATTGAAGGAACAATATAGCCGTCTAGAGTGTCGACGGAGTTACTTTTCCCTTCGAGTTTGCCAAGTTTGGAAGGCATTCCCAGACTCAGTTGTATCCTCTCTTACCTTGGACGTTTTCAAAAAGCGATTAGATGTTGATCTTAGCTCCCAGGATTTTGTTACCTAAACTCCTCTATTGTGAATTACGCCAAGCATGTTTTCAACAGGATTTATGTATCAAACGGATTCAAGTGAGCGACCATATTCTACTTTTCTCACGCCTTACATTAACCATCACTGCACCCCAGTGTCTTTCTGAACGTTTACGCCCGATGTTTTTTTAAACTTACACTGATGTAATGTATCAAAGTATTCATCTAGGCAGACGTTCGGCAGATGACTCAGATGTAGTAATAACTTTTGACTATGTGTGTTATGCAGAGTATCCTTCTGAACACTCGGAACTAACTCATACAATCACACGCTACCACGTATTGAAAGAACTCGCCGACGCAACTGCTTGGGAATTCTCAAACAAAAGTCCCCTTGACAACGTTTGGGCAGAGTTCGTTAATAAACTCAGCGACGTCGTCAACAGAGCGTCAGAGACCAAACCCCTTCGTCCCGCGAAAATGCTTTCAATTATAAGGAGTAGGACTCGAAAATGCCTGGCGATAAGGGATGCAGCATGGCATGCCTACAAGATTAACCCCGACTCAGAGACTTGGGAAAATTTCCTGACCCATCGCAACCATTGCACTGCACTTGTCCGTGAGGACAAAGTAACTTATCAACAGAGCCTAGCCAAAAAATTCATGGCAAACAACAAACTGCTATATAAGCATGTCAATAAGCTTCGTAAAGTGAAGCATGGAATCCCCCCACTTTTCACGACAGGCGGTAGAGTACAAAGCGCCGAAGAAGCAGCTAATGCCCTGCGGCTTCAATACGCCCCAACCTTCGAACTCGCAACATCTACCTGTCCCATAATATCAAGCACATTACCGACACCTTTGTTTACAAAAGTTATTTTCAACCCATCAATTGTGCTAAGGAAGTTACTCTCACTGCGTGAGCATAGTTCTCCAGGAGCAGACAACATCCGCCCGAAGGCACTGAAGGCTGTGGCCACCAAGCTAGCTGAACCACTGTCACAGTTCTTTCAAAGGTGCTTTGATGAACAACAAGTCCCCACTATGTGGAAGTGTGGCATTATCACCCCTATTTTTAAAGGCGGTAGCCGTTCCGATCCTGCAAACTATCGTCCAGTGACTCTCCTCCCTGTGCTCGCGAAGGTGATGGAAGCAGTCGTCGCTGAGGCTTTAATGGACTACCTAGAAAAATGCAACATTTTGGTACCGGAACAGCATGGCTTCCGTCAACACCGGTCATGCACTACCAACCTACTTATTGCACGAGGTAGTTGGACGGAAGTGGCTGATGATGGGGTCGGAGCCGACGTCATCTATCTGGACTTCTCCAAAGCTTTCGACCGCCTTGATCACCGCATCCTACTTCAAAGACTACAGAGTTACGGAATCGGTGATCCTGTACTTGGTTGGATTGGCAACTTCCTTTACCAACGAAAGCTCCAAGTACGTGTTAGGGGATCACTTTCTAACACAATTGAGGTGGAATGTGGTGTCCCACAAGGCTCAGTGCTGGGACCGCGTTTATTCTTGGTGTTTATCAACGACCTGGCAAGGGTCATCTCCTCAAATTTCCTGCTTTTCGCCGATGATGTCAAGATATGACGGGCGATTGTTAACAAGTCCGATCAGGATCTGCTCCAACATGACTTAGATCGCATTTACGAATGGTCAAGGAGGAACATGCTTCAATTGAACATAGCTAAGTGCACAGTGATGCATCTGCGTCACCAGCCGGTGAGCGCTTACAAGATTGGAGACCACATCTTGGCGAAGGTTTCTCAGGAGCGTGACCTAGGTGTATTGGTGCAGGAAGATCTTGGGGTTCAAAACAAGCAGAGAAGGCGACGAGAACCGGAAATCAACACTTCGGCCTGTTTCTCAGAGCCTTCGGTCGGTTTGAACCCTCAATCTTTCCCCAGATGCTTAACGCCTACGTGCGACCTCACGTGGAATATGCTATCCAGGCGTGGCAGCCGTGGCAAAAACAGGATCTCGTTGCTCTCGAGACTCCTCAACGACTGGCAACCAAGAATGTCAGGGGCCTCTTCCATCTCCCCTATCAGCTTAGACTGAAATCTCTAAGAATCTACAGCAGTCGATATCGGCTTTTGCGGGGGGATCGCATAATGGTTTACCAGATTCTGAAGAACCCAAACCATATTTGTCGTCCACTGCTGGAATTGAACCACAACACTAAACTAAGAGGTCACCCTCTGAAACTGGCAATTCAGTATAGCCGGCTTGAATGCCGTAAAAATTTCTTTTCTCTCCGCGTGTGCCAGCCTTGGAACGCCCTCCCTAATTATGTCGTATCTGCTCCCAATCTGGCAATATTTAAGAAATGTGTTGACGATGCATTGTCTCACTTGCATTTCATTTTATGACTTGTTAGCCAGGGGCTACAAAACGCAATCAAACGATGTCTTGCCAAACGCCTAACCAATGGATTTTTGGATTTATATGTTTAACACGCGAACACCTCCGCTATTCCGCATAAGTTTATGGTGAGTCCACCACAACGCTTTTCCCTTTATCATGCAATTGATTTTCACAATAATTTTCCATCCTACGGGACTTGTTAAGCAACGCTTTTTTACCCGTAATAAACCATTGTTCCATTGTTCCATTGTTCCATATTCACCGCAACCATCCTACGGGACTTGTCAAGCACTTGTTTTATCCCGTGATTAATTATTGTTCGTTGTTCATTGTTCTGACCTGCACTTAATTCTGTCGAACGGTTTTTCACCATGCTGTCTTCCGGATTCTTCTCCACCATTTGGTTTTCAATCAGTGTACTTCCACGCAGTCTCTCAGTTGCTGCTATCTTTGTGCCCATAGTTCTTTTCCCGAACTGAAGATGGAAAGTGTTGACGTTCACAATACCTCTTCCTTTATAGCATTTTATTTCTCAGATGGTCTAGCAGAAGTGCAGTTGACGTTATCCCGAGTTGCAACTGAAACTTAGCTGCTGGCTCCAAACGTGTTTTCCTTGCGGAACAAACTATGGTCAAGTAGTCACCTTGTCTGTATGCACTTCAGAGGAGTTGGACGTAGGGACTAAATTGCGGGTGCAGAAGCAAATATCCGAAAACACGTACACAATTCCGCGTGGCTTAACCTAAGTTTACAAATGATAGGCTCTGGTACGAGATAGAGGCACTCACACGAATTTACATACGCACCTCGTGCATGTGTGACCACGGAATAATCGTGCTTTGCATTCGCACGCCATTTAGATGCAATTCACCACGTTTACATTAAACTTGATCCTGCAGTCCATTGGCGTGCCGAGGACTCCAAAACCCAAATGTGAGTCAACACCCGAAATCCATAGCCCAGAGGTAGCATGTACCGGCAAATTACAACGTCCCGAGTGCGATTTTCAGCTTTGCCTGCAGTTCCATAAGAGGACGACATCGGCCGTGGCCTGTACTACGGGAAACATGCATCACGGAAGCGATCGTTTCATATTTCGCCTGACTGGGAAGGAAGGTACAGTTAGCGCTAGACACCATGGCAATAATTAGCTGATCGGAGTAAAATGTCTACGGCATGTTTTAGGTCCACCAACACTAATGTGATTCATCGATTTCTGGGCCAGCAGATCCATTCAGAAGGAACACTCACAGGCCGTGGTAATCGCTCCAGCTCCTCACAGATTTGAATGCTACTACCGCAATAAGTAAACACAAGTTGGTTTCTTGATTAGTTCGGGTTGACTTGATGATGTTTCATCGGTTCTAGAGAACTCGGTGTTATGCAGTGAAACTCGGGCGTTATCGACTTGAAATACCGGCTCGCAACAACCATCAGAAGGCTCACGTTAGTTTATATTCCTAGTTAAATGGATTAATTATTGTAATGCCCTTCTTTAGTTCGTAGCTCGTGGTCTCATACCCACTGGCTTCATCAAGCTACTAGAGAATGCAGCCTCAACATGTAGCGCCACGTCTTCCACGGGAGTTTCAAATCACTGGAATATAACGCTGGCAGTTGGTGGAATGGTTCCATAGACCGTTTATTAGAACATATTAGATTCATTGATGCAACACAATTGCAATTATCAATCCGATCGACCGACAATACCCCATGACCGAGCCGTGGCTGAAAGGGTAAGGCGTCTGCCTTGGAACCCCGGGGGTCTCGGGTTCGAGCCTGCATAGGGGCCGGAGAACCCTCAAACTATTCTTGGCTCATATGCAAACGGCGGCGCTGGCGTGGTATTTAGGCATCGTACGGCATATCGGCGTACTTTAAGGTCTTTTTTCTCCATCGGCATCATCGGATACTCAACTGCCAGTATAGGGGACTAAAACCAGGCAGTCGGCTTTCGTTAGTTACGGAGGGATATCATAACAACATTGTTTTAATACGTCTTTATATTTGTTGTTGAAATGTATCAACGCATCATTCCTCATAAATTTTGGCACCGGGAACATTCATTTACTGATCGATGCCATTTGTGTAAATCTTTCATCTCTCTAATTCACTTCGGCCCACTACTTATAGCAATTGCCTGGCTTCAAATTATATCGGACATTCTACTAGCCTAGGTCAAATGCTATATTGTGTAAACTGCTGAAGACTCCGATGAGATGTTACCTGTGTACGTAGGAGGTGTTGTGTAGCCGGAATTATGCGTACGCATCATCATCGCTATGCAGTATAATGAGCTTAGCCGATTTATGTTTCAAATACACTTGTGCACAAGCACTACTATAGCTGTGAACTTGTTTCTCGCGGGTACCTTTTCAATACTTTAGAAAATTCACCCTGATTGACCTACGGGACCTATTAGGGTTTAGCTTTTTACCCGTATTAAACCACTGTTCCTTACTTGCGGACGAAATCCGGTGACAATGTGAAACAATGACGGGCAAAAATACAGTTTTAACATATCACGTAGGTTAGTTATAGAAGGAATTAGGAATCCGAGTACGGCATAAGTGGACTAAACAAAATACGTAATTATGAAGTGATAGAGTGAGACGATACCATGAAAAACGAATAAATAAGTTGTTATGCTTGATGCTTACTGCAAATAACAGTCGGATTACACCCGTCTGCATAGATTCATGTGACTCACCTTAGGTTATAATTTCAATGAAGCTAGTTAACCTGAGTATATTTCGCAATATCCGTTCGTGTGACAAGTGTAAAAAATTCAGTGTGAAATCCAATCGTCTTTTGAAAACGACTAACATGGGACACAGACAACAGAGTTTAGAAGATCGTGCCAGTGTTGGTAGACGCGGAAACAAGAAGTTCGTCGACAATCTAGACGACTGCATTGTCGATATTATGAGTAAGGGAAACCGAAAACAGTCAAAGTATTACATTCCCTTGTTTAGATGCAGCAACCTTTTCCGCACTAAAAACATTTTAGATGATAATATCTACAATTCCCGACGAACAAGTGACTCATGTAAATTTGTGCAGATGGGTGAACATTCCGATTGCCATTTGCAATAAACATTAACCATAACAAATATTTATTCTGTTAGGCGTGGTGCCATCTCACTCTCACAACTCTACTGCTTTATGTAAATATTCTGTCGCTTTACCGACTTGCATTTTAGTTGGTATACGTGTATGGCATTCGAATTTCCAATTCCATCCATTACCAACCTACAGGACATGTTAAAGCAATGCTATTTTTCTACGTCATAGATCATTATTTCACAATTATTTGTAAACAGCCGGTTGGTATAGTTTGCGGGCAACGTTTCGCTTTTGACACAAAGCTTAGTCAAGCCGAGTAAACCAGTCGGGGATTGGTATAGCACTTATAGCGAACTAGGATGACAATCGCGACGAATGGGATGCAGGCAGACCAATCGCTTTACAGGTCAAGACATCAATCCAACTAGTGCATGGAACGGTCACAAGTGGTCCGCGTTACAAGCTCACACAAGTAAGCCCTGTTAACCATGGGTGGGGGGATGACGTAGTGTTCATTATCTGTCCTGGATCCTTCCGCGGCGCTGCTCAGACTGATCGGGTTAAAACTGCTCGCCACACGCTCGAAAGCTCTACCCCGTCTATCCTGTTAACACAGCTGTTCACCTTGCTACTCTCAACCGTCTCAGCAGTCGGCCTCTGGAGAGTTGATCGCAATCCCTTTCTAATGATTTCGACGTTATTCAAGTGGATCTCTTGACCTGTAACTATCGTTTGCATCGCTTCTGCAGAACTACTTATTAGGGCCAAATACTCAAGCTCTTTTCTCGGTGGCGGTGTAATGCGTCTCTTGTGTAGTGCTATCTTTGTGCGTAGCGCTATCGCACTCAAGCCGATGTACACGTGTGAGCATTCTTTGCAACCAATTTGTATAAGCAATTGGTTGTCCTATCTGCGGGAAGTGGGTCTTTCAACTGAACCAATGTAAAGCGGAGCGTTTGGCCTTTCCGGAAAAGTACCATTATGTTTTTTTATTTAGGATCCATCGAATAACCTCCATCTTTATAAGAAATACCTACCGTCCCAATCCACTCTGTAGGAAGCGGTGGGTGGGGATTTGAAATTCACTGCAACTGGCGTTTCACTAACCGCCTTGGGCATACACTACCAAACCATTGGTACCTTGCTTCTTTCCGGGCGGCCTACCTATCTCCTTACTTTGTGCATATTGCCTGGGCTCTGTGAAACAGAGATGAGGCGATTCCAGCATACGTTGCCCACAAACTATACCAACCGGTTGTTCTCAAGCCTTTCTGAAATCATGAATTATCGATCGGTTCCAAGTATTTTCCAAGACTTTGAGTCATAGACTACTGTTCCGTATTCGTACACAAGCTTCTTTGAATGCCCACTGCGCTACTTTGACTGTTAAACTCCATTCTTCGTTATACGCTTTTTGTGAGCTACAAAGCTACCAATTTGTGAACAGACGTCGGGTTGCGGCTACCAAACTGCACCTAAATCAGAAGGGCAACAGAAGAAGATTCTGACTGCAGCTGTAAGCTCACACTGGTAGTACTACTGTTTGGTCGTCTGGGATTTCATCTAAGACTGTTTTGGTTTATTCAGCAATGCTGTATGTTTGTATAAATAAATGAATAAGCAAATTACTAAATAAATGGACACGTTGCTCGACGGGCGAGCTACTTTCCCTTTTGTGGAATGATCATTTGTACTGCGGGTCTCATCAACATTTCATGTACAAACTTGTGTTTAATACGGATAGGTAAGACAATGGTTTGTGGAATACGTAATAAGTAACAAATCGGTTGTAGGTCCTTTTCACTATCTGCTATTTGAACCAGATTCCATGAGTGCACTCGTAGAGTACTGAAAGCCGAAAACTTTTACCAAAGTTGGCGTGGAAGGAAAAGTTTTTAGATGAAATCCAATTGTATACTGGCTCTCTGGTCCTTAATTGCAACAATAGCTTATCCCGCAGATTGGCGTACCTCACCAAGAAGCAATTTAAGTGATTATTTTGCTTGGTCATCTGTAAGAATAGTGAGTATTTTCCGTTATGGTTGGGAGAGGTTGAGCTATTCTGTAAATTTACAGCAATACTGGTTGAGACGACTCGAAATTATCTTATACTAGAGAAAAGTGCGATTATTTTTAGTTAGTTAAAGCCAGAATGGTTCAAACTGGAGGTAAGGACATTGTTCTTCACAGGTACTCGTTGACGGGTGCCCCTTGAGCATCCTAGTAAATGAGCGCTAGAGGTTTTCCAAAACTGTCCTATCTGTTTTATGTAGGCGGCAATGTATGATGGCTCCCATCCACATACCTCCCGGTCTTATTCCTTCGGATTTACACTGGATATGGGGTACGTGGATGGAGCTGTGGGTGGTGCAGCGCAAGCCACCTATGATCCCTTTGTAGGCGCAGGCGTCCAGTGGCTGGCCACAGTGACAGGTAAATCCGAAACCGGATGCCGCCAACCATGTATGATGGTACAGTAGTCTAGCGGGGGTTTCACTATGAGGTTTCACGATTCAAGCAATGTCTGGCATCGTGAAAATAACCTAATGATGTAGTTTGTTAATTGTTTAACTTTCACCACCTAATGAAGGATTTGCTCAGAAAAGTTGGTTGCTAGGGTATCGGATTCCAAGTCCCGAACAGAGTACGCGGCTGGGATGGGAATACTAGTAAGAGTGATAGCTCCTTTTGGTATGCTGCATCTGTGCGACAGACTAATTGAGATTTGCTTTCTGAATACCTGCTAGACATGCTTTCACTCAATTTGCTTATGGTCAATGGTATATTGCAAAAGAAAGCCGAAGCTTGACATGTCCCGCTGGATGATCGGTTAAAGGTGAGCAATATAAAGACAAAAATGGCAATAGGAAATAGTGAACAACCACAAATGGCGAAGTTGTCGATTACAGCTATTCCGTCCGTTTTATGTACTATCCAAGGTTATCGTCTGTGGTTTCCGGGCAAAAATGGAGATGGGTTGGTTTGTTTTTGTTTTTCTGCTGTTTGTTTGGGTCGTTTGGATTACGTGATATGGTGTAGTATGGCCAGTGCACTGTCCACATGTACATTGAACACGGTTAACGTGGGCGGGCTGAAACAACAGCTTCTGAGAGGGTATTCCACCTGTGGCAAACACGCAGCGAGAAGTTTCTTCGACACTCCAACCGACTGTATTGTTCTGCCAATTTGAGATGATGACCTCTTAGTTGGCTGTTGTGACTCAGCTTCAGTAGGTGATGGCAAGGGTGATTAGTGTTGTTTAATATTTGGTAAGTCATGATTAGCTCACCACGCAAACGTCCGCTGAAAATGCCAAGCCCTGAGGCGCTGTTCACTTGGCAAGTTGTACAGCCCCTTGACGTTTTTGCTCGCCCTACGTAGTGGAAGCTCCAAGTCCGTGAGATCCCGCTTTAACAATGGGTGCCATACTTGAAGTTCATAGTCAGCATGAGGGCGTATATAGACAGGAAGTATTTGGCGAAAAATCGACGGTTCGAATTGCCCGAAAGCTCTCCGTCAAAGCCCCACAATTTGGATCCCCTTCTTTGGTGCCTTTTTGGACTGCTCCGAGCAGCTGAGGTCTTTCTGGACCAACACACCAAGATCCTTTTAGAGAGAAAAGTGTTGCAGATCCTGGTCACCCAGCTTATATGTGTGAACCATTCGGTGTCTTAAATGGAGCACCCGACATTTGGCTACATTGAAGGCAATGCGCTTTTTGACTGATCATCCACAGATCTTATTAAGGTCGATTTGTAGCTGGATACGGCCCTCTGGAGCTCTAATCACTCGCCAAACTCTGATGTGGTCAGCGTAGAGTAAACAGATTGACGCAATTTGACTTACTAGATCGCTTATGAAGACCAAGAATAGACGGGCCCCAGTGCTGAACTGTGTGTGCACTCGACGGGAATTGGGTCTGATATGAATTCACGTACTCTCATCTTCAGAAGCCTGTGCGAGAGAAAAATGCAGATTCACCTGAAGAGCATCCCCAATACCACATCTTTGAAGTTTGGCGAGAAGGATAAGATGGTCCAACTGGTCGAATACCTTAGAGAAATCAAGGTAAGCCACAGCAACTCATGCACTAGCGTCCACAGTTTTGCTTCAGCTGTCGCTTGCTAACAATAGGTTGGTGGTGCACCGCCGATTCTGGCGGAAGCCGTGTTGCTGCTGAGCAATGTAACCAAAGCCGTCTAGATAAGACATGGTAGCCATAGTTTTTGTAAGAACTGGCAGTGGAGTCACTGGTCGATAAGTAGCTGGGTCGGAACGACTACACTCTTTGTAAATGGATTATTAATCCGTATTTCCACATTGCAGCAACGTGCTGCTCGTTAAGGCAATGCTGGAACAGTCACACCAAAGGTTCAGCCATAATAGTAGCCGCCACAGCAAGCGTCTTTGGGCGGATGTCGTCAATTCCTAGGCAGCTGTACAGGCGCATGGATAGCAGCTTTCTCATCCCGATGTCTGCGGTAACATTTAGATGTGAGTCATTGTGTGGGCACCATAGATTCCAAAGATCCAGGAGACCACGGGATGCAATGTAATGTTGGTGCATATTATTGCTGCAGAACATTCGACGCTTCTTTAGCAGTCCGAGTTAGACCACCCACTGTTTGAAGAGGAGCAAATGCACTTTTCACTTTACGGAGGCTGTTCAAGTACTTGTACAGAAGCTTAGAATTTGCAATTAATGGCGTGGATGAAGCACGTTGATAAGCTACTTTGTCCTCGTGCACTAATTGGGTACAGTGGTTACGGTGGACAACATATGCCTCCCAGGTACTCGGACTTGGATCGCTTTTGTAGATATACTAATCCGCGTTGCACATCATCATGCGTTTGCGTGCCCTACTCTGTATTAAAGGCGCCATGTTTCTCGCACTGATAGTCATGGTTTCCGATGCTCTATTAATCAGTGTGTTAAACTTACTGACGAGGACGTTCCCAGACAATATCGGGTGCATCCTAGGTTAGGAACCTCTAGTCGGTCTCTTCAACTAGTCGGGTTAAGGTATCGTAAATAGTTATGATTGGCGTCGTTTGAGTTCTGTCCTCGGGATATTCAGCATAGCAAGTGTACATAAAATGCAAAGTCGCATGATCACTGCGGCCTAGAGGAGTATCGATTATCACTCTCTCGATCATCAGTTCTTCATTAGTGAATATTCGGTCCAGTATGGATGGCCTGTTATTTCCCTTGAATCTGGTGGGCGAAGTGATGTGATCACAAAGCGAAAGACCTGAAACAAGATCTTGCAGGTCCGCACTGAATTACTCTCGTGGTGTAGCCTGGGATTCTAGAGCATGTAAGTTGAAGTCATCGGAGACTAGAACGTGAGTGTACTTCCTGTTTATCACCTGCCTCAATACAGTCACCAAGTTGCGGCCCACCTCAGGTGTAGACGATGGTGATCGGTAAACAACAACCACTTGGTCAAGATCGTTCCCTCGCAGCCGGAAGCTGTACCAAATGGAGTTAGGTACATGGTTTTCCGAATCGTGTATGGGTTCGCACTGCACTTTACCACGAAAGTAAAACGCTACCCTACCACTTTTTCTGGCTCGATCATGCCGGACAAAGGACATGCCTGTTAGCGCGATTTCGGCATCCGTTATCTGACAGCGCAGCCATGTTTCCGCGATAGCGACGAGATCTCAAGCTGCTGACTCGTGCAGAAGTCAGCTAATTTGCTGAGTAGACCTTGGGCACTTGTACACATGTATCAGAGCTTCTCGGAGACCAAGTGTGTTGGGTGGAAGCAAGTGAGTTTACGCCGACTGGTGTAAGGTTGGTGGCTAATCGATTTTTGATTGGGTTGTAGGCTATCGAGACGAATCTTGTATATATTCAAATATCAGGTGCCCGGATCCCGGTGTTCGCCTGTGCTTTGTTGTGTCCCTCCGGATGTTAGAGCTACTGAGGAAACCATCACCGAATCTGGTCTTACTGTTGATGTTTTCACTGAGAGTTGCGCCTCCACTGAGTTATCATTAGAAGGTGGTGGTGTTCCTGGTGCTTTCAGACGAATTTCTGTTGGCGAACCGCCACGGAATTTAGTCTAGATCTCTAGTAGTGTTCGTGTCTTTAGTTCTGATTACAACACCAGTTTCAACAGCCTGGGACAACACCTCTTATAGTCCGGTGATACGGAGGTCCTTGTCAACGAGGTGGCTACGACATTTTTGTGAGAAAGAGCCTCACGGAGGTTGTGCCATTGCTGCCGGCCGTGTATTTGCGCATCGTCGGAAGAGGAATCAGTAAGCTCAGGAACACGGTGAACAATCACATTTTTCTTAGCTTTAGTATTTCTGTTCCTCTCTCTGTTAGTTAGATCCGCTGCACGTTCTTTCCACGGGATTTTAGCTAGTATGCGCACTCCACTTGATGCGTTGGGGAGTCGAATCGCAGACAGTAGAACATTCTCTGTCTCATCCACCGAGTTTAGTGTTAACCGAAGCAATCGGGGTTTACCATCATGCAGTGAATTCCGGTGACGCGAGATGCGTTTTAATGCCGTGGGATCAGCATGAACCCCGATCACCGTACAGATGGAACTCCATTGATTTGGATCATCCGTAAGCTTACCCTTAATTGTATTGGATTTTGATTCGGGGACCTTAGTGCACACAAGGCTTAAGAGCACCATGGTTGCGCCCGGTGGTTACTGGTTTTGGAGCCTTAGTTTCTGGTGCTTGTGGTTAGTTTGTGAACGGCACTAATGGAGGCCATCCGTGCTGCGACATTTTAGTTTTCTCTAGTCCGGCCACCAAGGTTACCGGTACTGTTTCGGGTGTTGGCTTGGCGGCAACCGATGTGTATGTTACCTGGTTCCTCACTACAGTTGGTAGGCTGCAGCTCAGAGTCTCCTGTATAGCGAGCAAACTACTAGGTGTGACACACTGTACAGAAGTTGAGACAGGCACACTGCAGACAATATTTTTACTTATGGGAGAAAGAATGGAGTAGGTACTGATTGGGACTGAGTTGTTGGGGTAAGGTTGGGACGCCTGACCCTCTTCTTCGGCCTGAATGAGGAATTCGGCGTGTTTTTTCACATATAAGTGGAGACTCGTTTCTTCCCATATGTCTAAGCCTGGTGCACTCCAGTTGCTCGACTGCTTCTGTTAGTCTCTCACAATTCTTAAGTAGCACAGTTAGACAAAGAACAACTGGGATAGCACTGCATACTGGGCAGAACCAAAACGCCTCTCTCGTGTTATTGTACCGTCTGGTTTTTCACGGCTTCGTCCCAAGGCATTTTGCGTGATAAGTTCTCAAGCAACCGCTGCAAACTTCACCAATTTAATACACAACTCACACTTGCTCTTAACGTGAGACATGTTCGCCCAGGGCGTGAAGTTTTGAGGTCACGCGTCTGTCGGATGATCAGTTAGTGCAGCTTTTCGCGTCAGTGATAAGCGTGTCTGCTTGGCACACACGTTTCAGTGTTGGTCGGTTGATCGATCGATGTTGGGCCCGGTTGGTTTGGGACCTAGTAAATGAATCAAAACACAACGCTGAACGCCGATTGAGAGATCACATATTCCTTCACAGATGCGTTGAGAAACGCCGGACTGGAATAAGCTTAAGCTTTTCGGACTGCCTCGAGAATTCTGCACCGAATGGTGTCACACAGGATGGCAGTGGACACAAAGTGAATGAGTTATCCGCTTGTATTCAATCACGGACCACAAACAAATCCGTTAGTTATGATTAGGACTTTAGTGGTAAATATAGTTCCACGTA